>CM021108.1:514531437-515131437 GCA_007115665.2 Sequoiadendron giganteum | reverse complement strand
CAGTTTACCACTTTGGGCTCCGACCCTATCAAAAGCCACTCTTTTAATGGACAACGCACTCACAACCAATCACCAAGGGAAACACAAGTGCATACAAACTAGGCATCATAACCACTCCAACACAAGGAGGATACAAATAATAGAAACTCAATCCAAACATCTTGGAATCAACAATCACATAGTCCACTCCTTTCACAGGAGGAAACAAATAAAAAAACTCACTCCAAACATCTTGGAGGCAACAACACATAGTCCACTCCTTTCACATGAGGTACAAAACATCCCCGTTCATGGGTAAAACTGAAAAGATGCCATGCACTACCCAAGGGAAAACAACTGGATGGCATAAATATTCAACAACCCTTATCATCTAGTTCTTCTGGAAGACTTATAATTTAGGACTAACACTAAATCCCAAAACCAACAATGCAACTTGACGACATAGCAACAAAAACATTCAAGTCATTAATCAAATCTAATATTTGGATTTCCTAAATCCATACTCATTCAATAGGTAGTGTTGACAAAGTCAAAGACACGATAACTAGATCATCTAAAATAATCATAACCTCTATTTCCCCTTTCATTATTGGAAATCTAAAGCAAATAAACTTACTTCCCTTTACCGAACATAGAGAATTAGATCCTTTAAGATAATCATGAGGAAGATACTACTTTTGGATATACTAAATCCATATCTCTTTCATAATCCAATCACAATGATTCAATTAATCTAAATAGAAATTAATAAATAACATAATTGATTGCCTCATCAATAAAACAATTTCTTAATTTACTTTTAAATCGACACAAATCCATGCAAGTAAACTTTTTCCATTTCCTAACCAAATCTTACATCTCATTCAATTTTCTATTTAAAACATTCAATCACTTTAACATAATAACATATTGTTTCTCTATCCATTTTCTATATACACTAATCAATCCATTTTTAAATCTCTATTCAATAATATATTGCATGCATCTCATTAAAATAAAATACGATAATGAATTTTACACTTAATATATATATATGCTCCATATTATATAGACATCAAATATATATATTAATAAATTTAATTACATATATTCTTTAATATTCCATTCAAAATGACTAGATTACTCTATGGAACTAAATAAAACATAATACTATTTGCCTTTTTCAATATAGTTAGTTCCTAAATTTACTTTTAATGCAACCTAGCACTATTGCAAACAATCTTTTCAATTTTCTATCCGGAGTCTATGTCTCTTCAACTATCCATTTAAAAACATGCAATTTCATCAATGTATAAAAATATCTTTTGGCTTATCTATTTGACCACGCATTCATATTGTTTCTAATTAAATCTCATTAATTAAAACAAACATTTAAATATAAATATTTCTATAATTCTTCAATATATTTAAATATCTTTTTCCTTATCAATTTTGACCATACATTCAAAACTTATCATTTAAATTCTTCATGCAAAGCTAAATTACACGCACTTAAATAAAACAAGGTAAATATTGATTGAAAATACTCATGGATATATATATACATTTCAATATATTTTCTTCAATCATATTAACAAAATAAATATTTCCTTTTAAATCAAGTAATTACTTCTATTAAAAAATATCTTTCTCTATACATTTTCTACACATACTAATCTTTTCTTTTAGAACACTAATAATACCCAATTTGCAAACAACAGAATAAAATAAGATAAAATATTATTTATTCTCTCAAATGGATATATACCTTCAATATATATATACTAAATATAAATTAATATATTTAAATATATTTAATCATTAACATATCTTCTATTCTTTACAGAATATCAAATTGTTTAATTCAAAATAAAATATCCCTTATCATCAATTTTCCAAAATATAAATATATTTTTCCAATTAAATCAAATTAATAATTGGACCTTTTACACATGAATTTAAATTCCACAATTAAATTTTAAATTATGCATTCTTTAAATCAAATATTTAACTCCTTCAATTAAACTTTAACATGCCATTTTAAAATAAACAATAATTTCCCCATACGTTTATAATTTTAATTCCACTAATCTAATATACAAATTTTATTTAAAATAATATAAATAAATATAATACTTTAATATTATAAATTATAATATAAAATATTATTAAATAATATTTTAATATTATAATAACAATACATAAAATATTAATATTTATAAATATCAATTTATTATTATTTTATTTTCAGAGCAGCCATGGGAAAATAACTTAACAACAGTCTCATGTTTCAAGCATAACTCAAAAACTACGATCTGGATATTTGTGATTTTTTGACAGGGATAAGAAAATTTCAAAATGCAAAAACCCTTTAAATTTCTTGACAACCTAGTTTGTGTAAGTGAAGTTATAGGCGACACAACCAGACCATTTTACCATGAAAATTATAACTATCCTACAGATTTTAAAATCCGATTTTTAATAATAAACAGAGGGTTTTATTTTCTAAAATCATTCTAAATGCATTGTTCAATCTCTATGTTTGATTTCAATAACAACATAATCGATTTCCCCAAATAATTTAAATTCAACTGAGGTTTTCACAATTTTCACTCAAGAATTTTCACAAGCAAAGGCTGTAAATTTATTTAATTCTTTTCTTCTAATATCAAATTTGTTTTCTAAAACAGATTTAACAAACAAATCTTTAATCACTACTATTTTAAAAAAAACAATCAAGAACAATAAAATACAAAGAGGAAAACCTGGTACAAGAAGCTACAAGAAGAGATGAATTTCTGATGCAAGCCTCCTCCAAAGATTTCCTGAATTTTCTTCAATCCTCCAATGAATCCAATCCAAAACCCAACAAATGCAAACAATCTTTCTTTCAATCAATTCTACAATCAAAACTTTCTTCAAACCCTTGTGCAAATTTTCCAAAAATTTTTCTCTGCTGTAAAAATGAATTTTCCTAAAGACTTTTCTGCCCTAAAATTAAAACATGTATTCTTTATAAATCAAAAATACCTAATACAACCCTAATTCACATTGCATGCAAATTAGATATTAATTTCAATTTCAATTTTAATTTCAATTTCAATATTTACAACCCTAATTCACATTACATGCAAATTAGATATTTCAATTTCAATTTCAAATAATAAATTAATTTCCAAAGTTGCAACTAATTTCCCAAATAAACATTTAATTACAATTTCTAATTTAATTCCCACACGTTGAAATTAAATTCCAAAATTAATTTTAATTATTTTATTTCCTTTCATTCTCTTGCATCACGTTTAATTAATTAATTTAATTATTTAATAACTAAATTCAACCCCTATGGATTAAATTTAATTAATTAAATATAATATAAAAATTTTTCCACATTGCATTACTTAAATTAAATAACCATCAACATGATTTAAATGCAATTATTCTAAATATCTATTTCCAAATCAAGAATTCTTCAGAATTAAATAACATTAAAGCAAGACAGACAATCACTCGACACACACAACTGACGACACACTAAGGCTAGGGTGTAAACTTGACACATGTTACCTAGCTACTATCTCCCGTTCAACTTAACCGTTGGATCGACACGCTCATACCTGTGAAACCAAGTGGAGTCAATGTCATGTACCTGCAATCCTGCAACCAAGTAAACAACATCATACAATATATCCAGCATATAATACACACCGTGAAGAAGAAATCACGGATTCGCAGGGCGCTCGCAAGCAAGTGATGCAAACCCATCCTCTTCACCCATACACTCATCAAAACTGACACTTCCATCATAATTTCAATAATCTCATAATAACATCTCATGTTAACTCTACAACATCATTAATCCATAATGCATGTGAAACAATAATCAGATAATTACATCCCACAATAATAGTTGTCGCTCAATAGTAGCGATCAAAACATTATAACAAAATGTATCCAGAAGCAAGGTAACTACAACCAAACATAGCATAAAGCAAACCGAACAAGAAGCAAAACGAAGGGGTATTACATAATAATCGCATATAAAATTATTGCTAATCTTAAATAATACTAGCCTCATTCAAGTTAAAAACATGTCATTTGATTATTGCTTAACCTACAAATAACTTGTTTAGGATAATATGATAAGTTTATCTTAAAGGTAATTTATTTCCCAATTCTCAATGCCTCCACTATAGATTAGATCCAATATACTCCCCATCTAATATGTGATATATAAAAATGTTTCCTAGCTTAAATAATACTAGCCTGATTTAGATAAAAAATATCAGTTTGCACAAATTTTTCTTAGGATGTTTTGATAAGTTTGTCCTCAAGAATATATATGCTTCCTAGATTTCTTAATGTAAGGCTTTATTTTTCTTGTATTTATGTTTTCATGTTCTTATTTAACATGTGGGTGATGTTAAAACACCTTTAGTCATGTATGTTGACACAAATGGCCTTGAAAATATGTTGTTTTGTCATCTCATTTCTTCCTTATTCTTTGTTCTTTTTACTTGGGAATTTTTATTATGGTATGTATGTTGTGGTCCCCTTTGTCTATTCTTAATTTACCTTGTTTGTCCTTGTATTTTAACCTTTTTATTTACACCTTGCTTGTTTCTCATTCATTTCATCTTCTATCTCTTGTTTTATTCTTGTATTCCTCACTTGGGAAGCATATAGAAATTAGGCAACCTAGGTGAACAATAAAATAGAGGCAAAGGAGGAAGTGAATCATAAAGAGGATGTTAAAAAAAAGAAGGAAAATGAAAGAGTAAAAATGACTCCTCAAGTGGGGAAGATAAGCTAAAACAAAACATGGAAGATGAAATGATTTTGAAAAACAAAGTATATATGTAAAGGTTAAAATTCAAGGATGCACAAGGTAAATGGAATTATAGGAAAATATGATAACAACCTATATGTCATAATAATAAAAAACCAAAATAGAAAGGAACAAATCACAAGGAATAAGTGAGATGACAACAAGCACATTTTGAAATTCATTTGTGTTAGTATACACCACTAAAGATGAAATGTAAAATCTTTCATAAGACTGAAATGGTAGCTTATGCTTTTGCCTCTCCATTAATCACTCACTTATGTGAATATTTTTAGTAATATTCAATACTTTTATGATTATCAAAATTTAAGAAAATAGTTTAAGGGAATACACTCACTACTCTATACATACAAGAATGAAATAAAAGGTATAAGGTGAAATGAGTGTGAAAACCAAACAAGGTACAAATAACCCATTGATTTCATATTTTTATGTCACTTGTTGGAGATAAAATAATGTTCCTAGTTTGATACATTATGATATACTAGTTAGAGCATATAATTTGGTTTTACATTGATATAAATTTATAAATTGATCTACATCATACCTTTTGGAGTGACTTGTTTTAAATCCTTTACTATATCATGCTCCTAGAGTCATACCTCTTGATCCTAAATTTCCACATTTCACTTCTAAATTAAAAATTACTTTGGAAAAGCATCATGAATTTTCCCATAACACATTAAGCTTACTTTGTCATGTTTGTACATCAAAGGGTATAATTTCCTTACATGTTTTACTTTCATTTCCACATCCTTACACTTAGGGGGCATAATATCTTTCCACCCATGTCTTTAGTGTTCCTATTACATCTACATTGGGGAAATTATTCTAAGCAGTCCTCTCTATATGCTATTTGGGGAATTGTGCTAAGCAGTTTCCTTTTATATTACACTTGGGGGACATCATGATTCTTTTCTTGATATTTTTTTCATTTTTTTGTATCTTTACACTAAGAGGCGTGATGCCTTCCTCACATAATTTATGAACTTTATTGCACTATTCTACCCATCTAAGGATATTTATCCTTGGTGATCACATCATCTCTCATTTACATCTTCATTCTTATGTGGGGACATTACACATTTGTCTATAACACTTAAAATCTATACACATTGACACATTCTAAGACCACACATGTGTTGATTTACCATTGATTTTACCATTTATGGCATGTGTTGTGGTTTAGTGCTTTATTATTTATAAACTATGATACTTTATCCATAGACATAGATTCAATTTCACTTATGCTTTATCAAACATATCTTATTCATGTGTATGCTTTTATACCTATTTATTGACATAGTACACTATTTATTTTTACATGATTTTATTAGGCCATTCATAGTTATGTGTATTTGAATAGTATACTTTGATCATGAGCTTACACTAACACATATTTCAAGTTACATTGGGGGAGCCATGTTGTTTTCCCTTTATATTTCAACTATCATTACCGTATCTTATAAAAATATTACATGCATTGGTATTTTTAGTATTGAAAATTCGAATTTCTTATTTTGTTTTTGTCTACTACAATTTATACTTGCATACAATACCATAGTTTATACATCTATTAATCAAGGTAGACACAAGAAAACCTAACCAAATTTTGTTGATGTTTGATGTGTCTCCACACTCTCTTCCAAAGATCCCATTTTGCAACCCACAAAGGTTTTGCTACAATGGTTGAGTTTGAAAATTTACAAGCTAAATGTATTTCAAATTCGCTTCAACAACTTCTGGGTATTTTCAATCAAGGAATTTTTGTGTGTAGATAGTAGTGAATATAATTCCCTTAAACTATTTTTTTATAACTATCAAAGTATTGTATATTACTAAGAAAATGTTTAATTCAGTGAGCAATCTATGGAGAGGAAAAACACAAGTTAAGATTTCAATTTTATGGAATATTTTACATTTTAACACAGATTACTAAAGTATCAAAATATTTCAAGACACCACTATAAAGACAAAATAAATCATTTGAAAACACAATACAATTATAAAACTCTTGACTATGTATAAGAATTAAGATTTATAATTTTGTAGCTAAATTTTTTAAAATAAAAAAGAGTATATTTAAACATATTCCAACTTTTGATGCAGAGACCATATATATAGACAACCTTTACATGTATATTTTACATATCTCCATCTCTTAACCCTATCTCATTCTCTATATATCCAAACTGTTAAAAATATACTATTTTTAATAATACTACTTATTTGACTTTTTTTTGGATAGAAGATTAATATATTTATAGAAACATAGAATATAATATACATTGCCAAAAGCAGACAAGAACATGCAAGAGAGGGGATAACAGAATCCCTAAACAATACAAAAAACTAACATAGCTATAAAAATGAAAAAAAAAAACAGAGCCTTACAATTGCGAATCTACACCGCAATACAAACTATTGTTCATAATTCTAGTAGTAGCAATAAAGTTGAAGACCAAAAGGTGAACTAGATCCCCAAAAACACAACTGAATCTCATCTTAATTCAATTCAACAGAGAACATATATCTCTATCAAATGAAATGTCAAATATGATGATTTCACTGTTAAACTCTGGAGACAAATATTTATAGAAATAGATCTGAACAAATGCTCCAAATGTAAACCTTCCTTACCAATAATAAAAAATTGCACCACTTGGAGACTTCGAAATCTAATGTGTTATTATTTTATTGATCACTTGCAAGCTCTTTCTATATTGGCTGCAAGGAAGATCAAGAGGAATATGATACAAGCCATGAACTAGCTCATAGTAGTCTTTCATGATACCTTCAATCTCTAAGAAAATGAATTTCTGTACCTAGAAATAAAACGTTAAGTTGAAAACATACAGATTACAAGCTCACCAATACCACAATCTTAAAAATGAAAACAAATTTTAATAAAACAAAATTTGTTAGTATTATTTTCTACATCTTCTTTGGTCACATCACTGGTAGTTGCAATAGTAAGAATCAATGGAACACACAAAACATCACAGTTCACGGAATGTGCTGAGTTCGTCTCTAAGAAAATTCATCATCAGCAATTCACCATCAGTAATTCACCATCATCAATTTATCGTCATGATATATTCATCACATAGACAATTCACCTCCATTAATTCATCTCTGTGGTATATTCATCATATATACATTTTTCAATATTTAAGTGATCAAGAACACCCAAAAAAGAAAAAATACAGAGATTTTGTTGAATGTATAAAAAAAATATATGTAATGAATTGCTGGTGGTGAATTGTATACATGATGAATATATCATGATGATGAATTGTTGACGGTGAATTTCTGATGCTGAATTTACTTGAACCCACTCAATTCATATCTTGAAATTAAACGCTACACTTCCTCATTTGAAACATTGATAATATAAAGAACTTAAGAGAAAAAATAAAAATGATCTACATCAAAAGAAACTTCTATTATAAAGGAACAAGAGAAAAATAAATCTGCTCTACCTTTATTCATCCTCAATAGCAATATCCACTACAAACAAATGGAAGTAGAGAAATAAGAAGAAAGATCCCACAAAATACATGTGTAATAGAGCTTTATTTTGTAGACTTCAAAATCTCTACATAACTCCATTTGTAGGCTTCAAGAACCCACCACTATACAACATACAAACAAATATAGACAATAATAGAGTTATGAAAAACAAAAACTTCCTCTGCCATCCCCAGCGCTTCCACATCAAGCAAACTGTGCCAGCCATTTGTTGTGAAACAGTGTTCCACGGGGACGTGTCCCCCCCCCAAAATCTAGCTGTCCCCCTGACCTAGACGCTTCTGAGACTTGGGGACGGCTGAGAAACGTCCCCCTACCATCCCCCCATCGCCTCTGGGACTCGGGAGACTTCGAGGAAACGGCGGGGAGTCTTGGACGTCCCTGAGACGTCTCAGGGACTTCTAGCCATCCCTCAAGCGTCTCAGAGACGCCCAGAAGTCCCCGCGCTGGGATGTGCAAAAAAACAATTTAAAAAATAAATTCTTTTACTTTTCTAGGAACGTGAGCCTTGGGCCGAACCCTAAAGGCTTGTGGGACCCTTCTAAAATCCTCTAAGCTAAAGAAAACACTCTCATTCTTCATTTTTTTTACTCACATATGTCATTTGATGTTTTGCAACTCATTGTATCATCTTTATGATTTTATATTATGATTTTGCATTTTTGCATTTTGTACTTATTTTGATATCAATGTATCATGCTAATCATTGTAATCATCTTTATGATATGATATTATGATGTGACATGTCATATTTTCGATATTCATATAATAGAAATCTCAAATTCGACAATTTCATTTGTCAAATTTTAATATTTTATTTACTTTTAGTCTTTTAGTAATAGTATTCAAGTATTTAAAATGTTAGTATTTGCAATTTTACTAATTTGCCAAAGTTTAATTTGAATTATTCTTAAACATCTTTTTATAACTAGTTATTCAAGTACCATATGTATATCAGCACCGCCCCCTTCGCCGCCCACCTGCTGCCGTCCCCCCACCGTCCCCAAACTTAGACCCTCTGTCCCCCCGTCCCCGAGACACGTCCCCAATAAGAGACGCATCCCCGTCTGGAAACTCCGCGGAACACTGTTGTGAAATGACAATGGAAAGGAATATTTGTCTCCTACTCATTACACATTGCATAGTAAGGAATGAAACAACATTTGATCCATGTTTTGACACTTGAAAGTGAAAATATTTTTTAAATCCTAATTTTCCATTTAAAGTTGTTATGTTCAATTTTTTTAGATCTTGATTTCCCCTCGAAGTTGTTTTATTCACAATGATAGAAGGGAAGCGAATCTCATCTAAAACATTTATAAATTTATAAATTATGATGAAAAACCATAGAAAAGATGGAAACGGGTTATCATGATGGGATATGAAGGCATATTAGGATAAGATACAATGGATGGACATGAAGAATACCTATTGAATTTTTTTCTATAGATATTTTAGGTTGTAAAGTCTATCAATGGTAGGGGATAGTGCAACTTTAAAAAATTCTACTTTTAATCGTTGAATTGATATTTCACATTTCAAGATGAGATTATATAATAAATAATATTTGGGTCAAAGTTGGGTGTAACAACATATAATTTCATTTTGACTTTATAAAGGTAAAGATGCATACCTTGCATTTTTGTAATTAATTTTTAACATTTTGTGTAGTTGTTTTTAATGGTTTTTGATATTTTATGTACTGTATAATTCTAACTAATTTTAAGCCTTTCTTTATCTAAATTTTCAATAAACATAATTATAATTAAATCTATTTTTAAATATTTATCTGTGTCTATATTATATCTCTCTCTCAAGATCATTTTCACATATTTAAATTTGAATTATTTTAGTTTTGTATTTATAAATTTGATTCATTTTTTTTTTAATTCTAATTATGGGCTCAAGTCAACCCCTTTCTAATTAGTCATTATGTGTTGACTTTATCAGATTTTAAATTGTGTGTCTAATCCAAGTATAAATAGATATCATTGGTTATCTCTTTTGCATCTTTTTGTAGGATCTATCTATCTACTAGCTAACAAAATTTATTAGCTTTCTAGCATCTTAGATACTGTTGATGCGTGTATTGTACACTTACAACTTAAGATAAAATCCTCAACAAATATACCTTATCTTGAAAGGAAACTAAGTTCTAGAATAGAAATTAATAGCCCCAAGTCTTTATTCGTTAGGTCTTGACTTGTTTGTTAACTTAATTATTTATTGTGGATGTTGTTTTCACAAAGGGACTTACATGCTTGGATTTAGTAAAGAAGGTTAGATTTGAAAAGATGATAAGATTTATATATCAAAACCCTAACAATATTTGCATATTAAAACCCTTAATAATAATTGAATATTATATTTTATTGATGTTGATTCTAAATTCAATTTTTTTGATTATAAAAGAAATGGGAAAAGAAAGGTTAGAAGAGGAAAATGTTAGAAATCCTAATTTGAAAGATCAACAAAATTATTAGATAAATGAGTAGACAAACACCATATTACTATCCTTTACTTGACCAAATTCTTTATAGCTACATAAAAGAAAGTGCAAGCTTTAGAATATTTTCAAACTACAAAAACAATCATCAAACACTTGAAATGGTGTAATTCAACAATTTATTTCATAATCTAAAAGGAAAAAGTTCATCTTATTACATAGGAATATTTACAATTAGAAAATTCTTAGCAACTTGAACTTGTCGTTCATCAAATATTCACTCATTATAATTCTAGATAAAATTTCACTAAGTAAAAATTTACCATGAAGTGAATTCAACAATAACAATTTTTATTGTTTTGATTAAGGTAAGCAAGGATTTTGAAAGAGACCAAACCCTTGTACAAAAAGACCAAAGAAAAAAAAGTACCACAATTATCAATAATTTTAACTCCCTTAAAATGATCAATCAATGGCCCTTGTATAGAGTAAGGTGCCAAAATCCAGTTATAGATAAATGGCAAGGAATCATCCATTGCTAATGAATTAGATTTAATCTCACAAAAGATTTAGTTACTAAGGTACATTATATGTATCAATTGGAAAATTTTGTTAGGGTTAGAAGGCATATATCTAACAGTTAAATGCATATTTGATTATAAAACAGAGAAATAAAACACACAAAATTTTATAGCAGAAATAAGACAACACAAAGAATTTAACATGGTTCACCCAATCTAGGCTACATCCACAAAACCGTAGCCATTCAATGATTTTATTATCCAGTGCAAAACATATTACAATCACGCGAATAATGCCCTACTGCAACTCCCATCCCAACTGTTTATAACAAGCTTTTTAAAAGCTTCTAGAATTAGGGTTTTATAAAGTTGGTTTTTTATCTTGTCAGTGACGAAGCAAAAAATAGGAGAAATTTTTTTCTCGAGGGTTGCCGCCCCCAAAACCCCACCCAAGGCCTGGCGAGGATACATGAAGAGTGTACAGTATAGCGTGATTAGTTGCCACATATCAACAATCTCCCACTTGGAGACTAATTAGGCTCCACACCAACACAATTTCTCCCTTTACAATCATCAGGATCAAACATATATTGGAACTCAATACAACACCTAGATGGGTGCAGTATAAAAAATTGCATACTATTGCAATTTCACACTCGTGCTTTGCGGTAGCTCTAAATTTGATATTTATGATAAATTTTATATATTTTGATTCCATAATTGAAAAATATGAAGTGTTATCAACTTATGGTTTGATAATCAATAGAATCCCTCTAGACTACAATGTTATGCATAGATGTCTACGTGACATGCTATCATCTCAAGAATTTTTGAGATTCAAAAGAACATATTTGGTGTGGCTTGTTTACAATGTGTACGTGTTTCATAATCCCAACATGAAAGAATATCACATCTTGTTGCATGTTCGCATTATCAACCTATGATTTGAAATTAGTAGAATTCCTTCAAACTACAACACTATGCGTAGATGTCTGTGTAACACACTATCATCCTCAAAAAATTTGAGATTCAAAAGAATATATCTCGAGTGGATTGTTTATAGCTTATTTTTTAACACCTACATGAAAGAATAACAAATATTTCTACCCATTCAACCAAACAAAACTATTTTCTTTTCCATTCTATGCATTAGTTTATACTCTCTCAATCAACTTCTCTTCAACTAGGGGAAACTCTACCGAAATACACTCAACCATTGAAACTCTCTTGCATCAAGTACTAAAGCTCTCATGATTCACTTGTGTTGATAATAATCCAAGCTTCCTCAACAAGCTCTCATTAGATTATCCATTATACATCTCAAGAGAGAAAGGCCAAGGTTGTTGGTAACTCTTTTATATTTATCAATTTATCATTTTGCACTCATAGAATAGTAAACTTTAAATATTGATATAACTTTTATCATTTACCAAAATCAGTAAAATCTCATGGTGGTTTTCCCTATAGACCAGGGTTGACATCATATATCTATTTTATCTTGAATATTTACTTTTAAATTCCTAATATCATTAGGATTTAAAATTAATTATATATCATTATCTTTTTTATCAATCTAATCTGGTTATTTGTGGAGTTAGAAATACCAAAATAAGGGTTAGAAATACCAAAATAAGGGTCTGAATGAGGAAAGCTCCAAGATAGACCCCAAAAATTTTCTTGTTTTCCTTGTGTTCAAGTTAGAACATTTTGGAAACTAGTAACAAGTGTTTTAAAGGTTTTCCTAACTGACTATGTTAGGACAACATCGCTACATGTTGTAGATTGTGCTGCATATTGACATCCAAGGTTGACAGTTTGCTCATCTAGTTCCAAGTTCCCCTCTATCTGTAATTTCATTTTATATAATATTTAAGTTTTAATTTATTTTGAACCTAGTTATAATTTATAATTTTTGATTTCTTATTTTCTTTTTATTAAGTTACAAATTCATTTCTTTGATGCAAATTACTTCTTTTTATAGTTTCTAGTTGTCCTACGTTAGAAGTAGTAGTTAAATTTATATCATTTGAGGTAATTGAATCTTTTGTTTCTGATTAGAGGTAAAGTAGGTTTTGAAGGGGCCCCAAAACCCTTTACAAAAAAGATAGTTGGTATAAAAATATAACCACACAAATCAACAAACAACCAACATGCAATAAAACATAGCAAGATAGCTACCAAAAAAAGAGGAACAAGAACAAAAACTATAGATTCTTCAGAACATTAGCAACCTCCATGTTGCTTTCAATTATCTTTTGATGCATGTCCATAACTTTAAAAATATATTTGATAGGGACCCCAGCTTGCGGCTTAGTTTTGTTGCGGGTCCTAGCACCGGGCCCCAAAACATTTACCTCTTTAATCAAAACATCATGCGAACCAACAACATTCCCAACAAAAGCCTTAGCAACTAAAGTTTCCTCCATCAAATTCCTATTCCCAGTAGCATCCTTATCACCCGGATCTTCCTCCATCCATTTCCGAGTCTTCTCATTGAGGATAGTAAGGCCCTTCACTTCATTCCTCATAACAGATTTTGTCACTTCAACAACCTTATCCAACTTCATATTAACCCATTTCATCTGCTCTTCCAAGGTCACAATCCTTTGTTCAAAAATTTATTTCAACTTAAGCATCTCATCAACAACAATCTTTAAAGCATCAAACAACTGGTTAACTTGAACCTGTAGAGAGGACTCCAAAGTATCCCCAACTTTATTCATAGCCCCCCGAACCTTCACATTGGTCATATTAAGCTCATGGAAAGCCCATTTTAAAAACCTAAATAGGGAGATAGTACCCTCCTTCACCAGACCCAAAATATTAGGCAAATCCTCCCGATTAAAATTAAACACATCCATGGCCTCTACTTCACCTTCTTGGGAGACACTATTCAGTTCTTGGTTGTCAATTACCTCTTTCCCTTTAGCCCTAAACACCGACATCTGTATTTTTCAAAGAGAGCTCATAATTTCATCCGCAACAATCCTCCTTCTATTTTGCATCTTCCTTACCCTCATCAAGGATCTCCATTGTATCATGCCTGCCAATAAAATTAGGAAGAGAACCAACAAATTCCTCCTACACAGGGCTACCAGTCTGCTTAGCCAAATTTCTATTACTTCTATCCTTCAAACCCTTTTTTCTCTTAGACCCATACATAGGGGGCATAGAAATATTTTCCCCAGCAACAACTTTCATTTCTTTCATGAGGGTTGAGGGAGCACCTATCCCAATTTTACAAGGTTTGTTACCAACCCCCCTCACTACAAGTTTCATACTCCGTAGAAGCAGGGGTAGGTTTACCTTTTTTTCCACTCTTACCAAGAGCAAGGAGCTACGAGTAGACTTCCATAGAAGCCTCAGACTGAGGTTCATAATCCTCGTCCTCATTTGACCCAAAATCCTCCTTTGATTCCACTTTCTTCTTTTTCCCTTTAGGAACTTTCCTTGGTTCCTCCTCCGACACAATCTCTTTAACATGCTCAAGCCTCTTTTCTTCATCACCTTTAAAGAAGATCTGGAATGTGACATTGGAATCCTTCTTGTCTTTGTACACTTTTCTAGCCTCAATAGATAGCCCTGTGATGCTCACAATAAGGTCTTCATTAATGTCAAATTTAGTTCTGCCTAACTTCAAAACCTTGTTATGCCAACCCTTGATAAACAACTTCATTGCCTTCAGATCATTCCCATGAAGCCGCTCAATATATGACATAATCCTACCCAACTACAACCTTTCCCACACTTTGGACTTAGATTTCAAGGTGTCACAGGAAAATGGCTCAACCCTGTTTCTATCTCCACCGATGATCACAAACTCAATGAAACCCAAGAGCTTGAGGACTTTGCAGAAAATTAGGAGAATCCTTGAGAACAAAGGAAAAGAATTACCCACAATCCATGTGAAAATGGAAAGGTGGAAGAGAGTAATTATTAACCTTTAAGGTTGCCACATACAAAGAATACTCAAATTATTAGAATCCCAAGCACGATCCAAATTAAGATCACTCCAAAGGATAATTTAGCATGTGAACAGGGACATGTGAACACAATTCAAAAAGAAGTTGACATCCACCTTAACAATTTTGGTAATCATTATTAAGACAAGCACAAGCCTCAATATGAAGGGGGTCATCCTCATCCCATATCCTATGACCGCTAACACCAATATTAGCAAAGATATCTGCAAGACCATTACTGTCCCTAAAAATATGAGAAATATAAAATTCATCAAATGAATTCAAAATATCAATCCCATCTGAGATAAAGGATTCAACACTCCAAGAGGGAGGAGTATAATTCTTCAAAATTTTAATAACATTTAATGAATATCCCTCTAACCAAACCTTTTTGAAACCTTTATAATGAGCAATCTTCAACCCATGATAGGCATCAAAAGCATCCACGAAGAATTGAAGATTTTGTTATTTGAAGTTATATTTTATTTAAGTACAAAAAAATATTCTTTTACAATGGGTAACATGACTTCCAATAAGTTGGACATGAATCAATTGTATGCACTCTTCAATTCATTTTTTTTTGAGGTTTCTTTGAGGGTTTATTTGATGAGAAGTTTTGGTGCGGGGGGAGGGGGGGGGGCAAAAGGGCTCACCCATCCAAAAATATTGTTCCCTGTCCTAGTACAACTACGGGGTTTGCTACCTCTTCTTCTACGGGGGTGTCAACCCATACCCCTGGAAAGTCCCCATTGTCTCCTTCCTATGGTTTGGATTCCTTTTTCTCTTAAGAGGATCCTATCTCTTTTGTGGAAAAATTGGTTGGCAGAGATTTTCCAGCTATGGAAAAATAGAGTATGGATTCAGTCTCCTCCTCAATGGATGGTTTAGAAGTGGAAGTTTTTGACGAGCTAATGCATGAAGCCATTAATGATCTCAAGATGACATTGGTGGGAAATTTCTTGGCATATCGCTCGAATATAGAACAAGTAAGGAAATGGGTTGACTCTATTTGGAATATTAAAGGTAGCATTACCATTAGTGTTATGGCTAAAGTCCTTTTCCTCTTTAGCTTTGTTATGCATAAAGAATTGATTAAGGTGCTTATGGGTGGGCCTTGAGATTTTGATATTGGTTTTAAAAAATTGCTATCACTTTGTAAGTGGAATCCATGTTTTAACCCATATACTAATCTAGGATTGCTCCTACCTAGGTTCGCCTCCCGAGACTTCCCCTATAATTTTAGAACCTTGGGACTTTTAAGAAGATTCTTGATTCTTTTGGCAACCTTTTGGTTGTAGACAAGGTAACTCAACTTAAGTCCAGATTGGTTTTTGCAAGGATTTGTGTTAATGTGGTAGTCAACACTATCCTTCCTACCTCTATTACCTTGAAGTCAAAGTTTGGTAAATGGATTCTAGCTTTGGAGTATGAAAATACACAATATTATTGTCAAATTTGCAAGAAATTTGGCCATTTCTAGGATACTTGTAATAGGATGAATCAAGAATATAGAAGGGGGCTAATGAGTCCAAAGTCTAACCTCTCTCTTGAGTCTAGTGATAAGGTTGTTAATGGGAATGTCCTTCAAAACCTTTTGAGTTATTTCCCTCAGAAAGAATAGCCTTCGACTGGGAAGGAGTTAATTATGGGTTCTCCTATAGAGGAGCTTAATAAGTAAGTCATTGGAGGAAAGGAAGTTATGGATACTTCTTTTGGGGATAAAGCTACTTTGCCTCAAAAGACTTGGATGTGTCTCTTGATATTCTTTCTAGGGAGGGAGTAAATGATGTCTCAACAGAGCAGTCTCAAAAGGAAAAGAATAATGAAAAAGAGGAAAGTGAGAAGAGTTTAGATTACAAACTCATAGAGGAAAATATTAATGAATCAAAAGTAATGACTGATTTGGAAAGAGAAACTATCAACAAAAAAGAAGATAAATTAAAAATTCTTGAGGAAGGGGAGATTGATTCTCATAGAGGTTAAGGAAAGGACTCCTTTCCTTCAGATTCTTCCCTTGGGAAACAATAAAATGAAGAAAAATAACATATGTCATTACCAAAAGGATGGAAAAAACGTGAAGGAATCTATGGCTCAGCTAGGCTTTGCTTCTTCTCTTGCAAAAGGTGTAGCTAATGAGGATTGGACCCAAATTAACATCAAATCTGGAAAGAAGAAGAAGCCTGATGTTAGGGGAGGGAACAAAGTGGGTAGGTCATCCCAAAAGGACTCTAGAAATAAAGACACTGTTCGAGATGTTTCTTTAGGGAAGCAAAAGACTCTTGATTCCCTCTTATGAACTAAGTCAAAAAGGAAGTAAGGGGGCATGTTTTCTCCCTCCTTGCAACATCAAGCTGGTGTTGTTCTCTACTCTATTTTGATATGAAGCTTATCTCATGGAATATTAGGGGCCTAAAAAGTCCCTACAAATAGTATTTAGTTAAGTCCTATTTGGCGTACAATAAAGCTGACATTCTTTTGATCCAATAAATGAAAATGAAAAAGGATACCTTTGACAAGGTTGTTAAGAATTTATGGTCTAGCGCCAATTATGTTGTTAGTGATGCAAACAGAGCTTTTTGGGGTATAGCAACATTATGAAATCCTACTAGATTTAAGGGCACCATAGGTTTTTTCAATAAGAACCATTTGATGGTCTCTTTTGAAGATCTTATCACCTCTAAAAATGGAATTTTTTAAATATTTATGGTCCTAATTTTTGACTTCATAGAGCTTTCCTATGGGACATTTTAGAAAAAAAATAAATAACAAGAAAGGGGATTTGTGGATGTTGGGTAGAGGCTTCAACTCTGCTATTTCTAAAGACATGATGGATATGGCTGGGTTTTTTAACTTTGTTGGTCTCTTTGATGTCCCCCTTCGAGGTACCCTGTTTACTTGGTCCAATAGGCGTCAGGGTAACCACCTTATCCAAGTCAAAATTGAATGGTTTTTTATTTCTACAAATTGGAACATCCTTTCAGATCTCTCCTTATCTGCTCTTCCAAGAATTGGCTCTAACCACAATGCTCTCTTTCTTTATCGGGAGGATAATGCTGCCAAGGGGTCATACCCTTTTAGATTTGAAATCATGTGGAATCACCACCCTAATTTTAAAGCTCTTGTGGAGAGATGGTGGAATGAACCTTGTGTTGTTACTCCAATGTACTGTTTGGCTAACAAACTTAAGAAATTTAAAAAAAGAGTCAAAGGATGGAATACGGTTTATTTTGGTAACGTTTTCCATATTAATAAGTCTATTGGAGACAACATAACTAAGGTACAGAAATTAATGG
Source organism: Sequoiadendron giganteum (assembly GCA_007115665.2). Lineage (NCBI taxonomy): Eukaryota > Viridiplantae > Streptophyta > Pinopsida > Cupressales > Cupressaceae > Sequoiadendron > Sequoiadendron giganteum. The sequence goes on along the minus strand of CM021108.1, from coordinate 515,112,859 downwards.
AGAAAGGAATACTCGATGAGGTAACTTGTAACAAGGAACGAGATCTTAGAGCTAAATGGCTCAAATTTAACAAACAAGAAGAGATCTTTTGGAAACAAAAATCCAAAATTAAATGGATTTTTGAAGGTGATAGAAACATGAAGTTTTTTCATTAATCAATAATGAAACACAAAATAAAAAATAGGATTATACAACTAAAAAAAGAAGATTGTTTTATTCTTAACTTGGAAGAGGAAATTTCTTTAGAGGTTGTTTCCTTTTTCTCTAATTTTCAAAAGGAGTCTGGAGCTTCCTCTATTGAGTTTGAAAGCCTCCTTTAGGTGATTCCCCAAGTAATTTTTGATCAAGATCTTAAAGAGTTTTCTAAATTTGTTTATGTACAAGAATTCAAGTCTATAGTTTTCTCCTTTAGAGCTTAAAAAGCTTCGAGGCTAGATGGGTTCCCTCTTGCTTTTTAAAAATTTTTATTGGGACATTATTTTTGAAGATTTTCTAAATGCTACTCATGACTTCTTCTGATCTGGTAGAATTTTAAATAAATTTAATTCCACATTTATAGCTCTTATCCCCAAAAAAGAAGATGGCTCTTCCATGCAAGATTTCAGGCCAACAAGTCTTTATAACACCACATATAAGATTTTTTCTAAGATTATTGTGAATAGATTGAAGACAGTTTTGAATAAAATGATTGCTAAAAACCAAAAAGGATTTGTTCAAGGAGGACCAATTCTAGATGCGGCTATCTATACCCATGAATTCTTCCACTCAATGGAGCTAAGTAAGAAACCAAGGATGTCCTTGAAATTAGATATCGCTAAAGCTTATGATAGGGTGTCTTGGCCTTTCCTTTTTGTAGTCCTTAAATAGTTTAGGTTTAATGGAATGTCTCTCAAGTTAATCTCATCTTGTGTTACTACTCCTAAATGCTCAGTTTTGGTGAATGGGGTTCCTAGGGGGTTTTTCTCTCGTGGCTTGGGTTTAAGACAAGGTGATCCTATTTCCCCCTACCTCTTCATAATAGTGGCTAAAGCTATTGGAAGAAACATTCAAAATATTTTGGACATAAAAATTCTAAAAGGGTTCAAGGATGCTTCCTCTCTTCCTCCGGCTACTCACTAGCAGTTTGTGGATGACACCATTCTTTTAGGGGAAGCCTCGATTGTTGAATTTAGCCATTGGAAATATATCCTCAATGATTAGGCTAAGGTTTCAAGTCAGCATATTAATTATAATAAAAGAAATACATACTTCTTCAATGCTACACATATTGTAAAAGATAGTCATGTGTATCCTTGGCAGCTAGGATGTTGTTCTTCCTAATGCTTAGCTTGGCCTTCCTCTTATTTCTAGAAAACCTAACAATAACTACTAGAAATACATCCTAGAAAGAATTCAAAAAATAAGCTGGTTGGAAGGGGAAACTCCTAAGTCAAGCTGGGAAATTGTAACTGCTCAAAACTTCGCTTCAAAACATCTCAATTTATTACCTTTCTCATTCCATTATTCTTGTCTTTATAGCAAAAAAGATAGAATATATACAAAGGATATTTTTGTGGTCTAGAGCTTAGGAGAGAAACAAAATGGCTTTAGTGGGTTGGGAAAATATGTGTGCTCTGAAAAGGATAGGCGGTCTTGAAATTAGGAGGCTAAATTTTTTTAGTAGAGCTCTTGTTGCTAAAATGGGTTGGTGTTTTTTGGAAGGTGCAAAAGATTGGGTTAAAATATTAAGAGAAAAATATCCGAGAAACAAGGAGCAGGAATATTTTCTAAGTGCTTTAGAGCTAACTTATGGTTCTATTTTTTGGAAAAATCTCCTCAAAATAAGAACTGTGCTAAAAATGGGGGTTACAAAAAGAATAGGAAATGGTACAAATGCTTTTTTTGGGATGATGCCTAGATTAATGGATCCCCCTCTCTTCCAAAAACTAGTTTATCTAAATTAAAAAGAAGGCTTTTAATAAATTTAGGTAAGAAGGTTGCTAGGTATATTACCTTGGATGGTTTGAATCCTAAATGGATAAATTTAAAAAATTAGTTAACTGGAGCTTTCCTCAAGGGAAGGAGACAACAAAACTAGGATGATGCTTTACAATCCCTTCATCAGAAGATTGGTGAGGTTGACTTATTTTCAAGGGACATAAAAGATGAATGGATCTAGTCTAAAATCCCATTATGGAACCTTTCGATGAAGTCTTTCTATGAAGCTATGGAGAAGCCTTTGATCACAAATGATGATTTTCAGTGGAACCTGGTCTAGATAAAAAAAATTGATTCCCAAAGTGAAATATTTTTGGTGAGTTGTTGTCCATGGAAAGGTTATTACCATAGATAGCCTAAATAAGAGGGTTCCAATTTGTTAATAAATGCTCTCTATAATAAAGATGAGGGAGATTTTTAGTTATTCTTTCTCACTATGTTAATTACTCAATGGGTTTTTCTTGCCTTAATAAAGAAATTCTTGGATAGTTAGAATTTTTGTCTCTATTCCCATAACATAATTGTCGGCCTTTGGAGACAAGCTCCTCATTTCATAGCCTCAGGCTTATGGAAGGAGTGAAATAAAAGGATCTTCAGGGAATTTTCTAGAAACAAAAAATACCTCTCTTTGGCTAGTAGGCATAAAATTCAAGAGAACATAAATACTAGGATCTATGCTGCTTCAAAGTTCATACCCTCTTATAAAGAAATCATAATAAAACAATTGTGGGGGTTAAATAGAGATCTCACAAATTTCAATTGGATAAAACATATTACCAAAATCAATACTATTTGCTCTTCTCCTGAGGTGGGTTGGATCAAATGCAATTTCAATGGTTTCTCTAAGGGGAACCTGGGCTTAGCTAGAGTTGGGGGTAGTAAAAAATCACCAAGGGAATATTATAGAAGGATATGGTAAAAGCTTAGGAATCAGTTCTAATAATGTTGTTGAGGTTATAACTGTCTAGGTAGGTTTACATCATCTGAAGGAGACTCTAAATTAATTTATAGACAACCTAAAGGGGGATGTGGATGTGCCCTAAGAGATTAGGGATGGGTTAGATGTTTGCAAGAGAATTCTTAAGACATTCCAAAATTATTAAAATTTCCACTTGTATATAGAGGGTAATTTTGATACAGATGCTATGGCTAATGAAGCTCTAAAACATAATAATCGAACCTACTGCGAGTTTCCTACATTGCCATGTCATATAAAATATATAATCAATAAGGAAAAAATGATCTAGTGTATAACTACAAGTTGTGGGATAAGAGGTGACTTAATGGTTAATACTTCTATTATTATGTATGACAACATGATGAATAATCAAGACTATTGCAAAGGGGATAGTATTAATTTGGTTACGATTAATTAGGGAGTTAAGGTGAGTACGACCTTGAAGTTTTGAATAAATAAAAACATGAGTGTTTCCAAGTATTTAACAAAGGTGATAAAAATGATGATGAAGGAAAATATTGGTAATGATACCTTGAGGATGGAAGATTTAGGGTAATATCTTAAGGAGATAGGGGATATTATTATCTTTGATAAGACTTATAAGTTTAATTATTTGGTGATCTTTGCATGTGTCCTTGGCTTAGTTGTCATGGCTCATTTCTTCATGTGGCTTGAGCAATTAAATCTCCCTCTAAATGATTTGTATTTAATCATTTCCACAATGGACATTTGTGTCACATGAAACCTCTATCTTGAAGATCCTTATAACCCTCTATCTTTTCTCATAATTGATGGTGTGTTTAAGTGGAATACTATTCGAATGCATGCAACAAGTTTCAATTTGAACTTTGAAGAGATTAATTTGTTGGTTTACCTCCCTGACTAACGGGAAGGGTTTTGGTGAAGATTTTATTTTGCTTTATAAGGACTATTTGGTTGGTGAGGGTCTGATGGGGGGTCCCAAAAAATAAACGAAACTAGGGAATTATGATTTCCTAAAGCAGAATGAAGAGTTGTGGGATAGGACGAGAATCAATCCCTTCTTTCAATCCATGTAGGGATACAATGACACCCTTACCTGCAAGTTTACAAATTCCTGGAGTGACGGTGAAGTAAAGATTTGTGGTCCACACTTTACAATCACAAGTCTCAACTATGAAGGAAAAAATATTTTTAAAAAGAGTTCTGGTAACTACCAAGAGTTTATCAAAAAGTTCTTTGAAGCCAAGGAGAAGGCTAAAAGATTTCAAAATGGGTATGCAAGTTTAAAACTTCCCCCTCCTTATCATAATGTTTTTATGCATATTATGAGGTATTTCATGCTTGAAGGGTGCTTTATGTATGCACATGGATATAATTTTCCTATTTTAAACCATGTTCAACACCTTGAAAAAATAAATATTTCCTTTTTCTTGTTTTTGTCTCTCTAGCAAAATATGGAGAATGGTGTAAACCCTCCCTTACATCAAGGGCTTATTAGGGCTATTTATAAGTTTGTCCTAGCTTCTACCCCCCAAAGTAATTTGATTGTCAATTTGCTAGAGAGTACCCCGACCCCTAGAGCTATGTGAGGATTGAACTAATTGATAGACAACCCCATTCTCTTGGTAGAGTGATAAAGTTGATTAAGAATAAGAATTTCCCTCTTCCCAATGATGAACCTTCCCTTGAAGAACTCTTAAAAATCACCCCGAAAAAAATGAAAAATTCCCCCCTTTTATTTGGTTAGGCTAAAAGAAGGAAGGTGGACCCAAAGGTTGAGAAATAGAAAAATATCGCCATCACTAACTCTGATGATAAAAATGCCAGTTTAAATAGTGGTTTTTCTTCTTTTGGTGGAAGGTTGGTAAGCCTTGCAAAAGATGCTTCTAAGGTGAAGGATGAGGATAAAAAAGGCAAAAAGGTTGTCGAGGCAGAGGACCTAGAAAATTCAGAGAAGGAGATTGTCCCTAATAGTTTAGAGGAGATTGAAGATGAGGATGTTTTGGATTATGAAGAGGAGGAGGAGAAGTGTCAAGAACAAGAAGATGAGTATAATGACATGGAAGGGGGTAATAAGGATACAATGGAGAAAAATATCCAGCAAGATTATGAGGTTGAGGCTATTAATGAGAGCCCTAAAGCTAAGGGAGAGTAGGTTACCAATATTTAGAACTCTCAAATGTAGGAAAATAACAAGAATGAAGATCATAACAACCTTAGCTCCAAAATTGAACTTTTAAATGCTCAGATGGTCCAAATTGAAAGCCAACTTGAAGAGATCGCCAACTCTAAAAAGTCTCAGGTTATGGAAGAGGCAATAAAAAAAATATGTAGAGTGGTGGATGGTATCATGAAGAAAGTGGTTATGGGAACTATTTCTAGACAAGGGAAAATTCTGAAGTAGCAAAAGAAAAAGGGCCGTAAGAATGATGTTAAAAAGTATGAGAATAGGGAGCTCAAGGAATGTTGGATGGATGTTTTGGAGGACCTACAAGGGAATTTGAGTCCTATTAAAGACTCCTAATGTGTTGTTTTCTCTATGTCTAGTCTGTGTTCATATCTTTTTGGCCATTGGGCCAATTTTTATATGGTATATATTTTAGCTGTTTTAGACATGGACCGGTTTAGTATTATCATTTATATGGGTTATAGTAAGACTTTGCATAATACAATTAAGACTTTGTTTAATTGTTGGTGGTTCTGGTATGGTTTATTGTGTTTGGTTTTTGATATTGATAAGTGGACTATGAATCCTATTGCAAATCTTATTACTAGTTTGTAGTCCTTTCCTGGGTTGTTGTTGCTATTTTTTTGATGTTGTAGTTTTTTCTATTTTTGACTACTTGTGGTATTTCTCTAGTTTGTTTTTCTGGGATTTAGCTCTGTTGTAACTTTTTGTACAAGATTAGGGCCCTAACCCTACTTATTTTTTTTTTAAAATGACTTCCAATAGGATGTACATCTAGAAATATGAAGTACATATATATCTCCATCTAGATTTTCAACTTTAGTTCTGTTAGCTCCTTTAGGATCTACATCTAGTTTAGGTGTTTTCTTCCTTATTAGTCTCCACAAGAAATTCTCAATCTTTTTGTGCTTCCTTTAACATGTACTCCATGTAAGTAGTTAAGATTTTTTATTGGCATATCTATCAATATCCTTCCTAAATTTATATATGTGGTGTTTAGTCTTGAAGGAAGATAAATATTTTGTATAATTTATTTCTCTTGCTTGGGAATCATCAAAATCTTGAATTTTGTTCTTTATTTTTATCATCTTATTCATATATTCTATATATAAACTATTTTTATTGCTAATCTAACTTGGAGAGAATGACTTTGTTGAAGATATCCTACATTCAAATCATATCATCTAGATCTATCTCAATTATATGCTAAGATTGTTAGATTTTTTATGCATACTATATACTTTCATATTTTATACATTGATCACCTCAATTTTCATCTTTATCAATTCTTTGAAACATTTATTTATTAAATGATCTTTCATTTTGATGATTTCTATCCATTTCCTAATATGAGGAATTATCTAGTAATCCAAGATATTTTTAATAGAACGTGATATTCTATATTTTTAGTGGCAAAAAAACCTTGGGTGATTATTGCTAATTTTTCTCTTATAATTCTTTTCATTCATACAATAGTCTCCCATGTATCTTTTTCTTTGAGTTTTAATATCCAACCACATAGGTATTAAGGGATCATTCACTTGCTATTCTATTTGAAAAATAATTTTCCAAGTTAATAGTGTTAGTAGATTACTCTAATGTGATATCCTTAAAAATATTTTTGGACACATTCTTTTTCTTGTCTTGATACATGTTCCAATATTAATTCTTTTATAATTTACCCAATTGATGTCTATTATGCATCCTTTCCTTATAGGTTTATGTATTTGTCTAGTAGATACTTCTTGTAAATTTTCTTGGGCTTCTGAATCTTGATTTTTCTCTTGCACAATAATTTATCTTGGCAAGTTATCTCTACTAGATTTTGATCAATTTAATAATTAAGACAAGAATCCACTTGGCTTAATGAAGTTGGAGGGGTGGTGCTATGGGTTGACACATTATTTGAACTTCCTCCATGAATGTGTCCAATTACTTATTTTATTCTTCAATAGACTATTTAGTTGAAATAATATCTTTAGTTCTCTTGGTTAATTCTTGAATCATTACTAGTGTATCAAATAATTAAGAAGAAATATCCATTAAATCTTTATCATCTTCAATTTATTCCACATTACCCTTTTCAATATGTTTCTATTCTAAGGTAACTTTACTACTAACTTATTTTTGTGCTTCAGGTGCTCTTTTAATTCTCTTGCAACACTATTCATGTTGGAAAGGGAAGGTGAAGAAAAAAATGATACTAAATGTAAAAGAAAGAGAATTAGGGTTTTTGAACTCTCTTTACTACTAGTAGGGTTTGAGAGGCTAAAAAAATTGGAGGAATATTAGTTTGTACAATTGCAAGTGGAAGTGTAGAAACATATGGGCCATATGATGCAATTGTAACCAAACCTAGATCAAATTTGTTGGCAAAACAAGGATAGAAAACTATGAGGGGGGTGAATCAATTGTTACCAAAATCAAACTTATTCAACATTAATCCACCTTAAATCTCAGATCTAATAATTAACAGTGCAAGCATAAATCAATAACACATCAGAGACACATGAACACCAAGATTTTATACGTGGAAACCCTGTTAGGGGAAAAACCACGGTGGATGTTAGTCCACAAGATTATACCCTGTTAGAAGTATAATGAAGAATGAAAAAGGAATGCACTTGAATTCAGGCACACTGCCTAGAGCACACTGCTTAGAGGAAGGCTCACTACCTTACATACAATAATCAGATTAAATCCATCTGATGAGTTTAAACTGAGAAATTAGCTTCCACAAAAGCCTGATTATAGTTCTGGTTAGACACACAAAAACTTCTACACACTCTTCCACACTTTTATCAACCTCTTTTACACTCTGCTATGCTCTTGAATGATTTGACCTTTATTCGCACATATACATCACTTGCATACACCGATCACACCTTGAGCACACCTCAAAATGAGTAAATAATCGCTTTTATATATCTGCCACATGAATTTACATCAACTACTTTGTCGGCCATAAATAAAAAATGAATTACAACTGTCGGCCTCAATACATGAATAAATATTATTGCACACCAACACAAGTCAGTCACAACATAGTGAGGACCCAAACAAACACCTACGAACATGCCAAAAAAAAAAGATTAATCTTCATGTATCCGCAACACGCTACCACCATCATGTCGGCCAAGAACATGAAAACTCGAGCACACAATAGAAAAATTTCCGATCACGAATACTCTGATCAATGCGGACATACAACTAGGATAAAACACGATCTAGACTCATCCATGAATGTCATAGGTACATGCACAACAACTGAAATTACCATAATTTCATCCTCTTCTTCCAAGAACACCTGCTACAGTAACATAATGATTGTAGACACATAGAACTTCATAACTTCCTCAAATCTTGATGCGTACCACCGAGAATTTTAGACAACATACTAGATATACTTAACAACAATCCATTTAGTCTGCACCACTAGAAACTCAACGTTCACAACTTTCCAACATTCTTACCTTCTTAGCTTCATTGGCTTCCTGCAAGATATTTATTACAATTTTCTCAATATCCTCGACATATACAGCCTTCAAAATCACTAATGCTAATAGTGTTGACATCAATGACAACCACATATCAGCAATGTAACGACAACATACAAAAAAATTTACCTCTTGGTGCCACTATTTTTTGAATTTTATTATTTTTCCTAATTAGAGAGACTTCCTCTACAGGTTTCTTCTTCAATATTTTTTCCCTCTTCTAATTTGGTTCTACTTGAGTGTTATTTTCAATAGCAACTTTCTTTGAATTTATGGGCTTTAGGGGCTATGAGGATTATATTTTGGAGGTGTCTTTTGGTTGGCATATGATCCTCTCATTGGCTAATAAATCTAGTGGAGTGATTTTATGTATTGAACTCAATGGAACAAAATTATCCCTTATCAAGTGATTCCGAAGACATGAGGGTCACATTTAAATTGTTAGACTAGGGACAATTCTTCTTGGATGATGTTCGCATTGTGTGTACAAATTAAAGGCTTCTAGGATTCCTAAGTAGTTGCTCATATAGATTTTTTTTAAAAGAAAGGATTTATATTAAAGACTTTAAAAATCTAAAATATAATCTAAAAATATTTCTATAATGTAGTCTAATTGTTATTTTTGTATGGGTAACAATTACAAATTATTTAGCAACAAATACTAATATAGCCTTGAATACATAGAAATAGTTAACTATTGATGCAACAATAGAGTCACAATGTTACCTCAAGTCGTCCCTTGCTTGGGTTTTTGTACTTGTATAATTTATAGAATTATCAATCAATATCTTTATCTTTCATTCACACACATCAAACAACATAAATTGATAATGAACTACTTTTCTTATTTCTCAAGAAAGTAATATAAGTATGCTAAAAATATCACACACTATATGTTTTCATAGATTATTTGATATATATAATTGATATTATACTAGATAATTTATTGAAATAATGAAGAAGGAACCCTTTGATGTGATGTCATTGATGCCAACATTTTTGTTGACAATTTTGCCTAATCCAATAAACAGTTTTTGGTGACACCTTGATCTGGTAATTTGGTCCGGAATTTCTCATGTTATAAGATAATCTTATGAGGTTATAGTATGTTATTCAAGACTACCAAATACATCTATGATCATTTTTTTAGTGAAATTGGGTGAATAGGTTGAAAATTACAAATGACTGAAGATCGGCATACAATTTTTTGGCTTATACAGTGCAAGATGGTGTGTGTAATCTAGTTCACACTCCTTCGGTGTTTGGAATCAAGCTTAGAAATTTTGGGATATGGTTTATATGTGTTATTACTACATATATTCTATATTGTGTGTTCTTATATGATCATATGGATTATTGGTGTTGGTTAGATTGGTTTATTTTGTGATTAGGTCTAATTCTTGACCTACCTAATACTTGAATATGTGCTATGAATATTAATATGTATTATGGATGTTAAGGGGATATATTTTAGATCTATGCCAACCTAAACCAAGTAGTTCACATTTTATTTTAGCATAAATAATGTTTGTTTCAAGTATGAAGTCAAAAAAGTTATTTTGAATTAAATAGGGCTACATCTAATTAGGCCGACCTAATTGATGTATGCATTTTTAGAGTAATAATTTATTACGCTTAATTAATTACATCATACTGGTTAATTAATTAAGTCACTTATTCCTCTAGTTGCTTAAGCTAAACTTAGGCACATTAATAATTGATTAATTATTAAGTGTGTTGTGAATAGTTGAGCGAGGGTTTCTTGATCTCCTTCATAGCAAGAGATATAATGCATTTTGAGGTTTGCATCTTCAGATGCTATCCATTTGCATGCAGGTGATCTTGGACTAAATTCAGCACAAGGTAATGGTGCAATTTACGATGAGTAGCACACTTTGGTTGTGGTATCCACTTTTTTTTTTTATGTATTTTTGGTTGTGAGCCTGATAAGTACAGTGAGTCCTAGCGGTGAGCCCTTGTAATATCTTGTAACCGATTATAATATATTGTGAGCTAATCCTCACCATGGTTTTTTCCCTTTTTGGTTTTTCCACATAAAAATCTTGGTGTTCATGTGTTATGTGGTATTGTGATCTCTTTAATGTTTACATTTATAGTTTCAGTTGGATATGCTCTGATTATTGGATGGATTATGATTAAATGATTTAATAGAATAATGATTCACCTCCCCCCTCTCAGTATTTTGGATGTTCAACAATTGGTATAAGAGCCTAGTTCCTTTTGAAAAGCCTAATAGCTTGGGGAAGATCTTGGAGTTTAAACACATGGCTGATAAGAGGTGTCTTATTCCTCTGGAAGAAATTTTTGCAATTGAATATGAAGAAGATGAATGCATTTTTGAAAAAGAAGAACTTAAAGCTTCTCTTGAAGATCCTGACAGAGTTGAAAGTGAGAAAAAAAGTCTGAAGGAAAGTCGAGGGGAAGCAAATGAATGCATCAAAAATTTGAGAGAACAAATCAAGAAGTTCAAAGAAAGATATAGAGAAGTTAATGAACAATTGAAGAAGGAAAATGAAGATATCATTGGACTAAAAGTGCAAGTGGAAGAAAAGAAAGGAATTGAGGATTTTCTGAATGCCACTGTACAAAGCAAGGCTAATGAATGCACAAACATTGAACAAGAAGTTGTAACTCTAAGATCAGACCTGGAGAAAGAAAGAGCTCATGAGGATAAATTCAAAACAAGTACTACAATGCTCAATGAATTGATTGTAATTTAGAAACCTTCTAAGGATAAATGTGGTTTGGGAATTGAAGAAGGAGAAAGCTCAAAGGAAAATCAGATCCCCAACAACGTTAACAATCAAAAGCAGACTCAAGGCAATATTAGAGAGATCAGAAATGAAAGAAGCAATAATGGAAGACCTCCTATCAGACAACCAAATGCTCAAAGGTACCCATCTTTCAATGGTATTTATTTTTCATGCAATAAATTTGGAAATAAGGCTATATAATGTAGAAGTAGAATGAATCAAAATGTTGGATCCTTTTTTGGACAATTCTTTGCATGCAATAAATTTAGAAATAGAGCTACTAATTGCAGAAGTTAGATGATGAATAGATTTGATACTGGTAGAATGTTTCAATCTTTCAATGGCTACTATTATGCATGCAATGTATTTGGACACAAGGCTAACCAATGTAGATCAAGAATGAATGGAATTCAGTTTGGTCAGAAAAATGTTGTATGCTACAATTGTAAGAAACCTAGACATATTTCAAGATTTTGCAGAAGCAAGAATGGAAGTTAGACTAGTCCAGAACAAAGGAATAAACCTGTGAAGAAAGTTGATCCTACTAAAGTCAAGAAGGAAATGGAGAAGATATGGAAAAAGAAAGAGGAACCTAGGAACAAGGATGAATCAAATGCATCTATACCTCCCTTTGGCACAAATAATTCACTTGAAAACTAAACCCAAGCATGGGCTTAGGGGGAGCAATAACAGATAAATCTAACAAACCCCCTAGAAATATGAGGTGTCAAGCAGTAACATAAAAATATATGGTGTAAAATGATATGCTTAAGCTTTTGGAAAGGAAACCACTAAAAAATATGCAAATTGAAATAATTGTAGAGCCTTTTAGGGTTAACAGTGTATCAGTGAAGTGTTTACCATATTTTTGGGAATTTGAAGCAATAAATGAGAAATTAGGGTAGATTGGTAAGGTATAAAGTGAAATTCTAAGTCATTTTTTTGCACATCTGAAAGATAACAGAGTAAATTGAAGGAGAATTCAAGGCGATTCAAAGAAAATTGGTTCAAACCCTAGTTTCTGTCACACATGTAAAAGGTATTTACAACTATCTATGCTTTGTGGGTTTGCATTAGAAGTAATTTTATAAGCATTTGAGATAAAATTGAGATTATGATGGATACACTGATCATAGTTGAGATGTCTGAAAGACCTAGACCAAAATTTAAGAGGTTTTCATGGAAATTTTTTTACAATGACCTCGACGATGCATTTTCAAAGATCCCATTTAAGGTTTTTCCCATTGAAGGCACTAGAACCTATATACATGGAAAATTGGATGATGATGACCACCAAATACTTAAAACTCAACAGTATAATGATTTGATGGGAGACGAATTTCTGGAAAAACTTAAATATATAAACCTAGTGTGAAAGAAGCAAGACATTTGGAATTGTTCCCTAACTTTAGCGATGGTTTGGATGCAAAATATGTGAGGATAGCCCTAAGTAGAACACATGAAAAAATCATGTGGACAAATATGCCCTAATTAATTTCTATGGATGCAATCAAGGCTATAACTGGATTATGTGATACCAGACCCATATCGGTGCTAAAGTCTGTAAAGAATGATGTGGTTATGCAGCTAACTGGTACCACATTTGATAGGAGAGCATTAACAAATAAACCTATTACCAATCCTACTGTGAAGTATGCATCGATCATGATTGGCCATAAGATCTACTTTACCAATAGGGAAAACTCAGTATCAACAATTGTAATCTATGTTGCCAATGATATGGTAGTAAATGGGAAAGATTATGATTTATGTGAGTTTCTCCAGTAGAAATTTTTGGAGAAATTGAATCAAACTAAAACAAATAAGTATGCTTTTAAATTCAAAACTTTGATTGTATGCTTGTTATTCTACTCTTTGAGGGAGCTACTAGGGAGAAGAGACATTGTATGGGACATAAGTAGATCGGTAGCACACCAAATTTTTGATTATTTACACAATATTGGAGATTATAAAGCTCAAGATAATGCATTGACTACATTTTTTGCAATATTCCAAAAGAACATGTACGATAGAGAAAGAATTCCTAAAAGTTTAGTGGAGAATTATGCAAATGATATAACCTTTCTTGTATCCAATGATGAATGCATAATAGAGGCGGTTGAACCCAAAACAAGATGGATTGAGCCTCTTGGATATGAGATTATTTAGGATGTGGCTAAGAGATACATTGAATTATTGTTAATTAGTCCTAAGGACTCCTCTCTGCCTAGACATGACACGTATGAAGTGAAATATACTGAAGTGTACTTGGGAATTTTGACACCTATGAGAACCAAAAGAGTAAACAAACAAGTTGAACAATAATTTGGATTGCATGAACTTTTAGAGGATGAATTAAATAGGTTGAGGAAAGTTGCAACAAAATGGAAAGTCAAAGCAGCTAGTGAGTCCTTTAGACCACATATATCAAGAAGACTAGCTTCCACTCCTGCCTCTACATTACCAAAACCATCTGGTACAACTACCATTAAAGAGAAGAAGGTGGAGCCCAGTGCTTTGGAAATAGTTGATGTGTCTGCACCCTCTAGACCCAACACCCAGACCACAAATCGAAAAAATGTACCTCTGGTAGCACCTCCTGCTACCTCCAAAAGGAGAAAGAAACAAAAAGCACCAAGAGGACAAAACTTAAGTGATGTGGTAGAAGAGGAAATTAAATTTGACTTGGAAGAAGAGGATTAGTTGAAAGGAAAAAGAAGAAGCAGTTTCTCCACCAGTAGTGAAGGTACCTCACAAGAGGCTAGCACTAAATTCAAGAAGGTGAAGATCAATATTGAGGATACATCTGAAGAAGAGGATATGGAAAAAGAGAAATAAGATTTTACAATACATATTCACAAAAATCCTGACAAGAAAGAGGAGAAGAAAACAAAGGAAGGTACTACAAAGCTCGAGAAGAAGAAGTCCAAGACTCCTCGAGTAAGAGCTCGTTCACCAATAAAGTTAGGATATTTGGTTAAAAATATGTTAGAACATGATGGTCTATTAGAAGCAACTGCCAAATTGTATGATGAAGTTGATGAGGAAGATAAGAACACAATTATAGATGCCATCATTCAATATATGATCATTTTAGATGCAAATATGGAGAATATGAAAAAGAAGGTGACTAATGTTGTATGGAAAGCCATGGTAAAAAGAAGACATGAAGCAGTTAAACCTAGAGACAAGATTAAAACTAATGTGTTGAATGAGATTGGATCCTATTTATCTGAGGATGACAAGGCTAACTTGTTGGAATTATACTCTAAAAAATTCAGGGTAAAGCAAAGAGTTACCATTCTTATGGCCAGAGAAAAGGATAGTACAAAAAAGTTGAAACAAGAAACTATGGATGTAGTGAGAGATATGGCACTGAAATTCAAGATGATTTCTACTTCGTCATTTGATACAAATCAAGTAAAGGAGCTTGGTAAAGAGAAAGCTACTATTGCAAAGGAAAATATTCCTCCTATAAGTAATTTCCCTATTTTCAAAGAAGTTGTAAAAGAAGTAAACGATTATTCTACAAAAGAGACTCCACATTTGGATGTTTTAGGGAATATGGTTGATGATACACATGCTCCTCTAGAGTTATTCGCTCCTCTGAATGATACTTAAAATACAACCAGTGAGAATAATGAAGATAAAAATAATGATGATGTTGAAGATCACCATGACAAGCAAAATGAGGATATTGGAAATGAAGGTAAAGAGAATAAAAATGGAGAAGAAGAAGAAAGTCAAGATGGAAAGAAAAATGATAAGAAAGATGATGAAGGTAAAAAGGAGGATGAAAAAAAAGACAAACAAAAAGAAAACCCCTCCGAAAAATAAGAAGAGAAAGAAGAGAACCAAGAAGAGAATAAAGTTGAAAGAAATGAAGAAGAATCCCAAAATATAGTGGAGCCATCAAAGTCATCCAGAGTGTCCTCTAGTAATCCTCTCAAGGGTCTTTTGACAAGACAAATAAGGATTCAACCAGACCTTCCACCCTAGTTGATACAACTCCCGATATACCAAGGTAGTATAGATCTAAATAAGATCTCACAAGTTTAGAAGATGGAGATCAAAGATACTTTTCATGCCTTTGCAAGAAAGGAGATTATAGAGACTCATCAAAAGGGGACTAAACTAATCAATGATGCCATCAAGACTCTATAGGATGCTAACCTCGGTACCACAATTGACAATTCTCTAACACGTATTGATAATTTAAAGTTTTTGGTTGATTCACTCAGGGAGTATACCTCTAATCTAAAAGAGTGGACCGTAAAAGAAGTGGAATCAAAGCTTATAGAAGAAATATTTCTTGAGCTACAAGATAGATGTGCAACTACACATAGAAAGGTGATGAAATACTTGAAAGAGGTGAAGGAATGTGAAGATGAAGCTCATACATTATGCTTGTATTGCATGAGGTGGTTGGATGCCACTCAAGGCATTAAAGACTTAATGGACTCAATAGAGTCACAATTAGCGAATGCCTCCAGAGCTTATGACCTTGCAAAAGATACAAACTATGCCTCCTAAACTACCATTTCAGACTTGCAAAATAATTTTTTCACTTTTCAAAGACAAAAAGAGGATGTTATAAGGTAGTTTGGACAGCTTGGAGACTTGGTGAACTCCAAGCACATTCTGGTGTCAAGTGCCCTTGTGTATGCAGAAAAACATGAAAAGATAAATTATAATCTGACTACTCCAAAAGAAGGAGAGGAGAGCTTAGTGAAATTAGAATTAATGTACATAAGATGCTTGCTACAACTAATAAGATTTGGGATGAAGGAAAATATACTTTTGAATCCATTCTCAAGGAGTTAGAAGGTGCCTCCACCTCCGGATAGACATTCCTCATTCTTTTTCTTATTGTTTCAATTGCTTTTAGTTTTTCTTCTATACATATGCATCAAGTTTAATGCCTATAAGTATGTTATCGACATACCCTTTGTCCTTGATGTCAAAGGGGGAGAATTTTTGAGAAGTTGGGAGAAGTTCTGAGAAGATTTGTTGGGAGAAGTTTTGATGTATGCTTAAAAGGGGGAATTCATACAAGTTTTGAAGACAGTTTTAATGTTGAATTTTTGGAGATTCATTTTTTGCACATGTTGCCATAAATGAAAAAGGGAGAGATTGTTGAAAGAATGAAAAATGAACCCTTTGATGTGTTTCCATTGATGCCAAAATTGTTTTTGGATATTTTTTCCTAATCCAATAAACAGTTTTTGGTGACACCTTGATCTGATAATTTGGTCCTGAATTGTTCATGTTATAAGATCGACTTATGAGGTTATAGTATGTTGTTCAGGACTACCAAATACATTTATGATCAAATTTTTAGTGATTTTTTATGAACAAGATGAAAGTTACAAATGACATAATATCGACATACAATTTTTTGGCTTATATAGTGCAAGATGGTGTGTGTAATCCGGTCCACACTTCTCTGGTGTTTGGAATCAAACTTAGAAATTTTGGGAGATGGTTTACATGTGTTAGTGCTACATATATTCCATATGGAACATGATTATATGATCATATGGATGATTGGTGTTGGTTTGA
This sequence comes from Sequoiadendron giganteum, assembly GCA_007115665.2. NCBI lineage: Eukaryota > Viridiplantae > Streptophyta > Pinopsida > Cupressales > Cupressaceae > Sequoiadendron > Sequoiadendron giganteum. The sequence continues at coordinate 515,095,921 of CM021108.1, read as the reverse complement.
TTGGTTTATTTTGTGGTTAGGTCTAATTCTTGGCTGACCTAATACTTGAATATGTGCTATGAAGATTAATATGTACATTGTGGATGTTAAGGGGATCTATTTTAGATCCATGCTAACCTAAATCAAGTAGTGCACATTTTATTTGAGCATGAAGAATTTTTTTTTCAAGTATGAAGCCGACAAAGCTATTTTGAATTAAATAGGGCTACATATAATTAGGCTGACATAATTGATGTATGCGGATGTAATAGGGTATATATGTGGAGAATTTTTGAGTTGCATAGAGTGTCAATAATGTAATGTAATGTGTGCGAGATCTGATATTGTGCAAAGTTGAAAATTTGTATGTGTAAGATCAATATAAGGGCATAATTGTTGTGAATGTTGAGCAACTGCTAAGCAGAGTAGTATTTTGTATTTAGAGCTTCAAAAGAACTAAATTTAGCACAAGGAAGGTACACTTTACATGAGTTCACACTTTGGTTGTGTAGCCACTTTTGTTTTGATCTATTTCTAGTTGTGAGCCTGATAAGGATAGCGAGTCCTGGCAGTGAGCCCCGATAATTTCTTACCACCGATTATAATATATTGTGACCTAACCCTCAATATGGTTTTTCCCTTTTTTCATTTTCCACGTAAAAATCCTGGTGTTCATGTGTTATGCGGTCTTGTGATCTCTTTGAAGTTTACATTTATAGTTGCAGTTAGATATGTTCTGATTATTGGATGGATTATGATTAAACGGTTTAATATAATACTAATTCACTCCCCCTTCTCACTATTTTAGGTGTCCAAGATAATACTCTATAGACTCTTAACAAATCTAAATTACATATATCAACTCTTTCCAAAAGATAGAAAGAGGTCTAATAAATAGGAAACTATAGAAAATAGAGTCCTTAAATAATTCTCCTGTAGTAAATGAAAATTGAAATCATTGGCATGCATAAATAGATGAAACACAATAAAATAACTACAAAGTATTGTAATAATATGTTGTTGTAGAATTATTTCTTATTCTTCATGACATAATTTATTGATTACTAAATTTATATGCATGTTTTGGCTCTAACAATTACATGACATCCTTTGGCTACACACACTTGATCCTTAAGTTATGTGTGGTTGATCTTGTAGAGTTGTGGGTTTGTAGTAGTCCTTCAACTACAGGTTGTCTAGTGTCTTTGCAACATGCCTAGTACCTCCAAAAATAATTATACGTTGTGATTAACATAATTCATAATAACATGCTATTTATTTCATAAATAACCATCTAAACATGTAAATATTCATCAAACCACCAATTATCAAGTTCAATGCTTTATATTTAAATATTAGTCACAAAGTTTTAGGAATTCTTGGGAAACTCTTTAAAGAGTAGGAAATAAAAATAACTAATAGGAAAAAATACTAATATCATCACTCTCCCAAGCTTAATGGGTTATTTTTCCTCAATCGGGAGGAGGTCATTGATTGTGTAATTGAGCTAAGAGCCTAAAATACTTTAGTTCAATCCTTCCTTCTACTTGATTCAAATAGAACCCTTTTGAGCTCGCAATTGGTCCCATCGTGCCTTTTCTACTACCGAATAATATGGCCTCCTTCCATGCTCACTTGTGGTATGAGAAACCAAAGATGTGGGGGATGAAAAACCAAAGGTAACTAGATAATATCATAAAACCTTAATTACATGCCCTATTGACTACTACAAGTAATTAGAGGTAGAATGAGGTTCCTTCCTTTTAAGTTCATTTGTTAATTCATTCCACCTAGTAGTGAAGAGTTATAATACTTCTCTCCCTACTTGTGTAGCAATATTTTTAATCACTTTGTATTTAATTTCTTTGTTTGAAAAAAAAATCATTTCCACTTTAGGGTTTTCTATCAATGTAATCCACTCTTCCACCACCCCTTTGGGATCTTTCTCTTCTCATCTGATTTTTAAAGGATTTGGAATTCCCATATCCCTATATTACTACATTTGGAGTCCCCTATTTTTTTATTATAAAAATGGTGTCTCAACCTTTCAATTATAAGAGGCTAATATATTTGAGCATGGGGGGGGTACCCCCTCTGTGGGGTCCAAGGGTCCATAACCCTAGTGGGGGCTCCAGGGTCCAGACACTCCAATAGGGGTTCAAAGGTAGCACCCCTAAAAGCCACATTTTATATATATTTTTTTTTCTTAAACACAACAAATATTGAGAGGGGGGTGAATCAATATCTTCAAAGACTTAAACCCCTCTAGAGCTTAAACTCTTTCAACACAAATCAGTTTTCTTATTTAAAACCCTTAAGCAGGTTAGCAACAATGAAATATATAGTAGTTTATTCCCTTAACAGATTCAACAACCCTTAACAATGAAAGATACAAAAATTCAAACTTTAATCGGATAAAAAAATATGAAAGATAAAACAAGGAACACACATCCACAAGATAACACCAAATTTATGTAGAAAACCCAATGAGGGAAAAACCATAGTGAGAGTTAACTCATTGTTTACAAAATTACAAATAGGCTCGCTGCCAAGGACTTGCAAGCTAAGGCACATAACCTTAGAATAAGATACAAGGGATTTTTTGAACTGAAGCACACACAACTCCAAAGTCAAGATACAAGGACTTGATAAGATTCACTATCTTAAAGCAGGATACAAGAAGATTTAGAATTTATGAAAACATGTCAACAATACACTTTGTTGGCTGAGGCATTAAAGCACATATCTATCTTCCACACACTTTCGCACTTCCTTTGTGATAAATTCAACTATATTCCACACTCACACACTTACACACTTTGCAATTGATTTGATCTTACATTTATATCCTTTGCAACATCACATGACATCAATTAGGCTAGCCAAAAGAAAGATAAATAATTCTTTCAACAAGTCGGCAACAAAACATCAATGCGATCCTATCCAGGGGATAGAGATGACCAAAGACAACCTTATTGCATCTTCCAATGTGATTGCAAATAATTCATACACTGGCACACACCAACCCAAGTCGGCAATAAGGAAACACATAGATGAAATGTGAAGCGCATAACCAATCGGTCCAAAAAATTATAACTTCAATTGAATTTAATAAATGTGGTTATAACCAAGATAGGTCAAGACCCAATTTATACATCTTAACACAACTTCATATGTTGGTACAAACCCTCAAGCACAAAGTACAAGAAAGATGACAATCCCTATCGTCCAAATCCATAAATTACCTAGAAGACCAACTTGAACACAATGCAACACCAAAAGAGATCAACCCGTGTTGTACGGATCACAAAGGGATGTTCCTTGAGCATCCAACATCACTTCCAAATACTTCTTTAATACTATCATGCCACCATAATCTACCACAAACCAAACAAGAACATAATACTTCCTCCCAAAAAATAGAATGCATAACCACGAGATATAACATTAAAAAAACAACTTATAGACCACTTCAACCCATGAAATTGGAACTGAGAAATTGCATAGACACTAAGATCACGTTCACCAAGCATCACAAGTAGAGACATAAATGCAGAGAAATATGGAGCATTTTTAGGCTAGTCTAGACAACCAACAACATTTCCAATCTTCTACAATTCATAGAAACCTCCTTGACAACACCATTGACCTAAAGATATAGGAGTACAACATCCATAGAATACAAACTTTGAATCAAAAACCATAAGAAAATATCTACAATAGCGGAGGATTAGAGAGAATTCTCTAAAATAATCTTCTTAGCAACTTCCAAGAATGGAACCTTTCAATAACTTATGGAGACCAAAAATTTCTTTAGCAACATACACTTCATCAAGAATAGTAGGAGAGATCCTACAAGATACTCTAGACCATCAACAACATCTCTCAACCATCAACATCAATTCTAGCCTCGTATTAATGCTTCTAATCCCCATCTTAATGTATCATTATGAAATCAACTCTGATGATAACAACCACACACTATACAACTTTACCCATTTTTTCTTTAAATGGCTTCAATTTGTGTTTCACTCCATCCTTCATCAATCTGTATGTGTTGGTATAACCATCATGCATTGCCTTCCTATCAAATCTCTAAGGCCTTCCTAAAAAAATATGGAATTCATTCATAGGAATAACATTACATAAAATTTCATCTCTATAATCTCTTATATTAGTATTTACCAAAGTTTTTTTGCTAATAAAAAATTTCCTATCATCTTGTAGCCATGCTATGCTATACAGATGTAGATGCCTTCTCTCTCACTGCTATTTTCTCACCATCTCTTCAAAAATGAGATTGTTTGCACTACCTCCATCTATGATGACATTACATACCTTATTCTAGCACTTGCATCTTGTTCTAATTTTTTTTTCTTTGAATGGATTTATCATCTTCATTCAAGAGGGTTCTCCTTTCCATTAAAGTTTCACCATATTCTGCTTCTTCGGAATGTGACAATAATGCATCTTCCTTATTCACATTTGCTACTCTATTCTAATTTTTTGATCTCCCACCTATTCTTTCATCTTCATGAGGATATTCATATGCTTTGTGACCCTCTTCTCCACACTTAAAATAGGTTCCTCTGAAGGTTTCTCTTCCAAAACCTCTACCCGATCTTCCTCTACCTCTTGGATTTTGATCTCTAGGACCATATGAGTCATCATATCTCCGAGTTTTGCTGCTGCCTTAGTCTTATTTTTTTTCTGATTTTTCTAATTATTACCTATTCATATGTTCTTCCTTCAACCCCCTCATCATGACCTCTTGCTCTTTTCTTACTTTCATACCTTTTGTTCATTCTTTCCTCAAATTTTAAGGAAATTTGATATGCATCTTCCATTGTGTAAACTCTCACCAAAGTCATCTCCTCTTGCATGCTTGGTCTCAAACCATTAATATATCTTGCAACCTTCTCCTTAGTTTCTTCAACATTTCATGTTCTAATTGGGATCCTATGAAACTCCTCTGTATATTCTTTCACTATTCTTGTTCCTTGCCTCAAAATTTGCATCTTTTTTAGCAACTCCAGCTCATAATCTTCTGGAATAAATTGTATTTTCATCTTTTCTACCATCCTATCCCATCTAGAAATTTTTTCTTTCCCTCTTCTTCCTCTTTCAAGCTAAATTTACTCCCACCAAATACTAGCATGCCCTTTTACTTTTGTTTTTTCAAACCTCACCCTATGAGGGTCTTTGATCTCTTTGAACTCATAGAATTCCTCCATGTCATTAATCTAATCTATCAACTCTTCTAAATTCAAGCTTCCACTAAAGTTTGAAACCTCCATCTTAGGCTTCTTTCCAATTTGTGTAATAGGTCTCAACAATCTGATTTCTACAAGATCCATTTGATCATGTTCTTCCTCTTCAAATTCCTCTTCAACTTCATCTTCACTATCATCTTCTCTAGCACATCTCTTCTGAAAACCTATTCCTGCAAAAGCTCAACTTGTCTCCTTAGAGCTATAAATTCATCGCTTGGAGGATATTTTCCTCCTCCTCTACCTTTACCTGTACTTGTACCTCTACCATGGTTGGCTGGTGCAGGAGCACCTATTTTCCTTCAAGCCTCCATGAGGCCATATTGTATAAATTTATTAAATTAGGTGTTTTAATCATGTAATAAGGTTTAATGATCCATTTTATATATGTTTTAAGTCATTTGGAGTCATTTATGAAGATTTGGTGTCATTTGGTTGAAAAAATGAAAACATTGTCAAAAGTTGTCAAAAGTTGTCAAATGTTGTCATAACAACTTTTCTTGTTAAATGACAACTTTTTAAAAGTTTGTTAAAAGTTGTTAAATAGTATTTTTAGGTTGGTTGGAGAATAAATTGATTGTTCAAGTATAAAAATGGTGTTAGAGTAATTGGACATTTACTTTATTAATTAAACAATATTTGTTTAATTACGTAAAGTTTCCTTTTAACTCTTTTTCACTTAAGCTAACATTAGGTACATAATAATTAATTACTTTATTAATTATTATTGTGCAAGCCTAGGGTTTTCCTTTTTAGGGTTTTCATCTATATGTAGTTGAAAACTATCTTTTGTATCATTATTCATTTTACATTTTCAGGTGAATACATTGCTCCACATTCTTGAGCATTTCTTTTGTTGCTTCTCTTTGTTTCTCCTTGTAATAGGTTATTTGCTTGCAAAGATCTTTTGGACTTCTATGGTGTTGTATCTTCTCAACTCCAACATGGTATCAGAGCTTCAGATTTGCAGCTGCTTGTTCTTGTTTTGAGATTTTGCATTGGAAGCAAATCTAGGGTTCTAAGTTTTTTTTGGGTGGATTCAGCATACTCCATTTTTTGGGTTCACTTTGGGCTCAAATGGACAGTGCCATTGGATTCGTAGCACCCAAAAACCCCTAAATCGACTGTCAAATCGTCGATTTTGGTTACAGTCAATTTGGAAGGCAAAATTTTTTTGCCCTAAGGCCGTACGAAGCAAAAAACGCAAAAAAATCAAAAAAATTTTTTGGTTTATTTTGCACGGCCAGTGTTAAACCGCCGCCGCCAGAGCGCCGCCTGGTGGCCACCGCCACCGGTGGCTACCACCGACGGCCAAGCGGCCACCGCCACCCCTGTCGGCCCGCCACCCGGTCTGCTCCGCCCAGCGCCGCCTATGCGCCACCAGCCCGCCTGCGCCGCCACCTCCTGCGCGCTGCCCCCGGTCCACCATGTGCCCTGGGGCCGCCGAATTTTAAGCCCTTGAGGGCTATTTTTTTCTCTCCAACCCCCTATTATGTCATTTTTGGTCAAATGGGCATAACTTGGGCATCCTAGCTCCGTTTTTCGAACAGGAAGATGCGTTGGAAAGCTGAGAATGGCACCAATCTGATGGTATAGAAATATTTTTAATTTTTTTTACCAGTCTAGATATTTTTTACCAGTCAAAGTGAGGTCTTCTTTCTTCACTTCCGGGGTCATAGAAGATGCAAACGGACTCCGTTTTTCAAACTTGAATAGGCGTTGGAAAGCTCTCAACATGCTCTATTCAGTGATGTGATCTATTTTATCAGAATTTTCACTAGGTACATGAGAATTTGTCTTGAAGTATTTTTTGCTTATGCATTGCTTCCTTCTTCTCAGTTTGTACTAGGGTTTGGGTTTATCTTTTGTGGGGGGTGTTTTTTCTCTTGCTTTCTGTCATTTATATCAGAAAACCAGAACACCAAAACTCTCAAAAATACAAACCCTTCTGCATCTTCTGTCTATTCTGAAAGATCACATAATAATAAAAAACACAAGCAGGTACAGGTGCAGGGTTTCATGGCAGACTCTTCAGTTGAGCTACTCACATCACATAACTATCACACTTGGAAGTCTCGTATGATGAGGCTACTCAGGTCACGAGGGTTATGGTCTTGTTTAGATGAGGTTCAGCCTCAGTTGCAGCGTCCTTTTGAGATTATACAGCACAGGAACAAGATGGATGAGGCTATGGGTTTGTTATGCATGCATGTTTCAGACAATCTTTTGTTTCACCTTGATGCTTTGCTCACTCCTCGAGCCATGTGGCTGAATTTTGAGACACGTTTTGGAGCCGTTAATGAGTTCCATGCATTACAGATTGAGGCAGAGCTTACTTCCTTGTTACCTGATTCAATTCCCACTATTGAGTATTTTTTGAACCAGTTCAAAACTATCCGTACTATTTTACAAGGTTGTGGGAAGAACAAGACAGACACAGAGTGCATTTCCTTGATTCTTTCGAAGCTTCGTGGTCCATTTCAGATATTTGCTTCCTCCTTCTACTCCACCATGGATGGTTTGGGTGCCAGTTTTACCATGCCTTCCTTTGATTTATTTTGTGAGCGATTGTCTCGGGAATAGTCTCACCTTTCTCAGATGGATATGCTCTCAGGTTCAAAGAGCAAAGCATTGGTTGCTTAGTCACCGAAGGGGAAACAAAAGCAGAAACCGAGGCCCAAGAAAGATTTTGCAGGTAGTGAGCATTCCTCCAAACCGCCTCCTAAGTCTGATTCTAAACCACCATTTAATCCAAAACATGGGAAATCTTCGAAGTCTGGTGAGTCTTCCTCCAAGACTAAGGAGAAATCAGGAGACACTTGCAGTTTCTGTGGCAAGCAAGGTCATCCAGTTTCCAGGTGTTGGAAACGATTAGAGGCTTTAGAGGAGGCCATGCAGCAGCAACACATCTCCTCACCTCAGTCTTCTTCTTCTTCCACCACAGGGAAGGGTCATGCTCTCACTGCACGAGCATCGACCAATGGGTCCACTTGGATTTTAGACTCTGGTGCTTCTCACCATATGACACACACTCAGCAGTTGGTCACTTCTCTTGCCTCTTGTGGTACTTCACAGATTGCAGTGGGTGACTCTTCACAGCTTTCCATCTTGGGTTCAGGTTCTGTCTCTTTGGATGGGGGCACTCTACAGGATGTTTTGGTTGTTCCTAAAATTTTGATGAACCTCTTGTCTATTTATCAGATTTGTCACACTAGCTCTAGTAAGACAGTTGAGTTCTCACCACATGATGTGGTTATTCGGGACCTCCATGATTCTGATTTGGCTGTGGCTACTGGTAGAGTTGATACTGCATCTCGTCTTTACCGATTTGATGGATTTACACCTTCTAAGGGTACAGGTTCATCTCTTATAGCACATGCAGATTCAGTGATTCAGCTTTGGCATGAGTGTTTGGGCCATGTCAACTACAGATATCTTCAGTAGATTAGTACACAGTCACTTGTTCTTGGTCTTCCATGGATTTCCTGCACTGACGGTGTTTTTCATGGTTGTGTGCTTGGCAAGCATCACAGGGATCCCTTTCCGAAGGGAAGTACCACTCGTGCTTTGGCACCCTTGGAGTTGATTCATAGTGACCTCATGTCATTTCCCACTCCTTCTTTTTCAGGGGCCAAGTATGTACTCACATTCATTGATGACTTCTCCAGATGCACATGGTTGTACTTTCTTAAGTACAAGTCTAATATCTTTGATTCCTTTCGTGTCTTCAAGACATTTGTAGAGAAGCAGTCTGGTCTTTCTATCCGGCGGATACGTACAAATAATGGGGGGGAGTATGTGAATTAGGCCTTCAAAGATTTTTGCACTGAGCATGGTTTGCAGCATCAGTTTTCTATTCCCTACACCCCTCAGCAAAATGGTATCGCTGAGCGAAAGAATAGGACCTTACAAGAGATGGCTAATTGTATGATTCAATCCAGGTCCATGGATTCATCTTTTTGGGCTGAGGCAATCAATTGTGCCAACTATATTCAGAATTGGATGCCTCACAAGGCGATTCGACATATGACTCCTAAGGAGGCTTGGTCTCATGACAAGCCTGATATTTCATCATTTCGAGTATTTGGTAGTGAGGCATGGGCTTTTATTCCTGATGCTCAGAGGAGAGCTATGGAGCGGAAGAGTCGACCCCTCATATTTTTCGGCTACTATGAGGATGTTAAGGCATACAGGCTGTTTGATCCTGATACCAAAGAGGTCCTATTTCAATGGGATGTTTAGTTTGATGAGCGCCTTCCTCCAATTGATACCCTGTCTCCAATGTCCACTTCACTACCTACTCCACCCACTACAGCTCTTCAGGATTATTTTGAGGATTCTGATGAGGATATTGATGATCCCCCATCCCCACCTCCCCTTGCTCCACCTCAGAGGCCCAAATGGGCTCGCTTTACTATTGAGGCAGCAAGATCTATGGCCGGTGATCCTTCAGACACTCGTCGCACTCGTTCTCATACTACGAGTTCTAGTCTTTTGAATCATGCTCTTTCAGAGAATCCTCAGAGATTTTCAGAGGCGACAGGTCACCCTGAGTGGGATAGTGCCATGGAGGAGGAGTTTTCTTCTTTGATGAGGAATAATACATGGGATCTCTGTCCTCTTCCTAAGGGCAGAAAGATGGTTCGGTGCCGATGGTTGTATCGCACCAAGTATGCTGCTGATGGTTCTATTGATAAGTACAAAGCACGTCTTGTTGCGAAGGGTTTCTCATAGGTTGAGGGTATTGATTACTCTGAGACATTTGCCCCTATCGCCAAGATGAATTCTATTCGCTTTGTATTATCACTTGCAGCTTCTAGAGGATGGATCATTTTTCAGATGGATGTGAAGTGTGCCTTCTTACATGGTGACCTACAGGAGGAGATCTATATGGAGCAGCCTCAGGGATTTGTTCATGATTCTTCTTTGGTTTGTAGACTTTAGCGTTCCTTATATGGTCTCAAACAAGCCCCTCGGGCTTGGTATGAGAAGATGGACTCTTTTTTGCTCTCCACTGGTTTCACTCGTTGTCATTTGATCACATGGTCTATATTCAGCATCTTGAGGGTGAGATCCTGATTCTTGTGCTATATGTTGATGATCTTCTCATCACAAGTAGCTCATCCTCTATGATTCAGAATTCTCAGCTAGCCTTGATGGAGCAGTTTGAGATGACAGATCTTGGCCTTCTGCACTATTTCCTTGGTCTTCAGGTGATTCAGTCTTCAGAGGGGATCTCCATTTACCAGCAGAAGTATTCTTTTGATATGCTTCAGCGCTTTGGCATGCTTGATTGCAAGCCTGCCCCCACACCTTTTCAGTCAGGGGTTGTTTTGACTACTACTTGCCCCACTCCTTCAGTAGATGCTACACTTTACAGGCAGTTGGTTGGCAGTTTGTTGTACCTGACTCACACTCGTCCTGATCTTTCCTTTGTGGTTGGTCTTGTCTCTCGATTCTCACATGATCCTCATGAGAGTCATTGGCAAGCTGCCAAGCGTATTTTGAGGTACATTCAGGGCACCACTTCATATGGCATTCACTACACATTAGGGGATCCTCACATTGTTGGCTACACTGACTCAGATTGGGCTGGTGATGTCAATGATCGGAAGTCTACTTTTGGCTTTGTTTTTTGTCTTGGCTCTGGTCCTATCACATGGTCGTGCAAGAAGCAGACTGCTCATGCATTATCATCTACAGAGGCTGAGTACCGAGCTGCTGTGCTCGCTAGTCAGGAGATTTTATGGCTTCGTCAGTTGATGACTGAGTTTGGTTTTCCTCCTGATAGTCCCACTATTCTTTGGTGTGACAATCAGAGTGCTATACACATTTTGCGCAACCCGGTGGAGCATCAGCGGACGAAGCACATTGAGCTTCATATGCATTTCATCAGACAGTTGATTCAGGATGGTTCTCTCATCTTGGAGTATGTTCCCACTGCCGAGCAGGTTGCAGACATCTTCACGAAACCTTTTGCATCTCCGCGCTATCTTCAGTTGCGCTCTATGCTTGGGGTGAAGGAAGTTGTCCTTGGGGGGTCTTTATGAGGCCTTCCTTCCTTCATGTTTCTTTCAGCATGTTGTTCTATCTCTTTTTGGAGAGGAGTTTTTCCCACTGGGTTTTCTCCTTTTCTCCGTTTCATAGAGATTTCATTGTACTTGGGTACCTGATCTGGCCTTGTTGCCGGGACCCATTGCTTTTGCTTTCAGTAGCTTCTTCTAGGTTTTAGCTTCTCCCTATGTCTATCTTAAGGGGGGGTGTTAGAGTAATTGGACATTTACTTTATTAATTAAACAATATTTGTTTAATTACGTAAAGTTTCCTTTTAACTCTTTTTCACTTAAGCTAACATTAGGTACATAATAATTAATTACTTTATTAATTATTATTGTGCAAGCCTAGGGTTTTCCTTTTTTAGGGTTTTCATCTATATGTAGTTGAAAACTATCTTTTGTATCATTAATTCATTTTACATTTTCAGGTGAATACATTGCTCCACATTCTTGAGCATTTCTTTTGTTGCTTTTCTTTGTTTCTCCTTGTATCAGGTTATTTGCTTGCAAAGATCTTTTGGACTTTTGTGGTGTTGTATCTTCTCAACTCCAACAAATGGGCCTCCAATTCGAAATGGGGGGTGGAATATAGTTTTGAACAAGGATTTATGAAGGAAGGCATGAATTTTTCTACAATTTCAATGTTCTGCCCTGTTCTTTTATATGGTATGGTTTTGTATGAAGTTTTACAGATCTAAAATTGATTTTTATTGGTAGAGGAATGAACTAGCTTTAATTTTCAATTGGTTTGGTGGTTTTTTATTGAGTTTGGAGAAAGTTATGATCATTTTACCATTGGCAACCCTTTGGGATTGTTTTCTCTAAACGTTGCAGGCTGTTACAGAGAATGGTACGTATTGTGAAGATAAAATAATGATGTAAAACCTTTTGTAAATGTCAGATATGTGAATCTTGTTTCATTTGATTCAAATCTCATCAAATTTAATTAAAAATTGAATAAGTTATGACAATTTTGGTGATGGCAGTTTTGAACACTGCCTAGGGTTTGCAGTTTTGGAGAAAATGCAATAACTTTATTTTCCACCATTGGATCTTCATAAAAATTGGAAGAAAGGTCTGTAATTATGTGATTTAAAATTTCACTAAATGGATTGGCTTCATTATTTGTTTTATGGAAGTTATTAATGACTGTTTTTTGCATTGAATTGTGGGTTGTTATGAGAATGATTACAATGTGATCTAGGATGCACTTAATCACTATTTGAGATAAACAGTTTTATGGAATTTGTCAAGTGAATGGAATGTTGAGTTGTGAATCCTCTTTGCTCTGAATTAGTTTGGTATCAGAGCTTGAAGATGCTCTGGGAAGGTTGTTTGTGGTTTGTGTGTGGTTGTTTGTAGGTTGAGGAAGGAACCTGATTGCCTAGGTGAGACAAGGTGAAGTGGAAGCAACGAGAGACTTACTTGTGAAGATGGAATTTTTAAAGAGATGTTGGCAGGCCGAGGATTCATGAAGGAAGAAGGAAAGAGAAGAAAAGGAAATGAGAAAGAAGGAAAGACAAAAGGCAAAGAAAAGATAAGCCAAAGGTTGGAAAGATTAGAAAAAGAACACCAACTTCTTAAGGAAGCACAAAGGAGTTGGAATATACCAATTTCAAAGAGGTTAAGATGGCCTCTAAAGAAGATTATGAAGAAGCAAAGACAACAAAAGAAGGCAGAAAATTCAGTCAAAGATGAAGAAGATGATTTGTGGAAAAAGTTTGCATCCATTGAAGAAGAATGGGATAGTAAGATTGGTAATGGACAGGTCAATAAAGAGGAACAAGAACTCATCAAAGTAGAAGAATATAAGGACATTGAGGTTGCAAGTCAATTTATTTTGAAGGGGAATGATATTGATAAGTTGGTCATGGGTGAAGAGGAGTTTGAAGCACAAGAAGAAAAGGAGGAGACCTCAAGGTCTCAATATTTTGTTTCTGATTTTTTATTGGATTATGTATGTGTAGGTCATGAAGGACAAAGTGAAGTGTATGATGAATTGATAGAGTTTTGGGAACTCCAAGTTGCAAGGATGATTGATAGAAGAATACATAAGAAGAATAAAAGGAAGAAGGGACAAAATATGATTGCAAAGACAAAGGAAAAATTGAAAAGTAACTGGAAGACAAGGAAGAAGACAATTCAAAGGGGCTTGAATTCTTTTGCCCTTGGGAGTTTGGTGCAGGAGCACCTATTTTCCTTCAAGCCTCCATGAGGCATATTGTATAAATTTATTAAATTAAGTGTTTTAATCATGTAATAAGGTTTAATGATCCATTTTATATGTGTTTTAAGTCATTTGGAGTCATTTATGAAGGTTTGGTGTCATTTGGTTGAAAAAATGAAAACATTGTCAAAAGTTGTCAAAAGTTGTCAAATGTTGTCATACCAACTTTTCTTGTTAAATGACAGCTTTTTAAAAGTTTGTTAAAAGTTGTTAAATGGTAGCTGTAGGTTGGTTGGAGAATAACTTGATTTTTCAAGTATAAAAATGTGCCTCCAAGTCGAAATGGAGGGTGGAATATAGTTTTGAACAAGGATTTATGAAGGAAGGCATGAATTTTTCTGCAATTTTCAATGTTCTTCCCTGTTCTTTTATATGGTACGGTTTTGGATGAAGTTTTACAGATATGAAATTGATTTTTATTGGTAGATTAATGAACTAGCTTTAATTTTCAATTGATTTGGTGGTTTTTTATTGAGTTTGGAGAAAGTTATGATCATTTTACCATTGGCAACCCTTTGGGATTGTTTTCTCTAAACGTTGCAGGCTGTTACAGAGAATGGTACGTCTTGTGAAGATAAAATAATGATGTAAAACCTTTTGTAAATTTCATATATGTGAATCTTGTTTCATTTGATTCAATTTTCATCAAATTTAATTAAAAATTGAATAAGTTATGACAATTTTGGTGATGGCAGTTTTGAACACTGCCTAGGGTTTGCAGTTTTGGAGAAAATGCAATAACTTTATTTTCCACCGTTGGATCTTCATAAAAATTGGAAGGAAGGTTTGTAATTATGTGATTTAGAATCTCACTGAAGGGATTGGCTTCATTATTTTTTTTATGGAAGTTATTAATGACTGTTTTTTGCATTGAATTGTGGGTTGTTATGAAAATGATTACAATGTGATCTAGAATGCACTTAATCACTATTTGAGATAAACAATTTTATGGAATTTTTCAAGTGAATGGAATGTTGAGTTTTGAATCCTCTTTTCTCTGCATCATTGGCAAACCTTAGAGGCATTTTAATCTTCACCCACAATTCACAGGTCCTGCTGCAAACTGCCTCTCTTCGATGCTTTGTTCAAAAACTCAAAATAAACTACTTTGATACCACTGATGGAAAGGGAGACTCTCCCTTTCAAAATTGATCACAACCACACATAAAAAACTATGCAAGAATGTAAGAAATTAACTTGAAACACATAAAATGAGAGAAACTGCAACATGTATTAACTTCAAAATCTAAAAATAAAATACATAAACACGGAGCTCACATGCTCCCTTATAGCACAGGCTTCACACATTCAAAAATATGAAGCTCAACATTCTAGCTTCATTCTAGTAGCATTTAGGTATGCAACCACAACCTATCCAAAAGCCTCCTTCTCCAAATGATGTGAGAAGAAATCACCATTGGTTTCCTAAAACAACCTCCACAAACCACCAAGGAATCCAACGCCCCAACTTGAGGAGAGATAAGAAAATAAAATATAAAATAATTCATCTCCTTCACCACCTTCACAAGGTTGCCTAACTTTTGGCCAATCACCTTGATCAATTATGACACCTTCTTTGACTCTCGATGGCCTCGATGTCTCCAAATATGGTCATGCAACAACATGCAAATCTTGTGGCACAAACATGCAATTACGTGCAAGGCATGCAATTGAACATTCAAGCACATTCACCCCAAGTGGTCCCCACCAAGAATGAGATGCCTAAGAGGGGTATTTTCCTAATTTTTCCTTAGAAAATATTTATAAATGCATAACTCCCACCAAAATTACAATTACAATTTCATCCCAATGGAAATTACAAAGTTTGAAATCAAAATATTTATTCTCCTAACCCCCAAGCCCTTATTAAAAATAAACCAATTAAAATAACTTTTTTTTTGGTGATACAGGATTTCCATTTCACCTTGGATGCTCTCGCATCAAACCTTAAAATCTACTTAAAGCATGCCTAGACTCATTTTTTTATTTTTTATTTTTTGATATTGAGATTTGAACTTAACACCATCTAGGTGCTTACAACATGGCATTTACATTAATCCAATCGCTCATTGATAGACTCTCATTTTAAGTTTGGTAAGATTAGACATTAGAAAGTATGATAGATCAAAAAATAGTTGTGCATTAGAATAGTGTTCTTCAGGATTTTTAGGTTGTAGCTTAAAATATATATGCATCATCCACTATGTATTGGTGGTGAATAGAGGTTGCCTTTAATGAGAAACATGCTATTTGATAAAATAAAACCTCATCTATTTATTTGTACATTTTTATTTCATGACAAAGTTCGAGCCTAAGTAAAGGTAGGATTCAAAACACATTGTGTTTCAGAACTTAGACTACACAACATTCACCACTGTCAACAAGTTTGTTCAATATTTCCATTAATGGCAATAAATTGGTGTTCTTTCTATTTGTAATTCACACCTACATATACAAACTTGAAAACCACAAGTATTTGGGTACATCGTGATGTGGAGGTTGATAAATAAAATGTGTTATGAAGCATGCAATTAATAATGTCACATAGCCTGTGCAGGTTTAACTATCTACCCTAAAGCTTGGTCTATGTTATTAAGTGTGGTTGACGAAAAATAATGTGTGTTTTCAAACCTCCTATTTGTGTTAAGACATTCATAACTCAACACGTAACAATCAAATTGGTTAGTCACCCCTCGACTCAATTTTGACAGTTTCCTAATTTGTGATAGTGCTAGAGTGAGCATTAAAATCACAAAATTTAAAAAGCCTAAACAAAAAAGCACATCAAAAACTATGCATATCAAATGAAAACTCCTTTTCGCAAGGAAAACCCTTGGAAAGTCCTGAATGAATACCCCTTTTCACAATGAATACATGTTCAATTCTTCAGATTCCCTAGGTAGAATGGAAAAATGACATATATTTTTGGCAGATATACATACTTGCTAGCTAGCTGCCTGCACCTGTCACATGCATTTTGGTAGGGAGATTTTTTGCTCTGATTCATCCTCTGAACACTTGCAACTCCATTCCCAGCTACCCAACAACCTTCAATATGCAAATGTTGAAAATGGCGATGGTTTGGGATTTTCTAGCTTCCAAAACATATAATTTAATTACATAGCCCACATTGTGTTTTGCAAAATGCAATTATATAGGCATTCCATTTTTGGTCTCTCTAAATGTTATTCTAGAACTATTTTAATTGCATAAAATAAATGGAGGTCGACTTTCCATGGTGGGTTGGGAGCAATTTCATTCTAATTCGTCAAATAGTTCTAGAGTGAAGAAGGAAAACAAAAAATTAAAAATCCCTCAATAGAAAAGCACATAAACAAATCTACATATAAAATAAAACCCCTTGGAAAGCCCTAAATGAATACCTCTTTTCGCAATGAATACCCATTCAATTCTTCACAGTCCCTAGGTACGATGGAAAAAAACATACATTTATGGAAGACATACATACCCGCTAGCTAGCCGCCCACACCTCAAAAATGTCTTGGTAGGGAGAATGGTCTCTTTGCTTCTTCATCCAAATGTCTACATCTCCCTTCCGAGCTCCCCAACAACCTTCAAAATACATTTTCAAATGGTGACTTTTTTGGCTTTCAATTTTTTTTTAAACATGTCATCTAACACATTTTTCCAGTGACACAAATAGTGATGACACTCCAAACAACACACGCCTAAACGTCTGTCAACATCCATCTGTCAGTCTTATCTCGTAATGATGCCATCATATGAGGGATGGGGCATTATGTTATCATGTCTAAGACATGTGTTTTTGTAGGGAGATTAGCTTTTTCCCTTAAATAAGACATTGATCTTATGGAAACGAACCAACCAATAACTAGCCACTAACATGTTCACCAAATTTACTTTTGCAAAATTTAACAAACTTTAGAAAAAATATCAATAATTGATTATTTGGACATTGATCTAGCATTTTGTGCCAGACAATCGTATACATATTAAAGAAGGAAGACAAACTTACAATTTGTATTTTCTAAATGTTTGAGTTGGTTCTCTTCATAGTCATATTTATTTTCTATAGTTACCACATTTTATTATAAAATTTTCATGTAATGTAATTAGGTCTGCTGCCTTTCATTAGTCATTATGTATAATTAAGTTCTTTTTGTAACAGTAGGGCATGATTGTAAATGTATTTTTAAATTTTTATTTTTAATAGAAAGGAGTATCCTTCACTTAAATGATTTAGGAAAAAAAAAATTGTGTAAGTGAGTATGTTAGCATGTAATGAGATATGAAGAATGATATAGGAAACATTGACATGAATTTTCACTTATGTGTTACGTTTTAATTTTATGATAAAAAATATTCATTTAAAATTGTGAAGGAAAGGGTTTACTCATGACTTCCATGAAATTGTTTTAGGGATTTTCTCAATGGCTCTCATGGGGCCCTCTAAGTTTAAAAATATTTTCTTCTTAATTCCCTTATAGTTAAAACCAATTGGACCTCTATAACCCATCAATTTATCACTTGCTTGGAGAATTGTTCATGTCCAGTGGAATTGATTTATTTTTAAATGAAAGTTCTTTTAAGTTTTATTTCTATTGATCATTTATGTGATTCATAGCTACCATTCATGTCTTTAATCTCTATTTGTATTGTTAATCACTATAGAGTTATAATATTGTGCCATTTGTTACTCTACCAAGTCATTCTCTCAAAAAGGGAATAAACTAAATGGGAAACAACATAATTATGCAAATTTATTATTATAAACATCAAGACATAATAATTTAAGATTTTTTTGGACTTAGGTTATAGAAATTTATAATTTGCTTCAAAATAAATCAATAATATTTTGTAACTACCTAAGATATTTTACATCAATGTTTCATATCAAGTCCATGACTCATCTTTATGATGTAGAAAATAAATGGTAGATTGTATTCTAATTTAGTTCTATAGGATTCAATGTCAATCCAAACATAAGCCTAGAACGAGGTGAATGAAGAAAGTTACAAAAAACTAGATACAAAAAAGAAACAATGTAGAACATGAATATTAGCTATAATCCATTAGAGAATACAAGGAGATTAAAATAAAATTAACTAATTGATTACACAACATTATATACAAATATATAGGCCTCTAGGATGCATGGATCAAAGACATCATGTTCAAAAGTTATGAGTTTGACTATCAATCAATAGATTAGTTAACTTGATCTAGCCATGAGGTGATGAATTGAATTGCTAATCAGTGGATCGATTAACTCAATCTAACTAAGATAAACACTAAAAAAATTTGACGTCTAACTACCATCAATCAATAGTTGTTGAGATAGTGGTGACACTTGTGGATCACATTTTGTAACTCAATTGAAGGTTTAGACATGCTATTATTTGCTACTTTGACTAAGAAAATTAATTATTTGTAATAGCCTAAGTAAACTTATTCAATAGATGTAATAACACACTTAGAAAATAGAGATATCCAAGGTAAAGAAAATGTCACACCAACAATTCACAAAATCTAAGAGGATTAAAAATTGGATAAAAAATAAGATCTAAGAGGATTAAAAATTGGATAAAAAATAAGTGGCAAAAAATGAAGATAAAATAAAAGCTAAATGAATGACATAAACAAATATAAAGATTGATATTTAAAAAAAGATTATAAGATTAAAAATTATTACTATATCAATGGCCAATAATAAAATATAATTCCCCTAGGATTATAATAAAATTATTTTGTAGTTACAAAAATAACTCTCTATTGAATCCTTTAATGAATGATAAAAAAGATATTGAATGTAATAAAATATAGATTACAAAGGATTGAGTTTGACAAGTTTGAGAAAGGGTAACAATGCATAGCCTTTTTCAAAAAATGTGTTGGTATTCAACTTTTGATATTGGTTTTTTTCGACAAGTTGTAATTGATGCCTAGGACTTGGAGGTTAATTTTGGATTTATATTATGGAACCTATAATGAATCTTTGTATATAATTTTCAAATGTAGGATTAGTCTTAAGATTAGATTGCTATGATTTTGTCTATAATTAAAAAAAACTCTTCTATAATGTATTCATTCCTTCTATGATTTTTCTAAGAAAATTTGTTTTTGTCCTGGATTTCTTTGTTAGTAGTCAAACCCCTTAAGAGTTGAATAAATGTGTACACATCTTAAGTAATAATACAATGCATAAGAATGAATTAATATAGACAAATATGCTTCAAATTTTCTTTTGTGCTTTCAATTTATGGATGTGAAGATCATGTGTGTTCCAAATGATTCTAAGATGCTATTTTGATGAGATTTAATTACCCATTATCTATAAATATATGGTTTTAGTTGTTTAATTTGAGATATTAAGTTAGGTAGATAAATTATTTCTAATTTATATTGTATGTTTATTTATTTTTTGTATGTAGATGAATGAATAATAGAAAATAATTATTACAACATTGAACCATTGAGGCTTCATTTGATTTAGGTTTAACTTTCTTGAAAACTCTAGCAAGTTATAAAAAAGTTTGAAGATAAAAAATTTAGAAATTCAAAACAAAATTTCTATAGGTTGAGTATTTTCCACCTTGCAATTTTTTTTATAACTATTAACTAGACTATCATCATTTATACATTTTAAGAATCCCAAATTTTGAACACAAAAATAAGAAAGAATGAACTAGAGGTAAAAGATTGTAAACATGAGAAATTATCTTATTCTCTTTTAATTTTTGATTGACTAATGAAAACAACTAAAAATGTATATGTTGAACTACATAGCGTGTGTTTCAACTGTTGTGTTTTAAAAAACTAAACATGTGTAGGTTAAAAATTTCGTGTGTTTTAGTTTGTATGTTTTAAACAACTAAATATATGAACATTGAAATCCATAGTGTTTCTTTCACCATGTATTTTTTAATAAATAATAAATAAACATGTCCAAGTTGAACCCCACAATGTATGTTTCAATCTCAATTTTTTTATATTAATAATATAGTAAGCAAAATACATCGGTGTGGATTTGTTAGGAAAGCCACAAAAATCTACTATTTAGTGCACACATAAATGTTTGTTGTAACACTTCCAATTCTATCAAACTACTCAATTACTACATACAAGTATACTTCTTAAAATGTTTTACAACATATTTACAAAAGTGTGGAGCATATCAAAAGGATTTAGGCGGATCAACAACGACATATTCCTACTCTCACTACATGACTCCAAGTCATTCCACCCTGCAAGGGTTTTTGTTATCACCATTTCATTCGTGGAGAATACTTCCTCTATTTCCATATCTTCGTTTGTGTGTAGCCTGGGTGCTTTGATTTCTTGTTTCTTAACTTTTTAATAATTGTAGCATAGTAAATTGTCACCATTGAGAATTTCACACTATTTTGGCTCCTCCTTAATTATTGGACCTAATTGAACCCCTAATTTTCTAAATTATGCATTCTATGGCCTATTTTAACAAGTATCAATAAATTACAAGAAACAAATGCATTCATCTAATACTTTGACCCCCAACACCTTAAATTCTAGAAAATAGGATTGGGACAAAGACACCCTATGGAAACAACGTCCCCCTAATTTTCCTAGTCCCAAATTCAAATATGTTGGTGTCGACATTTTACTCTTTGCAACTCAGGTTTCCAATGTCGTCTATCGAGATTTAGTTTGTGAAAATTAGAACAACTACATATAATTACCTAGTTATTACATCATTTCAAACCTAACAAAAAACTAAGAGCAAGAATTATTGTCAAGAGCAAGTCAAGAGCATTCAAGAGCAACATTTCATAACTTTATTGTAGTGATTCAAGATCCTAAACATCATGTGAAATCCTGTGAGTTTATGCATGTTCATTATTTGTGAAGGCTAATCCCTTTGTAGGTCTCCAAGCAATTCAAGCAAATCAAGCAAGCAAGATCCAAGACCTTGAGGTGATGTGCATGACTTCAGTCCTTCAAGGAAGCTATTTAAGGGTGGCGAGTTTTAGAAATTTTTTGATTCATCATTCATCTTTGATCATTGACATTGTCAGTGTGGAACTGGAAACACTAACATGGGGTTTGACTAAGGAAAGCCCCTAAACAACACAACCCTTCCTCTCTCTTTGAATGTGTAGGTTTCAAGTTTGAAGAGGATTGGAGGAAGTTTGAAGATCCTTTTATCCATTGTTGCATTCAAATCCCTACACCTTAGCTCACTTACAAAACTATCCAATAGTGATTTGACAAATTTGCAAGCGAAATTGTGAAGCTTTGATATGACATTAGAGGACTACAAAACTAGATCCAAAATATCCCTACAAGCATAGAGATTCCCTTGGGTGGCTCTATCCTCTTATTCAAACTATCTTCAAATTTATAGGACAAGTACATAGAACTTTTCCTTTCTAAGATCTGCTTGTAAATTTCTATTATAGTTTCTCAGTTGTTGAAATATTGTATCTTCATATTAGGGCACATAATTTAATCAAGTTAATCAAGGAAAATAAATTCCAATCAATTACTTCTCAACACCAAACAAAAGATGCAAATCTAGGTCTGATTGACTCACTTACAAGTTTGAAAGTCAATCTAATCACCTTGTTGATTTTCATCCTACATGATCCTATAGAAAAAGGAAAAGTGACCCTAGGTTCTTAACACAAAAATTTAGGACTACCTTTTTCTATGTTTCATTTTGGTGAACCTGGCCTATTAACATTATATACCTTCTAAAATTTCACCTTAGATCTAATTTTTTTATTGCATTGTTTTGTATTGTTCACTTAGTGTTTCATTTTTGTATCATAAAAGACATAAAATTTCAAAAAAATGCATATCATATTGCATCGTAGGTTGCAATAGGATCAATTTTAGTCATTTAGGTCAAATCTACATTGAAAATTGCATGCACAATTTTCATTTGTTGTTCAAGCATTGTTACACATTTGTATTTGATTTACACTAGCATAAATTGAGAAATTTTTGGAAAACTTTTCACTTTCAAACCTATGTGCACATAGATATAGAATCCTTAAATGTCTAATAAACAGTCAAACTTTCAGAATTCTAAAACTCTATCTAGGACAAAGATTCCCTTTGGTGGCTTTGTCTTGCTATTCTTTTCTCTGAATTTTTTTCCTCAAATCTTTGTTTTTGTGTCCTCAGTTTGTTTTTGCTTGTTGATTGTTGATTTGGAATTCTTAACTACATCCATTTAGGCATCGTTCATATATCTCAAAAAGTGAAAAAAATGTATTATTTTGTTTCAAAATTGCATCAAAACCATCATTTTCAGATTTTGGCATTTTAGAATTAGTTAATTGTTGCATTTTAGATCAAAAAATTGCATTCAAAATTGTTATTTATTGTTCAAACATTTTCAACATTGTTAAATACACTTGCATTGGCATAAACTAAGTAAATTTTGGAAAAATATTTACTTTCCAACCTGTTTGCAAATAGACCCATAAGCTTTAAGCAATATCATATACATTCAAATTTTAAATTTTCTAAAATCCTATTTAGGACACAGATGCCCTTGGGTGGCCTTGTCCTCCTACTATTTTTGGCTTAATTTTTTGTGACAAAGCTCTCTCAAGATCCTCTAGCTGGATCTGCTTTTTGTTGTCTAGTTACTTGTTGCATAATAGTTTGAAGCTTAGTACAAGCATCATATCATCATGGCATAGTGCTTTAGTAAAATTTTGACTTCTTTAAAATCCTTGGTTGATGTTTCATGTTATGTGTTTGGTAATGACCCTAATTCAAATGAAGATATTCATGATCCTTCACCTCCCAATGCATGCCTTATCAATGAATATAACTCGGGACAAGATGAGGAGATCACATGTGAATAAATTCATACATAATTCTCTATGTAACCTCGAGAATAATGCAATCTTTTATCCTTCAATGGAATTGCCTAATCATTCATATCAACAATGAACACCACTCCCCATACCACCACTTTAAATGTTTTCCACATCACATAAGAAAAGTGACTTGCAATTCATACCTCAATCAATGCACATGGAACTAGCTATCAATAACAATCACAAGGAAAACATATTAACCAATATCCCATCAGATGGGAACAAAATTAGAAACACACCTATTCATTTGGAGCAAAGTTATTGGCAAGGCTTTAAGATCTTGAAAAAATAAGGGTGTGACACAAAGAACGAACATGAAATCCATCCCCTTTTGGAACAAACACCATCCGAAGATACCAAAGGCATAGGTTACCAAGGTCCTCCACCTTTGCATAAAACATTTGTTCCACCAACCAAGCAATTCACAGTCCATGATCCTGTTAAGAAAGGTGTGTTACCTACTCCACATCCTCTATCAGAAATTGAGCATAATCTATCTATACTTGTAAACTTGGGATACATTACATTACCACTTGTGCATGAACAAAAATATAATAAATAAAAGACTAAAAGTACATCCTACTATGCATATCATAGAATTTGGACATACTACTAATGAACATTGTGATTTAAAGAATAAATTGAAAGAATTCAATCCTTATGAGGGTAAACTTGAATGAATAATAGATTACATATATATGCTTTGCTCCTTGCCATGTGGTAGTTGTAGTATCATAACATACTCACTACCATGCATGGGGTTATAAACTAGGCTTTATGTAATCATATTTCATCTTGCAAGGAGTAGCACATCATCATCCATTTTGGGCTAATCTTTGTCCCTACACTTGCGGTTAGGTAGCCTTGTGTTAGGTGCATTCCTTCTAGCAAGGGATCCCTTTATATCTCCTTAAACTATTAGTGTAGCAAGTACACTAACATTTTAAAGGGGGACATATATAGTCCCCTGCTTATTATTTGCATAAGAAGTAGTCCCTCTTTAGTGATGATAGTATACATCTCCTAGGAAGTGTGACCTTGGCAGTGAAAGTGTGGCCTTCTCGATCTATGTTAGTGTCTCCTTTCTGGTGATATTGGGTGTGATATATTCTAAGTGTGTGAATTTTCTTGGTGTACGACATTCCCCTTAGTGGTAATGTTATGGTTGGTATTCCCTAAGGTGTGATTTTCTATTCCATGACTTGTCCTCTCTTGGTGGTGATTTCATGTATGATATTCCCTAAGGTGTTTGACTTTTCATGTATTGAGAAATACCCCTTTGTTGTCTTTATAAAGGACCTTTTACGGTGGTGTTGTTTATAGCACCCCTAGAGGTTTTGGCCTTATCTTGTTCATCTTATTAGACATTTATGCACCTTCTTAGATGAGTCTTTTGTGCCTTCCTAGGTGAGTCATTGCACCTTCTTAAGTGAGTTTTTGCACCCTCTTAGGTGAGTTTGGCATTTATGCGCCTTCTTAGGTGAGTCTTTGCACCTTCTTAGGTGAGTTTGACATCTATGCGCCTTCTTAGGTGAGTCTTTATTCCTTTTTAGGTGAGTGATTGTGCCTTCTTAGGTGAGTTTATACACCTTCTTAGGTGAGAGTAAAATAGGTTCATGGATTCAACATAACACAACTTATTGATTCATGGACACCTTTTTTAACATGGTGGTCAAGCATAACACACTTTTCTTCATAGTAGAGCTATGTGTTTCATGAGTGTCTAGTATAACACACCTTTCTAGCCTTGTGGAACCCATCATATTGCATGGAAACCTAACATAATGCAACTTGCTAGCTAGTAGATCCATGTGGCTCATGAGTGATGTGGCATAGCACAACTTGCTAGTCCTCATGAGAGCATTCTCTTGTCTGACATTCATTCAATGGACAATGTTTGGTATTTGAGATAATTTAAGACTAAGGTCTCTTTGCCTTACTGACTTGAATCCTTTTAGTACTAACCTTGTGTTTTGTGTGTGTCTTCTTCATGTTTAAATTGTGTTTGCATCGTGTTTGTGTTCATTTTTTTGTCATCTATATGTTATGATATGTCATGTGTTTTCACCGTGTATGCTTCATGTTTTCATCATTTATGTTTGTGTATGTTGTCTTGTTGCATTACATACATGTGTGTTCCTTTGTGCCTATATTGGTTTGCCATGGGATTTTAAATCCTAGGGGCTTGTGCACTCACCCTAGATCCTTTGTCATCCTATCTCTTCAACATTTGGACAATCAAATCGCTCCTGACATATATTTTCTACTTTAGTGTGAGTCCAAGAGCATAAGTTCATACTCTCACTAAAGTGGGGGCTAAATGTAGCATTTTAAATTGTCACCCTTGACAATTTCACATTATATTTTGGCTCCCCCTTAATTATTGGACCTAATTGAACCCTAACTTTCCTAAATTATACATTCTATGGTCTATTTTTAACAAGTAATGATAAATTGCAAGTGGAAAACAAATACATTCATCTAATACTTTGACCCTGAAACCTTAAATTCTGAAAAATAGGACTAGGATAGAGACGCCCTATGGCAAAAACGTCCCCCTAATTTGCCTAGTTCCAAATTCAAATATGTTAGTGTTGACATTTTACTATTTGCAACTCAAGTTTCCAATGTCAGCTATCAAGATTTAATTTGTGGAAATTAGAACAATTGCATATAAACACCTAGTTATTGCATCATGTCAAACCTAACAAAAAACTAAGAGAAAGAATTATTGTCAAGAGCAAGTCAAGAGAATTCAAGAGCAACATTTCAAAACTTTATTGTAGCAATTCAAGATCCCAAACATCATGTCAAATCCTATGTGAGTTTATGCATGTCCATTTTTTGTGAAGGCTAATCCCTTTGTAGGTCTCCAAGCAATTCAAAAAAATCAAGCAAGCAAGATCCAAGACCTTGAGGTGATGTGCATGACTTCAGTCCTTCAAGGAAGCCATTTAAGAGCGCTAAGTTGCAGAACTTTGTTGATTCATCATTCCTTCCTATCATTCATCTTTTATCATTGGCATTACCATTATGGAAGTGGAAACACTAACACAAGGTTTGACTAAAGCAAACCCCTAAATGGCACAACCCTTCCTCTCTCTTTGAATGTGTAGGTTTTAGGTTTGGGGAGGATTGATGGAAGTTTGAAGATCCATTTATCCATTGTTGCATTCAAATCCCTACACCTCGACAAGCCATGAAAAATCACTTACAAAATTATCCAATAGTGACCCGACAAATTTGCAGGCGAAATCGAGAAGCTCTAATCTGACATCAAAGGACTACGAAAAAAGATATGGAATATCCCTACAAGGACATAGACACCCTTGGGCGGTTTTGTCCTCCTATTCAAACTGTCTTCAAATTTATAGGACAAGTACACAAAACTTTGCCTTTCTTAGATTTGCTTGCAAATTTTTGTTACAATTTCTTAGTTGTCAGAATCTTGCATTTTCATATTAGGGCATAGTTTAATTAGATTAATCAAGGCAAATCAATTCTAATCAATTCCCAATACCATACAAAAGATGCATATCTAGGTCTGATTGACTCACCTACAAGGTTGAAAGTCAATCTAACCACCTTGTTGATTTGCATTCTAAATGATCCTATAGAAAAAGGAAAATTAACCATAGATTCTTAAAAACTTAAGAACCACCTTTTTCTATGTTTCAACAACCAAGCATACACATGTTTGACTACATGGTGTGTGTCTCAACTTGTATATTTTTTATAAACTATAATTAAACTTTCCTCATTGATACACTCTAAGAACATGAATACCATTCATTTACTAAATTAAAATCACAACCCAAAAACATAAAGAAAAAGAGTATAAGTAAATAATTTTCGCCATTACAACCACTGTAAAATAAATGCAATTTGATATAATTCAGTTATGTGTAAATCAAAAGAGGAAACTCGGTCTACGGGGTACACCTACTTAACTACAATTGTAAATGTAGATGAACCAAACATTTATGGGTCTATTTCATTATAGATTCATACCAGACTACTGAGCCACAGCGAGTCATCTATAATGAATTCCGTGTCACAGTGAAATCTTATTGTCTGCTTTTTCTTTAAATGGATTAGCAAAACTTTGCTTTTCTCTAGAGGGACAGAAAAGACAGGTCTGAGCATGCAGCATGGCCTAAATTACAATACAATGGGTAAAACAAAGTTCTGCTTTGCCGAAAGTAAAAATGTACTCATGAGTTCATCAAGAATGGCTATTATAGTACATGTTCAAGCGGTGAAATATTATAATCTGAGCATCTCAGCGAAGTTCAAATCTTTCTCTAAAATTCAAATGAAGGTTTTCATCTCAAATCTTCTCAACTTTATTGGATCATTAAATGTGATCATAAATGTTCTTTAATATTCTTCTGTAAATGCATATACAGTAGATGATATCGTACGCAGTGAAAGATTAGCAGATCTACTTGGCCAACTCTCTAAAATCCCTTTTTTCCACTTTGATAGTTGTCAGTATTGATTCGACAATTCTGACAACACGAATGTATTTATTTTGTTTTTTGTTGTCGACCCACTTAATTAAATAAGACATTTGATCTGATGGAAACCAACCAGCCAATAACATTTTCACCAAATTTACTTCTGCAGAATTTTACAGACTTGAGAACAAAAATAAATAATTGGTCAATTGGACGGCATTGATCTAGAACTTCGTGTCAAGCCTTACGAAAATCCACATCTTTTAAAGGAAAAATCCAATTTGCACGATGTACAGCGTTTAGTAAATGCGAAGTAGTTTTGCCCATTGTATTCTCACCACGGTTTTATCGGTAGGATGTAATTGCACTGATGAATTTGTACAGAATATGGATTTGTGGGTTCAATTTTCTATTCAGGACTGAGAAAGTAGAGGCATTATACCCGAGATAATTAGTATACATAAATGTAAGGGCCAAGAGTAGATAGGTACAGTGGATGGCCTTAAAAGTTACACCTCTTTTGCAATTTGCAACCGTCGAACTGTGTGTACTTAGCAATGGCTGCAAATGTTCCTTCTACTGCATTTTCATGTAACTGATTTACGTAATAAATGAACAAAAAAGACTCTTTCAGGCGCTTTTTCTTGTTTTGGTTGGTGTACACAATTTTATTTATTTTTTGCTGACAATGGCTTTCATGAAAGGACTGATTTCCAAGATAAGGGTATTATACTAGCAATTGCACGTTAGTGTACAATGGTTATGCCCAAGAAGTATGGAAGGTCAATAAGGATATTTTTTGGTCTATTTTGTATACATTTTTGTAGTACATCAGGTTAATTGATGTAGCAAATGATGTTCTGTGTGTAACAAAAATCACAATGTAGAAGTGATAGCTTTAAATTTTCCGAAAGCTTTTAACTTACTAAGAGAAATTTTTTCGGACATTATTGTCTAAGCAAACCCTAGGCCTGCCAAAAGATTTAGCATTGTTACATTACAACGATCTGTTCTTTTCAATCGTAGTCTGTTGAACAAAATCTCTAAAAAGTTATATGGAGAATTAAAAAAAAGAGGCTCAATACCCCTTTATATATAGGAACAAAAGAACTAATGAATGAAACTGAAAGGAACAGAACTTTCAAAATTTCCATCGTGCATGATTTGATGACCCAACATGTGTCATCAACAAATTTGCTCCACGTTTAGGGTCGTAGAAAAACCAAAGTGCATCTGTCTAGCAGTCACCACCTATTTGAAGAAGCACAAGTCAATCAGTTGTAATGCCAATTTTATTAATTGATATATGATTTAAATATGACAGCTATGTAAATGTTAAATTTAGGAACATGATCCCTTACCGCATCTCTGAATTTGCTTGAAACACAGGAGAGAAGATTTAGTTCATCATGACGAAAATTACAATTATTTTAACCCGTTATCAAAATTACAATCAAAAGGTCACTTCCAATTGCACACAAGTTTGTTTTAAATTTTTCAGAGCCAGGTGTAAGAATATAATTAATATGCTTGCAACCCAAATGTAAATCAGGGCAAGTATTAGCTTTGATATTAGTATTATGAAAAATATTAGCAATAATAAATTTTGAATCCCCTTCCCTTACTGGCCATATGCGGTTCGTCTCCCCTGCTACCAGGAAAATTGTTCTTACATATGCTAAATTGCACTTCCAGAAGTTCAAAGATGTTGAATTCAATTCAACATTCTTGTCACTTGTTGTCTCAAGGCTCATTTTTCTCATGACTATTTAGATATATATTTTCATTGAAACCCTAAATTGTAAGGAGACATAAAAGGATAAGAAGAAATCCAAGGTTCTATTATTATAAAGCGAAAACAAAACTACAATCAATCAGAATCAGATTCATCTAGAGGATTGTGAAAACACTTAATCCTTAATGCAGTTATGGCAGAAGCAATTGTACATCGCTCTTTATTCCAGCCATTATTCCAAACAATTAAAAATTTAGAACTACTTTCCAGCCCATAAGTATTTGTTTATCTTGCCATTTGGAAAAATAAAGAAAGGAAGACTTTGAAGGTTGGATTCTCTAAAGTTGAATTTATTCTGTTGTGCTGACCAAACAGGAGGAGATACCCATGAGAGCTTACCACAAAAT
This sequence comes from Sequoiadendron giganteum, assembly GCA_007115665.2. Classification (NCBI taxonomy): domain Eukaryota; kingdom Viridiplantae; phylum Streptophyta; class Pinopsida; order Cupressales; family Cupressaceae; genus Sequoiadendron; species Sequoiadendron giganteum. The sequence goes on along the minus strand of CM021108.1, from coordinate 515,065,933 downwards.
ATTTAGTATTTTTTGCAATGTTCCCCATTGGAGAAATTTTGTAAGGGAGATATCCAAAAAAATTAGTCATTAAAACCATGGCAAGCAACTCACCTCAAGAATTTGCACAAATTGTATTGTGTTATTGATGATGTAGAAGAGAAAAAATGGGCAGAGTTTGCACGAAAAATATTACAAAACCCTACCACACCATTTTTTTAAATGACACGAACAAAAACCAGTCTTTTTACAGTTGTTGCTTCAATCTATTCAGTTAACGAGATTTGAAGTGAGCAATAATGTGGAGAATTTTAAATAAAAAAACAAAAAAAATAATAATTCGTCTGCCTCCAACTTCCAAAACAAAAAAAAAACTCATTGAAACCATGGCAAGTGACTAACCTCAAGATTCTGCACAAATTGTGTCTGCTGTCAACCATGCTGATTAAAATAATGGGCATAATTTGCAGGAAAAACTTATGAAACCATTATACAACAAATATTTATTAAAATGAGACTAACCAAAAACAATCTCCTTACACCTGCTACTTCAATCTATTCACAATATGTGATCATATTCTAGGCTACAAAATCATTCTCGCACATTTACTGTAAATATGATTGGACTCAACAATAAATATGACGAACAACTTGTAGATGATCCCACACCCCTTGCAAAATAATTGTAAATTTATTGTTATCTATACTATAGTAAAACTTTTAATATAATGTAATCTCTTTATATATATACACAGGTATACTATATTTATTATGGGAGAGATATAGTGAGAAAATTACTATATTTATTATTGTTAGGTATGTTATTAATCTTATATTATTATTAATTAATATATAAATACTTAGAGAGATATCTCTAAATAGTATAACAATATTATGAGAATATGGTATGTTTTTCCTAATAGATATATTATAGTAATTGCAGTATATTATTATAAGGATATCAATAAATTGATTTTTTTTTCTAATTGGACTATATACTAATGTAATTATAGTATACATGTCAATGGGGTTGTGCTTAAATGGTAAGGCCATATGGTTCTCAAGATGGAGACCCATGTTCAAATCTCCAAAAGTGACATCTTCAAGTGGTGGCTCTTGGACTTCCATTGTGGCTTCTTAGTTGAATAAAGTTGAATAAGACCATCTAAGTTGAATTTGTTGAAGGGGAGGAGGTCCCCCTTGTGAAATCCATTGGTGTGGGGTCAATCTAAATAATCCCTCCTTATCGATAAAAAAAATGTAATTATAGTATCCACACCTTTTATATTATATATAATTTATATACATAACCAATAATTGTCGGGCAATTCCCACAGTCCATTGTCAAAAGAGTTATGGAGGCCAAGAGATTATTGGAGAGGTTATATCAGGTCCAAGAAGAAATCTTGGCAAGTGCAGGGATGGAAGACCATAGGAGCACTGCTAAAATAACTAACAGGTTCATCCACTGCCACACAGCTATCCTTCATGCCAACGAATGTGCCACCAAATTGGAACAGATCATGAATAGCATACGGGTCAGGTTCTATCACTTGACTTAAATGGGGCTTGCCATCTCCATTCCTTGAAGATGATTCAGTGGCCATGGTGGAGCATATTGCAACAAAGATCGAGGATAAGCAACATGATGTGTCTACCTTTCAGAGTTTTCGTTAGCCCCTTGTTGTAGGAGATATTGAGAGCGTCACTCCTCTGATTGCACAACTCTTTTTCAACTCGAGTCCTAGGCCAATATATTATCGGTGTTGCCTTATAAAGAATTTATCAATTTGCATGGAGTGCAAGAAGGTTTGCACGACATATTGACTCCATCTGAGGATGAATAGTTTCCTCTTTAGACCACCCTCTCTAAGCTTTGATCACGTCGCCCGATGGATAAGTCTCTAGTCTACAAGCCAAAAAAATTTGGGTTCCTCGTTCCACAGGCGGAATGCCCCTGATAAGTCGCCAAAAGTTGTGAACATAAAATTCCCAAGCTCCCTTTGAGTGATTTTTTTTTTCTTAAGTATCGACCATGCTCTCTCTTAAAAGGCAATATCGGGCTCCTTTCGCCAAGTCTCATTGTGAATGTTGCCACTTGTCAACCGAGCACTCCTCGCAAGGTTTCCTCCTCTCACTTTTCAAAAGCTTGTGTCAAGCTTCCGTGTGTCAGCAGTTCACAATCTTCGGTGCCCCTTTGCATCACTCTCCTTTCAAGCCCTGATCGCTTGCCACATTACATCAATTCGCGCACATTCCTTGGTGGACCCCACCTTCAGCATTGTATGTTCAGAGACCTCCACATGTCTTAGCAATACATATTTTTCATCACTTAAAGGGAAGGATGAACGTCGGCCCTAACCACTTGCCACGTGATCTTCTAAAGGCTTCCTCGTGAGGGAGAACTGAGTAGGAAACAACCTATCACCAACTGCCATATTTTTTAATTGTTGTCATAAGTGAATTGCATGTGTCAGTGCTTTGGTATATTGAGACCACCTCCATCATTCGTAGGGGATGCATCCGACTCTAGGGTGTCCTCGTTCATGGCTCGAATATTTTTGGTTGCAATGACAAAGGGAAATCATTGCTAAATGCATCATTGCTCATGTTCGGAGGATCTTTTCTGTTATCAACTCACTGAGCTAGGTTTCATTATAAATACTGCTTCTTCCATCAAAGCAAGAGTTCAAATTTTGAGAAGGGAAATATTGGTAGAAGAACCAGGACTTTACCACTTTTTAGATTATTGTAAAGACTTGCAAACTATGTCATTGTTCGGCCTTTCTATTTTCTTGAAGATTTTGATAAAGTTTTACTGTGCCATTGTGGTGCTAAATGTTTCAATTGTAGAACGTCTATAATTTTAATACAAGCTTGTTGGTTTAGATCATGTCTTTGACTCCTCTTTTTAGTAAATGCGTATGAATATTATTTTATGTCATTGAATGAATCATTTAGATTTTATCTTTGTTTCCTTGCAGTCTGGAACATAGCAGATTGTTGAATGGGGCCTTAGATCGCATCTACAAGATAGGTCTATCATGCCTTTCATCTAGTCTCGACACATCGCCCTAGTTAGATCCTTTATTTTTATACTTGCTTCCTTTTTCCATTCAAAACCCCAATTATAGAAGAGTCGGCTTCTTTAAAATCTGGAGGTTACTCAGTTTAGCGCAATAGGTCCCCCCTTTAACTGAATTTCCCACATAATATTGTTACATTGCCAATTTTTGGCATCAACAGACCCCACACGAGAAAATCTAAAGGAAAGGGAGAAAGCCAAAATGATAAAAGAAAACAAGGGAAATAACACAACAATAATAAACAAAGAAAAAAAGAAAAAAAAAAGAACCTAATCTAAACTATGTACAGGAGGGGAGACAAAACTCTTCTAAGATCCAAAATAATGTTTGAGGTACTTCCCATCGATGGGTAATGGGATAGGATCTCCATTCATAGTACTCACCCTAAATGTATTCTCCCCTAAGATCTCAAATATTTGATATGGGCTTAACCAAAGCCAGCCAAAGTAAGAGAGATAGAGAGGTCTAGAGCATAAGGGATAAACAATGAGTGTGATAGAGAGAGAGAAAGAAAGATGATACAATTTGTTAATTACTAGAATTTGACTAAGTCTAAAAAATTATAAAATCTTCCAAAAATTAGAATTTGCATTATAACTCCAAAAGATTTGAAACCACTCTCAAATATTTGGAAACTATATACATGAAATTTAACTAAAATTATAAGAAATTAAATGTCCATATGTAAATGTCAACTTATACTTAAATGTTTATTTTATGTATCTAGGGTTGAGGTGTAGGGTTTAGGGTACATTCAATTTACAGCTGAGGGTATTAGTATAAGCACATCATTCACATTTGGCAAATGCAAAATTTGATACTCGCCAAATGAATTTGCATTGGGTAGGATTTGCTTTGGGCATCCAACCTTAGGGTTGGACGACCATTTCATGCCAAAAATGTGTTTTTTTGAAAAGGTAAAAAAATCACATTTTTGGTCATGCTCTCCATCAAGTTTGCTCGTATTTCAATGCAAATTTATAAAAAATGCCATGATGGCGTTAAGCTTTCTCTTAGCTATCTAACCATATTTTTCACGTTTTGATTATGTTAAGCTTTTCATTTTTAATTTATTTTGTTAGTGTCTATTTTTTGTCAAAAACCAACATCTAGTTTTTGAATATAATTTTTTACTCATTCATCAAATTTTGAAACAAATTACATTTTTTAGAAACTAGACTCCATTCTACACATATTGAAAAAATGATTTTTTGATTAGTTTTCAAAAAAAATTGGGGGGAGCATGCTCAAATTTTTTATTTTCAAGATGTATCTACTTTGAAAATTAGTAAAAAACCATCTATTCATTAAAAACTTAGTTGAAAAATCTAGCATAAACTACATGGTGTTAGCTAATTTCTCACCAAAGCAAGTTTTGAAATTCTAAAAAATAGTTAACATTTTAAGCAGAGCACATTAGACACTATGTTATATTTTTTTGAAAAAATGGACCACTTTGTGTGCTCCCCCTTTTTGAAACCCTTAATCTTCACCATTTTCAAAAAAAATAGTTGTTTGTTTAGAAAGTAGATTCGAAGCACTACAACTTTTCTTGTTGCATCTTCAAATTCTGAACGTAACTATCTTCATTTTCTCATCAAATATTAGACTTTCTTGATTACCCCCTATTTGTATCACATCTTGGTACACTTACTCATAATCTAACAATTCAACAAAAATTATATTTATTTTTCTAAAATAATTTTTATTTTTAATTTTTAAAAAATTATCAAAAAATCAAATTTATAAATATCTTATATGACAAATGAAATAACCTACTATCATTTTTAATCCACAATCATATTAAAATAATAATAATAATAATTTAATGACAAAGCTAACATCCAGATAACTAGAACTCGATGGATTATATCCCACAAAAATTAGACTTCTCAAACTAAACCAGTTTATAACAAACAATCACAAAATTAGAAGTTTTAGTGGCTTATTCACTAAAATATACTTTAGCAAAGACATGATAAATGAATTGACTATTCCAAACCTGCGGAACATACATTTCCTATGTGGGCTTCAAGAGCATATTGTGAATGCTGAAGACAGATTCCTGAACAAGCTCCCTCACACTTGTTGGAACAAACTGCTCTTTTTTTCAAAAGAACATTTCATTCTCAATACGTTGGCTAATTTTTGGAAAAGTGATAGGAGTGGAAGAAGACGAGTTGGATGTGAGAGCCTCCACATAGAGGCGCCCTTTGTAGGCTGCAAGATCTGCGTAATACACTGGAGGAACCAGCGATATGGGCTTTGTACATTTGGAGTACGTATAACACAAATCATTGATCAGCCTCTGCAACTCATCCGAGCTAAATTCATTCTCGTCCCAAAGAACATGGTAATGGGTCGGCTTGCTGGTGCCAAGTTGCCCATCATGACTGCACAGATAGAAATCAAATTCCCTTGGGTGGACAATCAAAGTGTCCACAACTGTACCAGGCGGTACATTGCCAGACTTATTGCTCACAGGGTCCAGGGGGAACAACCTTGTGTGATGCCTCTTCTGCGCTACAATAAGCGAAACAGTGGGATCATACCCTGGTTCAAGCTCACCAAACGCCCTCTTCAAATCCTTCAGCTCCTTGTTCAAAACCATACTGAATTGCCCTTCGCTTACTCCATCTCTGAAGAAAACAACCCTTTCTGGCAGCTTCAAATTCTCTTTCAAATATACAGATAACAATTCCTTGCACATGTCTCCCAGATCTGAGATATCTTCCTGGCCGCTTTCCTGGGACCGCATTCTGACCAAATAGCGGGTGGAATATGGCCAGTTTATGCTCATGACAACTGCCGCTATTGACGGGCTCTTCTTATTTCTCTGGCCCGGGTGATTCACATCTGCCCCGAAATACACGACGTGAGAGTTCCCAAAACGTGGGAGTTGATTAGAAAGCGTTTGAGCCAGCGCCACGTTGCTTCCGCCGACTTTAACATTGATTTTTAGAGCAAGATTTGACAAATATCTTGGGAAGAATGTGTTGTCGTTGAAACGTTGGACATGCTCAAAGTAGCAGCACTGTGTTAACAGGCCTATCTCTGTTTCACAGATAAGCTTGAGGTTTTTGTAACCACTGTTCCTGGCCCCCATTATGCATATCAAAATCTGCAGCTGCCCCTTGCTTTTTGTGTCGATAGCCTGAAGACACTTCCGTAGATGCGGCATATTGTCCAACACTTCTATTGATTTTGATTCTAAAACTGTTGGAGTTTGTGACATTTGGATGCCCACATCTTGGAATCTAGCCACCATTGCCCTGCAGAAATGCTCAATTGATTCGCTTTGCCAATCTTGGTTTGGTTCATGCAAGAAAGAAACGATTCCCCATCTTTCAATTGGTTTTGCGTCGAAGACGTGACGATTGAACAGGTTCCATAGCCTATCACCTTGTCGAGGGATGAATTTGCAATTGTTCCCGACCCTGAGCGTCGGTGGATCTATCACGCGACCGATTACAGTAGTCATTTCTGAATCCACTGACATGTGATAACTCCCAAGAACTGAACCGCTGCGACAACCACAGTGGAAGAAAATAAATAAATCAGTACTTGCATGTTAATAGAAAATTATAGGTATGTTAGAAAGTACTGTTTATGTTTATGTATGGATGTAAATTTTATTTGTATGTGGTTAGATTAAATAATTAATAATAAGTGTTAAATAATGAAATGAAATAAATTTAAAAGATAAATCTAGATTTATTTTTTAAAGAAATTAAGTATTATCAGATTTTTGAAATATTTGTATATAGATTTAAAACATATAGCAATGTAAATGAAAAAGAAAGTTTTCATCAAATTGACAAAAAAACATTTCAAACGGAAGTAGAATGTTCCAATCCAATTAGAAAATCAATATTTATCTATCTTTTATGTGACAAGTGAAATTTTGGAGGCTTTTACTATTAAATAGCAGTTGGTTTACCATTAAACAATAGCTAAATTTTATTTTATGATGACTCAACAATGGTTTACAAGCATGAAACTTGTTTCAGACTCAAATCTCACACTATATGTAACCTATCAGCTAAATATATAGACACAAAGACAAACAATAAATATTAAATTAACTTTAAAAGAATATAGTGTAATTGTTTGTATTAATATATATCAAAAACAATTTAGGCTTCATATTAAATCTTTCCACTTCAAAAATTTGTATTTTCGAATTTATGTTTCTCTTTATATAATTATGTGAAAGCTTTCTTTTTTTGACTAGTCTAATATATAAAGAATTACCATATACATGGTCCATAATCATAATTGATTCATATACACATATCCACAGTCACTAGGAAATTTGATTAAAAATAAATAAAATTATAATTTTGATGTTAATAAAAGCATAAATTTGTTTCCCTTTATTCAAGTAACAAACTCTAAAGTCTAAACATTACAATCTTTTGTAATGCATGACACCAAACACTCCTAGTCTTAATATTTGTGCGACAAAGTTCTCAATGAAGAATCGATAGCTTCAAATCAACTACACGTCCATTTACAAGAATCCAAACACAACTAAAAAAACCTCTAAATCATGAAGATAATCAAAATCCATTATCAATAGACTCATGTTATGTTCACAATATGAAAAAAAAGAACAGGATTAGAAAAGAGAGATAAAAAAAAAGAGCGACCTGATACCAAAAATAGATATCAAAAATAACATAATAATAATATCTAATAACTATATTAATATATAGAGAATAGAGGGTCACTGTATATTTTGTTGGTGTGACTTCGTAAATATCACAACCAAGAAATAGATACCAAAAATTAAATATAATAATGTAACAGTTATTGGAAAAATCTCCGCATACACCGCATTCAACAATTTTAGCATTATTCATAAAACAAACAATTTCTAAGAAAAGAAAAAACAAACAAACCAGGAATTTTCTTCACAGAAAACTTACCCTGTAGGCCCGTCTTCTCGCTTCACGATGTCAATGATTTTGCGGAATCTGTCCTTTGGGCCAGGGCAAGCCACATCCCGCAACTCCTTGGACTGATGAAAGTTGAGATCATCCTTTGGAAACCTCTGCCCTGCACATATTTCACACAGCTCCATGGGAATATAGTTTGGCCTATCTGGGTTCTTGCTCACATCCAGGCAAGGCAGTTCCATGAATCGTATCTTCACGTTGTAACGCTTCTTGAAGTATTCCACAAGTCGTATTTCCTTTTCCTCTCCCTTGTCCCCAATTTTGAACGTAAGTTTTCTTGTAATTTGTTTAGTCAGTCCACGCACAGTAAACTTCTGCTGTGTGGTTCTATGAATGACGCTCACCTTCAACCCTCTCAGAACCCTTTCTGCCTCCTCCCCCGCCTCTGGATTCAGAGCGTACTTCTTTTGACAATCCACTCCACTCCTCTTCCACAGATACTCGAGCACTGGAATGCTCTCGTGGAAGGCCACAACTGAATAATCTACCTTGAGAGATAGACCATTGGCTGTAGGCATGAGACTGGATGAATACCCAAAAGCAGCCACGGCGCCGCCCCTGAGGCACATATGCCGTTTGGGCGCTTCATCATAAAGGCTACTGCCTATTATAATCCTGTTCTTGCTGGGATGCTCCCTTATCACCAAACCCATCGCTTGCATCAAATCGCCCTCTAATCTGGAATGCCCTCTTGGATCTCTGCTAAGAAACTCTGCTAATCCGTGTCCGTCAAGTTTCTTACCGAGCTTCAAAACTACTCTATACTCCTTTACTGAAACGTTCTCTAGCTTGACATAAAACTCACCTTCTAGCGAAGGGAGCAAACAGTACAACTTCCTATCCCCATCGTAGACGGGCATTGCCTCTTTGAAAGCTGTGAGCTCTTCAAACAATCTGTTTTTTATTTCATGGGCGTCTGTCCTGGATATGGCGGTGCTCTGTGTGGTATGAGCTTCTGGCTGAGAAGTTTCCTGGGAGAAATTAGACTTCAGCTTCATATCCACGTCGTACTGGTAGACTTCCAGAGATGGGTCGTAACTGACGATGAAATGATTTGCAATGAGGCGAAGCAGCTTGCACCCGTTTTTCCCTCCTTGGTCGGGTCTGCTCACTGGCTTCAGATCACCCTCGCTGCCGCAACTGCTCGCGGTAGGAAGATGGGAAGAATTGCTAAGGTTGGCCTGATGGGTCTCCACTTCAGCTGTATGCTTCCCACCAAAACCTGTGATTGAAAAGCTATGAATTACAGGGCAACAAAACTACAAATATAGAAAACAAATAAGTTGTCTAGTATATTTATTGGTATATTTATGGATTTCATGCATAATATTTTTAATAGTATAGTATTAGTAGATAGCATTAGTATATGTGATTTTGAAGTTATTAGTATTGATGGAGTAATTATAATTGAATGATATGTTTTTTTTAGATTTAAAGATGTTATGTCAGTTTATTTAACAAAATATGATTTAATGTATAATTATTTGTCTATCTTTTTAAGGTTTCTTAGATATCATATTTGAAACTTTCTGAAAGCTTTGTCAAATAAACTGTTATAAAATTTGAAAGCATCACATATAATTTTGAGAGGTGTGAAATTATGGTGTTCGATTACTCAATCTTTTTCCCTAATTTGTAGATTGTAGGAATCGGGTAGCACAACCTTCTATAAACTGGTAATTTTTTTAACTAATCAGCGGACTGGCCCGACACACCCTCCAGCACCACAGGGGTGGGGAGACTAGACCTTGTGACCAACCTCCTGCAACAACAGAAAAGGTTTAGCCAACCGACCTAAGGCCCGCCCAATCCTTTTCCCCGATTACCACGACATTTGCAGACACAATTTTCTGTCCTATGGGTGGTTTCATTGATGCATGAAGTGGTTTCGTCATTGGTGTATGTCTAGAAACGTTTCAAAATTTCCTCCCGGTTGAATTCTGAGATTCTTGACGGTATACAAGCCTATTTAATTTATTCTAAACACCAAAACGGCTTATAGAAGAAGTAAAATGAAATACTTAGATTATAATAGATAAAACAGATTTGGGAAAAAGTGTGTTAGAGAATTGTTGCAAGTGATATTAAAGATTGAATATTGTTGTTTCACTTGGATTAAAATTTTCACGATCTATGCTTACAGTATTAAAAAAAAAACAGTTCAAAGAACAAAAATGAAAAAAGCAAATTGGACCTGCTTGCAACGTAACCTTGCACAAGGGTATTACTTACCTGAAGCCAAAGGCTTTTGCATGGAAGGCTGCTTTTCTCTTCGGGAAGAGGATGAAATCCAAACTATTTCCTCGCTGGCTGTAGGCGGGAACTTCACACTGGGGCTAACAGGCTGGGGAGCAACATCGTGGCCCCTCCCGTGACCCGTTGGCTGCCATTGGTGTTCCTCATCATGGCCTCCATCTTCATCTTGGCCTTGGCCTCTGTCTTCACCTCGGCCTCGGCCTCGGCCTCTACCTCTACCTCGGCCTTGGCCTTCATCTTCACCTCGGCCTCTTCCTCGACCTCTACCTCGACCTCCATCTTCACCTCGGCCTCTTCCTCTACCTCTACCTCTACCTTGACCTCCATCGTCACCTCGGCCTCTTCCTCTATCTCTACCTCTACCTCGACCTTGGCCTCCATCTTCACCTCGACCTCTTCCTCTTCCTCTACCTTGGCCTTGGCCAGGACCAATTCCTCTGTGACCTCGGCCTTCCATAGCTATTCTCTTTGCAAGGATCAAAATCCTCCACTGCAATTAACATGGCCCATCTACGAGTATTTCATATCCTGGAGTAAAAGACAGTATGGCAAAGAAATTGTCGTTCATTTGCTGATTATACGATGTAAAAGGAAATTATGCATACAAATGCTCGCCACCAACGACGAAAGAAACTCAACTTCCTTGCAAAGACCGCCAAACATATACGTTTTTATGATTCACGATCCTAGTTCCCTCCGGCCTTCGCTCAATCTCATTATGATTTATTATCGATCCTTTCGCGAGTCGGCGGTTATATCCCGAACTAATCGGACATACCTAAGCTTTTTTATTCATTTTTTTATAAATTATGTTAGGGGAGAGGATCTCTTAATGGAGCTGGCTAACTTTTGGGTTTAGTAGTCGATAATAATTTTTTTTAAATTATCTTGTCACCTCAGTAATTTTACGATGGATAAAAAAAATTGTTCTTATGTTGGTTTAACTAATCTGTCATGTGAGTTAATTTTTTATTCATTTGGATGGTTGATCGATGATTGGTTAGGATGACCCTTGGTCATTGCATGGTTTATGACTGGTACATGTTTGTCATGTCATGCGTGTAGAAAATTGAAGAGCATAAATTGATATATTTTTTACATTAAAAAATATGGATCCACGGATCCTTAAATACATGTATGGATAGGTATGTCTCTTAATGAGACATGACTTTTCATAATTAAATAAAGTTTATATTTTAAAACACCCCCCATAAACTTTATTTTATCACGCAACTTAACTAGATGATGGGGGCCATCTATAACAAATAGGTTTATTAGCTACCTATGTACAAATCAAGAATATGTAACATCAATGCCTTCTTGAAAGTATAAAAACTTCTCCTTCTTTTGAATAGCTTTGATTACTTTTGTCTATCATTATCCATAGTAAGGCATTCTCCATAGTTATATCAATAAAGGAAGTGAATCATTCTCAATATTTACAATCAAGAACTTCACATATTTGGCAATGATCTCTACAATCAATTTCAACAATGATCTTTGCGATCAATTTTAACAATGATCTTCTCGATCGGTTTCAACAATGATCTTTTCAATCAATTTCAACAATGATAATTTTTTATCAGTTTCAACAATGATCTTTTTGATTAGTTTCAACAATAATCTTTTTGATCAAATTCTTCAGTGATTAGTAATGATCTTTGTGATCAACGCTATAATTATTCAACAATGATTTATACAATCAATACTTCGATTTTTTAGGTTCAAAAAATATCTTTATGATCACAACCATTCAAAAAATGATCTTTGATGATTACTTGAACTTCCAACTTTTAGGTTCAACAATGACTCTTTTCAATCAACACTGCAACCATTCAGTAATGATCTTTGTGATCAACTGTACAACTCTTACATATATGAGTGCTCCAACTTCGAATCTCGTACCACTACATGGATAGAATTCAACTAACCTTTATAGCAGTCAAAATTCACAAATTAGATTATATGGTTTCTAGGATGACATTTGACCTTACATGATTTGTTATTTAGTTTGACATGAGAATATTTATGCTTTTATAATATTTTGAACATATTTGTGACCTTTTTCCAATTAGATACATCAATCCATCCACAATCCATCTGTATACTATCTTTTAGAGGTTGTTTCTTCCATTTTTTGTTCCAACACAAAATCTCAACATGGTTCTTCCATCCACAAATACTACAAGGATGAAGATCCCAACACATATATTTTTTATGTACATGCCTATGACAATGAGAACATTGTATGCATTGTATTTCTTGAAATAATTTGTTTGGATTTGTAACACCTATAACATCATTTTTATTTCCACTAACATATCCAAATATTTCATTCTTTGACCTTACTATTGACTCAATAGGCTCTATAATTCATTGTCCATATTTTCTCAAACCTTTTCCTTCACATCCCATTCTTAAATTCATAATCTTAAATCCAACATTCTTTCTCATTATCCTCACAACTAGCAAGATTTGTAGATTCAATATAATATTGATGTCTTTCTTAAACACTTTTCATCAAGAGAGGCTTTAACTATATCACATTTATCAAACAATTCATCTAATGAATAAAAAAAATCACTTGTATCACATGGCACAATACATAGTGTAGGTTTAGACTTTAGACATTGATTTTCTTTTATGTAAGCTTCAAGTAATTGACTGAACAAAAGATTTTATTCTCTCAAGTTTGATATATCTTCCTTTTGTGACCTATTTTCCACTTCTAATTCTTCATTTTTATTTTTATTTTTCTCAAGATATTCTTCCAAATTATTATTCATACATGTTAAGTTTTCATTTTCTTTCCTTTCTCTTTTACCAACCTTTCCCATTGGAAAATAATTTTCTTATATTTTAACCACAAAAATAATTACTTATGTAAATACTTGATGGCAATCGATTTTGGCGGCTTCACCAACTTCACTCTTCCATGATTTGAAATAATCTACCACTTACTTTGTACCTTTTCAAACTTAAAATTCATCAAATTTTGTGAAAAACATTAAGAAATTTTGTTTTTACCTTTCTTCTTTGATCATATATAGATACACTTTTTTCTAAAGCTACAATCTCTTCCTACTTGCCTTTTACCACATGCAATTTTCTTCTCAAGTTGGTAGCTTTCTTGCAAACTTCAACCTCTTCAAAATATGCAATCCTTGACAGCTATTTCCTTGTCCTTTGTTACAACTTACTTGTCTCTTGCGACTTAGAACTATTGATATTTATCCTTTCAAGAAGTTTGGTTTAGGTAGTTCACAAGTGCTTCAATCTTCAATTAAATAAATAATCACTTACACCAGTTTGATTTAGGTGGTTTAATTTCTCTATCTTTAGCAACTATCCCTTTAAATTCTTTATCCTTTCATTTCTAAGTAAATAATGCCTCAGTAAACTTTGACACAATGAAGATAAACCAATCTACGAACTCTTCCATGTTGTTGCTTCATATGTTATTTTTTCTGCAAGAATCTCCTTTTATGTTTTTTATTTTTATGGGTAGTAGTGGGCTCTATATTGTTTTTTTTTTTTTCTTTTTTAATTATTCTGATGGAAGAAATGAATCATTCAGGATTACAATTCTTTGCACAAGACTTTCTTCAATTGCTCCCTTGATAATTTATTTTTCTACCACTTCTCATGCTAAAAAATTGTTATCTACAACTTATATACTAGTTTTACAATATTTATACATTGATTTTTGTTGGTAAACATCATAAAGATACTAGTTTTATTGCCTTCCTTCAATTTAGGCATGGAGTTTGTAGTCCTACAAATATTATGCAAGGCATGCCAACAAACTCTATTTATTCTTGTAGGTGTCTCCCACAACCAATAGTAAATAAATTTCACTCGGAACTTGCTCTTTATTGCTACATTTTTGTGACTAACTTTCACTTGCATATTTTTCTACCACAAGATCATATTCAAACTTCAAAAATTTCATGTTTTCATAAGAATCAAAGATTTACAGGAAAAATCAGTATGCTCTAATACCATGTAGAAAATTGAAAAGCATGAATTGATATATTTTCTACATTGAAAAATATGGATCCAAAGATCCTTAAACACATATATGGATAGGTATGTCTCTTAATGAGACAAGACTTCATAATTAAATAAATTTTTTATTTTAAAGGTAAGTGCAAAAAGATGGGCGCCCAAAAAGGGGTCTTAAGTGGCCAAGTGGTCCATTCTTTGTGTTTTTAATTTTGATGAAAAATAATAAGCAAATAATCATATCTTTGAAAATTAGGGTTTTAAATATCACCGATCAAAAAAAAAATTAGGGTTTTAGAAAGATTTGATCATATATCACAAACGGTTGCAAATTTTTTCACAAACTTTTTTTGTAGGTTTGGGATGGTATCAGGAGATTTTAATCAAAAGCTCGGATTTTTTGGATCCGTTTTGAGCGATTTATAAAAAAATTAATATTTTTTATGAAAAAATAATTTTGAGAGAAAATCAGCAACCTTTTTGTATTTTCTTATATTTCTAGAAAGATCTCAGAATTATAATGGGGGTCTATTCTTTATGTTTTTAATTTTGATGAAAAATAATTTGTGAAAAATTATATTTTTAAAAATTTGGGTTTTTCAATATATCTACTCTCCAGGGCTAAAATCAAGAAACTTTTCTATAGTTTTTTACATTTTCAAAAAGCTCTCAAAATTTTAGCAAGTCTATCTTCTTTGCATTTAAATTTTAAGAGTCAAAATCATTTAAAAAAATCTAATCTTGTTGATTAGGTCAAAATATGAAAAAAAAAAATTTAAAAGGGGTTGTTAAATTTTGCAGCTACTAATTTGTGGTTCTTGCAGGGGTATCTAGTTGAGTGTTTGTGCTTTCTTATATTATCTCACATTTCAATTTGATGCATTAAAAATAACCCTAGTTTGAAGTGTCTTGTGTGCTTGCATGCTTGCATGCTTTATGTTGTAGAACCCTAAGGTGTTGTTGAAAGTATCCTCTCCCCTCGCCTTCGTGGATCTTGGGTGTAAGAGAAATCACTACACATATTATTTTTCTTTTTGTAGAAGGCATGTCTTTGGAGAAGAGATCACTCCAAAGGGTATGACCCAAAGTGATTTTTCTGTCAGGCCACTATATAAAAGATTGAGGCGAAAGCCAAGGTCTAACTAGCAAGTACCTTATCGATGGTGCCAATCTAAAAGGGGAAGCTACCCACATTTATGTGAGGTATTTATGAGTACCCAAGTAGGGTTATTTAAAGCCTTAAGTTGCTTTCTAGGTGCTAGCAAGGCATTAAGTCCCCAAGCAGTGACTAGAAACCTCATTTTAGAGGCCCACCCTATTGATTGAGTTGTTGGTGTCATTCTTAGTGCAAGGGATGCAGATCGCACCCTAAAGTTACTCACCATATGGATCTCTTGAGATGAGAGAGAAATCCCTAGTTTAGTATAAGTTACGCGTAGCTTTCTGAGGAGAGGGTGGTTGGGCCATCCTTCCAGTCCTGGAGGCTCCTACCTATCCTCTCTCGCAAAGATAGGAATGTACACACCCATTTAGGTGTTCCTACATTTGAGTTGAAGGAGATTCCAATTTGTGGGCCTAAGATTGTTGTTAGTGGCCTTGACCTTAGGATTAGGAAGTGTTTGAAGTGTTTTCAATTTGTGATAATACCAATGGAAATTAGGTTGAATTTGGCTTATGAACTTACACTATTCGCGTAAAAATTTGGACAATCACACAACAACCATTGTGTCTTCTTGTTTGCAGTGTTTTCTTTCCACAACAAACATCAAACAAAAATACATAGAAAACATCAAATTCCAACTTCTAGTTTCCTTACAAATTGTTGTTTTACATTCAGACCAGAGACTTGTTAGGTTCAGTCAGTCCATCCATAACATCTCATTATTCATCCTAGGTCACCTTGCATAGTCCTATTTTGCATCCATTACATTCTAGCTTTATTTTACCATCATCCTTGAGTCTTAATATTAGGAGGCGGGTGATCCCACAAAGCTGGTTTAAAATTTCTGAGAGGAATTGATTTTTGCTGAAATCACATATTTTTAGAAAATATAATGATTTAAGCCTTTAAAAGTTCCATTTTAAGGATTCCAATTGAAGAGGGTTTGATCAAACCACCTTAGATCAAACCCCCTTGGATAGAACCTCGCTAGTTTTAAACCATACCTATAAATGAGTCTCCTTTACACCTATCAAAATACTGATAAAAAAGCACTTTTGATTTACCTTTTGGGGGATCAAATGAATTCATTTAAAATTTATTTTAAATGATTATGATAGTCCTTGAAATGAGCTATACCACAAATATAATTTTAATATGTTTTGGCTTTATTATGTATGTGTTTTTTTAGTTTTATTAAACATAGGTTTTGCATCGAAAATCAAGCTCTCTGTTTTGCACATGTGGAAAAATATAAAATTATAAATTTTATTTTTTTTAAATATGTTTGTGCTGGGTATTGATGTCCTTGATTCATTAAAAAAAAAAAATTGAATTTCGATACGTACAGAAAAAGTTATGTTGTATACAGTCCGCCTATGTTTGAATTACAATTGGTTTGACTTCGAAACTCTATTAAGGAAAAAATATCCAATAAAAAACTATGATACCAAATGAAAGTGCTATATATCATAGTTACAAATCTAAATTCAAAAATATTAGAATTTTATCCTTCATACAAAAAAGGTTATGTTCTATACGGTGAGTGTCACTTTTTAAAAATGTTGTTTTCTGAAAAAAAACCAGTTTTCGTGGGAGATGGGAAAAGAAGTGCAATCTTATTTTAAAAAATTTGAAAAAAATATTTGTAGAATCTACAGACAAAATTTGATGAGACTCTAGTTTGCATCATCTTCAAATTCCTCGCGGTTTGGCCGCTATAGGTTCCCGAATGTGAAGATTTAGTTAAAAATAATAATTCCAGTGTCCAGTTTGGCCAAAAATTGCAAGCCACTATTGTGGGATCACCCAATATTTTCATTTTATTGGGTAGATCATTAGTCTCATCTTTATTTTCCTTGACCTTATCATTACCTTTCATCCATCCTATCTTGGGTTGGGCCTATAACTCATGTGTCTAGTATAGGTTCACCTTTTGTCAAATCATCATCATTATCATCATCTTGGTCTATCTATTTGAGGTCTTGACATTTAGAGTTGTCACTTTGGTTCATCATAGTTTTCTTAGCATCCTCCTCTAGGGTGCAAGGTTGCATATCCATCCCAAGCATAGTCATTGTCATAGTTCCATTAGCACTTTTCATCCTAAGCATAGTCATAGCTTCATTGTCACTTTTGCATATCACAAACTTGGTCATACTTTGCATTGTCATCCTTATAGTCCAAAAATATAAAACATAGTATAGTTTCATTACCATCTTTCATACTCATCTTTAGTTTTCATCTTCATCTTAGTTGCATACATACCAAAAGTCTCAGCATCCAAAAGTCACAAGTCTTATATGGTCTTGACTAGGGCACAAAGGAAACGAAGAGAAATGAACTCCTCATATGACCCCTATTAGAATCCAACTAGTGACATGAACTTTGGGTCAAACTCAAACACACCTCAAAAAACACAAAGTGAAACATAAAACCCATTTTCCAATTTCACGTTGAAAGAGGCCAATCATAGGCTAACACTCAAATAAGTTGAAGAAGCTTCCCAAGATCCTAAGGTATTGCATGTCATAGAAGAGTTGATCAAAGAGGATCCTAATAAGTTATTCTTAGCACTTGCTCAAAATGGAACTAAAATCCCCTTTGGTTTTGACACTTCCACAACTATAGAGGGAACAACACAAACACAAACTCAAGGTATTGGTCAAAAAAACATTCACGAGGTCAATCATCCTCACAAAAAATGCATACTAGTTTTCCTTTTGGGGGAGCAACATACAATGTGACAACTACACACACCCCCTCTCCTCCAACATTTGGTGTCAAAAGTACACATGCAACATCACAAGGGCCAACTCCAACATTTCATGTGGGAATGACATTTGTAAACTCATTTAACACTCAAAACATCACGCCAAACCAAAATCCCCACGCAAACCAAGAAGGGTCCATATTGCCACATCAAGAGTACCAACCCAAATTACCAACACTACACCAAATGTCAACATGTATTTTGGGTCAAACATGAATGCCAACCAACCTCCATCCCAACAACATGCCACTCCAAACACCAACTTTACACCCCAATTCCAACATACCAACCAAGTTCCCTCACACCAACATGTCACACCACAATTCTAAAACACCAACCAAGGTCCATCACAATAACATGTCGTGCTCCAAACACCAAATTCATGTTGAAAATGAAGGTAAAACTATAATAAAAATGTAGCTTAAAACTTGTAAATTTTGTGTAACTGTAGATTCAATTTTAGTATTCTTTATCACAATTGCTTGTGTATGATTAATCTTGAATTAGATCGATTTTAATGTTGTAGAAATTGGACAGAAGATTGTAGAAGAAATATAAGACAGAATAGAAAGGACACAACATGTACATGGAGAAACCCTTTTAAGAAAAAGCTCCACATAATTGGTCTTGCTTGTATTATTTAACCTTTGAATAAGATTACAATAACACTGATTCAATTCTCCTTGATATGCTTCCTTGTTTTTCAACAAATATTCTTCACAACCTGCAATATTTTCTCACCAAAACCCTCTCATACAATTTTTGCAATAATAGAAAATTATTTTTGCTTACAAACTTATAAGAGTTATCAAATACAAGATCACAAAGCCTCTTGAGAAAATCCACACCTAGGGTTTCCAAGTTGAGTTCACACATGCATGAACAAGTCAAACAAGAGTCTTCCTCAAATTTAGCACCCAACACTGAAGTGTTAACCTCGTAGTTGTCAAAAATATCTCATGCAAGCTCATCCTCAAAGTAGGCACCCAAAATGGGTCCCACTTAACTGAGCATTGTAAATATATTTTCCATGCAATAGTTGTAACTCAAATATGCCAACTTGGGCACCCAAGGTGGGCCCAAGTTAATCTTTGTTAACTGAAACATATATGTCACTATTTCATTCAAAACGATATGCATGAATGATCCTCCATCTGTTAATTGAATGTATCTGCATGTTATATGTCCATGCAACCCAAGTTAAATGAAGTTAACTAACATGCAACTAAAGATAACTAAAACATAACTAAACTAAACCTCGTAAATATCAATCCATATTTTATAGGAACTCAACATGCATAAATCAAAATCCCTATTTTGTAGGAACCTAAGATGCATTTCTGAAGTGTACTCAATTCACCAACCATTTAACTAAACCAAGATGGGTCCCACCTCCCATGTAAGCATCCATGTACTCCTATTTTGTAGGAGCTCTCCCAAGGCATCCCCACATGCTCCTATTATTTAGGAATAACTACAAATGTCAAATTAAATGTTTATTTCATTCCAAATTAATCTCTTCCTAATCCTAGTGTTGTGGAACACATTCCAAGGACTTAAGAGATACATGAAATATGTTTAGAATGCAATTAAATGGCATCCTATTCCCAACACTTCGTACCACAACACCAAACCAATACTATGTTCACACCTCAGTATCAACAAGGCAACCAAAACCCTTTGCAATAAAATATTGACCCAAACCCAACATACACATCCAACCAAAACCCATCATACAATACTCACCATATCAACACCAACTCTCTTGAGAAATTGTGATGCAAAGGATGGACTCAATTCAAAAACAAATAGCAAACATGCAATTGACTATAATAAAGAAGGCATATTCAATTGAGGAATTATGTCCTCATCCCTTTGATAGGAGCCTATATATGCCACCTTTCCCACCACACTTCAATACACCAAAATTTAACAAGTATAAGGGGAAGGAGGTCCAGTGGAACACGTAAGATAATTTAACACCACATGTATGGACATTGCCTATGAGCCTATGTACTTGATGAGATTATTTGCATGTAGCCTTTTGGGGTAGGCTCTAGAGTGGTTCACACACCTCCCTCTTGGGATATAGACATGGAATGAACTAGTTGACAAATTTATTGCATACTTTTCCTATAACATTGAAAGTGGCATGACATTAGAAAAATTGTGCACAACCAAAAAAAACGGAGAATCGCTTACATAATTTTACCAAAGATGGCGAAGCATGTCTAGCAAATGTCCTTGTCACATACCAAAAAAATAGTTGGTTCCCATTTTTATAGAAAACCTCAACACAAAGCTAATGATCCAACTTCAAATCCAATGTTGCACCACATTTGAGGATGTCATTGAGAAAGGTGTCTTTATTGAGAAATCCCCTATGATAAAAGGATTAGTCAAAAATTCAAGGAAAACCAAAATTCTCCTAATGACAAAGGAAAATTCTGGTCAAGGAACAAGAATGTCACCAGTGATGGGGTAGTTGATGCCAAAGTGATTAACCAAGTTCACCCTACCATTCACCTTAAGGGTCCTTCTCCACAAAATAATGCAAAACCCAGTTAAGACCAAGCAACCAATGTAGTCCAAAACAATCAACAAAGTAGGGGTCCCCCACAAACTAAATGAACATACACACCTTTAGGAGAACCCATCGAGTTAGTCTTGAATAACATTCTATAATCCAACGTCATTAAACTTACAGATATTAAACTATATAAACTAGCATTAGTCAAACCAAATTGATGGAATGATAATGAATATTGTGAGTACCATTGGGGCAAAGTACATAAAACATCTTCATGTTGGACAATTAAGAATCTTATCCAAGACCTTATTGAACAAGGGGACATATCAGTGGACAATTCATAAGGAAAAACAAATGTTGACCATACCATATTCAAGACTCCCTTGCAAGACCATGGAAAAGGAAAAGCCTCCAATTCTAAGAAAAATACCAATAACAATGTCAATTATACCCGTGTTGCATATGACTATATCGTCAACCACATTCAGTCTATTGATGACCATGTTGCTACCATTACCATCAATAAAAATTTAGAATGTGTCGTTACCACAAACAGAGATAAAGTGGCCTTGCAAGGGGCCACTTCCAATCCACCACCGAAAATCCAATATAACCTCTGACTCTTGCACAGATATCCATTCTTGATTTTCTTCACATATCTCCTAAGCATAGAGTCATTTTAGACAAATATTTGTAAGAGACATTCGTGCCCACTGACCTAAATGTTACCCAATTTCAAGCCATGGTAGGATTTTTAGCCACCACCCATCATGTCGCATTCTCTGAGCAAGATCTTTCTACACATAAACCAAACCATAATGATCCATTGCACCTTGAATTATACATTAATAAACATAAAATCAAACGAGTCTTGGTAGATGGTGGAGCAAGTCTGAATATATGCTCCTTAAAATTGGTCACAATATTGAGATTCTTTAAAGCTTGTATAGATGAATTTAAGAAAATCATCATTAAGGCTTATGACAATGTTGAGCATTCATCTACTTGGCATAATCACACTTCATGTGAGAGTTACACTAGCTATACAAAACACAATATTCCAAATCTTGGATCTAGACCTACCATATAACCTTCTCCTTGGCCACCCATGGATTCACACCATGTAGGCCATGCCCTCCATATACCATCAATGCCTAAATTTTCCCCACAATGGCATCAAAATCACTATACCCAGTGATCCCAACCCCTTGCAATATTACAATAATCTAAAAGGGACCATTTAACACCAAGTGCCTATTAATCAAGAAGCTTCATCCTTCATCTCATCACATTAGATTGATCCATCTTCACTAGTCAAATTATCCACTCCATTTGTTCCCCTCCTTGAAGGTACAATCCAAATTTAGGACTTAGGACTTGAAGAGTATCGTATTGATAGTTCATTTTGTATTGCAAACCTATCCGCATTACCTAAGCTTTCAAGTGAAGATGTTCATGTTGCTAAGAAGATCCATACCCCTAAGGATAATGCTAAGTCAGTTCCAAATATTTGTGAGAGTATGCAAATAGATGACCATGTCGGGATAGAAAACCTTTTTAATCCTAAAGATCCTTCAGTTCTTACCTTGTCCACTCCATCCCAATCCTTTCATGTCCATGATAATCCCATGTTTGATCATGATATCTAAGATAATCCACTTTTTTATCATGATCATATTGAGGACATCCAAGATCATCCCTCTCCATCTCATGATCATTTTCCTTCCACTCCATATTATGAGCTATCACCCTTCCATTTCGACCATCTTGAGTTAGGGTATGCATCTCCTACATTGCTTCTACTAAGCCTTCTCACCAACTTATTAAGGATGTGCAAGCCTCCTTTGATGTTAATAGTACCAAAAAGAATAGTTAAAAAGAATCCATTGACTGCATTTCCAACCTTCCTTATGAACCACATATTCCTACCATCTCATCTAACTTGTCCATCTCATCCACTTCATTTGACTCATCCATTTCATCCACATTCATCCACCCCATAGACATGGATCCAAAATTATCACCTCAAGAAAATAATGAGGACATAGCTCAAGAAGAAAAAGTGAAAGCGCCTTCTTCAATTGGAGATCCAAAATCAAAAGAAAGGACATAAAGAAAGAACTTGATCAAGAAAATACCTTTAGTCAAAATCAAAACTTCTAGACAAGTCAAAGATGAAAATAAAAGTCAAGAATGAAAGCGAGCAAAAGTGGATCTCCAATTATACCTCTTTGTCCAAAATAGCTAGGGGCATTTATCAAAGCAAAATATCAAAAGGTGAGCTTGTGGATCCAAAGTCTCAATCTTTATTATGTTCACCCAATCCATACTTTCTACCAAATCCACCCATATCCATACACCCATCATATCACTCCATCTCCCTTGGTGATGTTTCTCAATGGACTTTTGATGATGACCCCTTTATGTACTGTAACTCACCGGTTTCCCAAACTCCTTTTTGTGTGAAGCCTCATGACCCATACGGTGTGCACGTTAGGAATCATACCCTAACTCCCTTCATATGCAGCAATCACCCTTTGTATCCATCGTTCACACTCTTTGTTCAAATTATATCCCTTTATCTAGCATGGTCATCCAAATATGTACCTAATTGGTTGGGTCCTTACATCATAACAATAGCATATGGATTCGGTGCCTATCAAATTTCTACTCTTGAAGGTGAAACACTACCAGAGTCTATCAATAGTGTGCACCTTCACAGGTACTATACCTAGCTTTCAAAGAATCCCATCAAAAGTATAAAAAAAAAATATTAAAGAGAAACAATTCGTCCAATAGCGAAAACCACTTCAATCACACTTTGGGTAGGTACCATGGTGAAAACTTGGAAAACATGCACCATGTGTAGTCATTCTTTGCTCTAGATCATCTACCATCATTCTACTTGGCTTTACACTTTCACCCATCCTTCGCACATATCATTTTCCCATAATAAAACTTAGTCATCTTTCTCATGGTTTGAGAATTGTTGGTATTTTGCATCTTTTTGCCTTTCATCCCCATCCATAATAAACTTTCATCCATTCTCGCATCCATAATAAGTTGGTCCTATACCTAACTAGGGGAAATTCCTAGACTATGGTCTCATATCAAATATTAGACATGGTCAGCATCAGAAAATGTCAAAATCCAAAAAAATCAGAAAATGTCAAAAATCAAAAAAAATCAAAAAACATTAAAATTCAAAAAGAATCAAAAAGTTTCAAAAACTCCAAAAAAAAAGTCGGATTTTGTGCTAGTCCAAGAGGTTGAACTATGTTGTATTTGCACTTTACGTAGGCAAGGCCATCATTGATGAGCCCCCAAGACATTAGGTTAGTCCTTTAGGGTTTGTCGATTCGAATCAATCTTTATTCATCAACCATAATAAACTACTCATGGTCAAAGTCAAGTTGAAATATGTTGTCTCTACGCTCTACGTAGGCAAGGCCATCATTGATGAGCCCTCGAGGAACTAGGTCAATCCCTTAGGGTTTGTCATAACAAGTTCTTCACCCGTCATCATCCAAGTCTCACAATAAATTGTCCCTTGCTAAGGTTGATATTTTGAGCAGACACAAACAATGATCAAATTCAAGAGAACTGAGCCTACCAAAAATCTTGAAACAAAAGAAAACTATCCAACTAGCCTTCGGTCCAAATAGATCAATTGCCTAAACAATCAACTTGTCAAAACAATCAAACAATCCTAGTCAAACAATAAAATAGTCTTATACAGGATGTCACATTGTTGAAACTAGATCCAATCTTCCATTGGTCTTATATGACACGCTTCATTCCTAAAACTAGACTTTCTCAAATGTATCCTCTTCAAACTATCTTATACAAGTCAATGCATCATCAAAACCAGACTCAATTCATCATTGGCCTTATACTAGGTGTACCAAATGTCCTAAAACCAAACACCATCACTATCAAAAATTTGATCATGCAAACAATCATTGGTAAATGATCTAAATGGTTGTTAAATTTGTTGGTCCAATTTGTTTTATCTTTTATTGATTTATCTTTCTACCTTTTTCTCTTGATTTCTATTTGCAATTTATCTTGGCAATATGACTAGGGAAACTGGTTCCTTTTAAGTGTTCAAATTTCCATTTGGCATAATCAAGATACCCTGTACAGGATTAAGCTCAATCTAATGCTTTCTCATGTCAAGATCAACATGCTTTGTGGTCACTTTGTCACATGCTCCATCAAGGTTATATAGTTCCAAGTTTGTGTCATGGCACTCCTTGTTTGTCATGTCTATTTTCGCAACAGATAACACACCACACCTTGGTCTATGACATACCTTGGTGTTCATTATCCATTGCCATAATAAGTTTTATAAGGACATTTATGCAATCAAATACAAGCTTGATCATTTAATAGCCTGATTTCAAGATAGCAAGTCCCAATTTATCAATTTCTTTCATCCATTCCATTCCTCATCCACTTTCTTTTCACACTAACATTTCATATGTCCATCTGCTTATCAATAAATATGCCAAAAAAAGTTTGGAAATTTTCAAAAAATTGTCAATTTTCTCGAGGGGGCATCATCTTATCCTATGTTTGCCAGGGCACACCAAGGCATCTCCTAGGCTAATTTTTTTCTTTTCTTGGTTATTCTTTGACACAACGTGATAAATTGCATTATGTCAAAGAGGGGAAAAATATAGACACTAAAAAAGGTCTCGTGTTGTCGAGCAACATTTTACCACTGATTCGCCTTTTTCAATGTCATTTTCTTCTATTAATTAAATAATTTTTAATTATTTAATTAATTTATTTTATCCCCTTTCCTCCTTTGATTAATTTAAATAAATATCAATTTTATTTATATTATGTCACTAATTTACCTTTTTCTATCCATAATTAAATAAATTTTTATTTATTTTCCCATTTTCATCTATAATTAAATTTAATTATTTAATTATTCATTAGCCTTTTCTCTCTAATAATTAAATAAATTATATTTATTTAATTATTTTTCATTTTCTTATCTCCATAATTAAATAATTATTTTTAATTATTTAATATTTTCACACTCCACCTTTCTTCTATAATTAAGTAATTTTTTTAATTTTTTTATTTAATTATTCATTTTTCCTCTAAATTAAATAATTGTCATTATTTAATTTGAATTTCTTCTTAGCTAAGCCCTAAATCTCAACCACTTTCTTGAGTTTTGGTCCATTCATCCCCATCCTTATCTCTTGTTGTCTCAATTAATCTTGTTCATTGATCATGATCCCTCATCTCTTAATCTTAGCCCTTCATTTGAATTGGGATCTCTATAAAATCAAGCCCTCTTCTTTATTTCTTCGGGAACCACAATCTTTGAAGTTTTGCTATCAAGAGATCAATCTATCAATTCAACATCAAGCTCATTAAGTATATTGCATAGTACAAATCTATGAATAGGCAAAGCAAAATGGGAGAAGAGAAATGGAGGTGATTCAATTATTGCATAGAGATTGAGGTTGTGTTACTTTATCTATTTGGATTTCTATGTTCATTTGTGCTTCATCATTAGATCTAGGGTCTTATTACTTGAATTAGGTAGTTTTGTGGTTGCTACTATTGATTCATGCATGTTCCCTAAGATTTTAACCCTATCCACAAGGTCCTAACCCTAATTCTAACCCTAACCCTAACCCTAATTCTAAAACACACTAATTTTAATTATAACCCTAACCCTAATTCTAAAACTAACACTAATTATAATTGTAACCATAACCCTAACCCTAACCCTTACTCTAACTCTAACCCTAACCTTAACCATGACCTTAGCCCTATTCCTAACCCTAACCCTAACACTAATGTTAATTATTTTTGTAGCATTAACCCTAACCCTAATTCTAACAACCCTTGCCATAATTCTAAAACTAACACTAATTCAAATCATAACCCTAACCTTAATCCTAACCTTCACCCTAAACCTAACCCTAATTCTATATCTTAACGTAACCCTAATCATAACCGTATCCCTAAGCCTAAGTCTAACCCAACCCTAACCATAACCCTAATTTTATCTCTAATTATAACCCAAACCCTAATCCTAACCCTAACCCTATCTGTAAAAGTAATTCTATGTAACATGCCAATTGTTTCTCACGGCAATTTTTCTATGTTTTAATCTCAAGTTATTAAACTATATATGCCTACACATAACAATGAGTTTTTTCTTGTAATTCAAAGACAATATGCACATCTGAAATAACATTTATTTCAAACTTTCTCTTTGCATTATAATTGAATATTACAATCTTTTCAAAACAATGGTTTATATAGTCATAAGATAACATTTCATTCATTACAAACTTCCATAGAAATGGTTATAAGAAAACATACATAGCTTATTTGAGCTTCATTAGCAATAGATACAAATGGTCCACAAAGTCCCCTTAAATCTTGGCCACCAACTTGTGAGGATAAATATCACTCAAGCACTTTTCTACCAACCACAGACTTATTGCAATCCCTCACACATCTACCACATATGGTAAGATGGCCCTCCATTCAATGAAGAGATTGGTAAGGTAACCACATAAAAATAGGCTTCCTGAGCTTAGTGTTGTGTCCTACATATCTAGAACTGACATATAGTGGCAACAACCTACATGTATGAATAACCCTATCTAGTATGCTTACTGGATCACGGTGAACTAACAATGTAATCAATGGCACTTACACTACTTTTTCCAAAGAATTCTTATAAAAGAAGTCATCTATTTCATACACATTCCCAAGCTCGATTTAGATTTTGACCATTTGTATTTTATGCATAGGCTATCCCCTCCATTGAAGTGTCTAACCTTCAACCCCAGGAATAACCTATATTCTCCTTATGTTTATTATGATTGTTTTCCTATGTTCATACAAAGTAACACAAAATATTTCTATCTTTTAACTTTACAAATTGAGCATTAGCTATATAAGCTCTATAATGTTGTAGTGTAAAATATTAATATAACACCCACTCCTTATTATGGAGTATATACAAACAATCAAGTAATATGATTCCCTTAACAAGATTCATTAAGAACCCTTCCTATATTAAGAAGACAAAAACACTTCATAATAAATAATGAAAACATATTTCCAACAAGCATTCAAAGACAATCTTTTCAAAACATAAAAGAATGATAAAGTAGAAATCAACATGTTTGTAAGTGCAGAGCTCCAATTGAACAAACTGGATTGCTAGCTTAGCATTTTCCCAAAATCAGCTTGTAACTCAGCAATTACCACTTCCAATCTCAAAATCTCTATCTCCAAAACTCTCTCAAAATTTTCACAAAAATCATTAACTCAAAAATGCAGATAATATTAACTCAAAAAATAAATAGCAAGAGTGCAAATATGCATCCCTTTTTGAGGTAGAAAGCAGCTCTATTTATACAGAATTATGAGCAACTCCAAGCTACAACGAAGCTATCAAATATGACACTTCTCAATCCAAAAGGTTTGACTTAGCTAGAAAATGAAAAGGTGGTAGCTAAAATCATTGCACGGTAAACACATACACAGCCAGATTTCACCATAAGGAATGAGCCTCTCCACTCAATGAATAAGAAGAATCTTAATCAGAAAGGCAAGGTTAATGTTTGCACAGGTTGACTTGCTTTGGCCAACTTCCTATTTGACTCTTACATTCAATTTGCTTTATATGTTGGAATTCATATTGTAAATTTAGACTTCTATTTGGTTAGCACTATTCACAGTTTGGCGCCACCAAAACATCATGCGCCCTATTATTTTGGGTTGCAATTCATCTTAAATACTAAGTCAAAGTTTAATTTTACGTTATATATTAGCATTTCCTTCATATTGTTTGGCTTTGTCTTGCATTTTATTTACACGTATTAACTTGGCTTACTTCCTATGCACACTTTGTAGCGTTGCATATATTTGTTTACACTGCATTTTTATTGCCTATGGGTTATGCGCAATCTTTAGTTTATGCACTTTATACATTATGTATACCATGCGCTCATGTAATCATATATGAACTTTGAATAATAATCAGCGCTATCAAATCATTATATTATGTATAATATATATACATATATATACAATACATTATGTTTATATATATATTTATATACTCATCAACTTATATGTTCATTAAATGCATCATTTGGTATTCGAATGAATATACTCATATTTTGATATTCCACAATAATATTCTATGTGTATATATACATATACACATGTGTATACATATATTAATATACCCATATGGATGCATCCATTACGTTGATTCCCACGTGCATATTAATATATATGTGCATATATTATATATATCATTGCCTCTATAATCACACATATATATTTTTAATCATATCGATTAACATATATATACATGAAGTGTATATATACATATATATATGTCACATTTTTCATTCTATATTCCCATGCATATGGGTAATCCATCCATGGGCATGCGTAGATATGTCTATCTACATATACTCATGTACATATTTACTCGTGTCTATGATTTTATCGCTAACATATACATATATACATATATATACATTTTATGTACATATATCTCATTGATTAAATATAAACACATAAGACAGAACTCACACATATCAAAGGAACACAAACACTTAACTCAAATCAAGAACGTTCATAACTAAAATCGTAACTTCTTCTAATTCTTGCACAAATAAGACTATGGTAACTTACCATTTCTTGAAACCACTGACTTGACTTGACCAATCTAAATGTGAGTGTTTTTAAGCTCAATTAGATCTTATTAAGGGTTAGCAGACCAAGTTCTTCTCCTGAGTGATATTTCCCCTCTCTTCCAAAGGATACATTGCAATAGTAGTTAGATGTTCACAAAAATATTCATTCACATCATATATATTTCATTGTTAGAATCAACATCAAATTGAATCAATCATTTATTCATCATATTCCAATGATACATATAAGAAAAGTACAAACACATATATTTCTAACAAGATTACAATCACATTCACATATTCGAGTATTTTAACCAACATAGTAATAGTAAATAGGTAAATACACAATGGGGTGTAACATCCCCCCCTTGTGAATCATCATCCTCGATGATCTTAAGTAGCAGGCACAGATATAATCCATAAAACATAAACACAACAATATTGTTTTCAAGAAATCTCAAAAGCGTGTAAAACATGATGAATTTTCTACTCTATTTTAGCATAGTCTTTTGAAGTGGCAGGATCTCCTGCATATTGGTCCCACTAGACTTTGCACTACAAAACCTCTTTGTTGCATAAGTGGATCTTATGTGTTCTGAGAACTTTAGGAGGCTTAACTGTTACCATTCCTGGGTCTTGTACCTGTAAAGCATTCCAATCAATAATATGATTATCACCAAGTGTATAGATCTTAGGTATAAGACATGAAAGACATTATGCATCCAGGCGAGAGCTGATGGAAACACAATTCGGTAAGCAACAAGGTTTACTTCATCAAGAACCTCAAATGGACCTACATAACGTAGATCTAGTTTGGATGACTTTCCAAACTTGATGGAAATCTTATGAGGTTTTACTCTCAGCAACACCTTTTCCCCTACTAAAAAAGTTTTGGGTACTCGCTTAAAATATTTCTTCCTATCATTAGCTTCAGCTAGCCTCTAGTTAATGATACCCACTTGCTCCTTGATTTCTATCAACATCTCAGGCCCAAGGCTTATCCTATCCTAAATCTTATCCAAATTTATAGGAGTTTGACATTTTTGGCCATAAAATGCTTCGAAAGGAGCCATCTTAATTACAGAATGATATGAATTGTTATATGAAAATTCTACTGAAGGAAATTAATCTTCCCACTTGTATTGTTGATCCATACAATACATCCTTATTTGGTCTTCTAACACTTGGTTCACCCTTTCAATTTGTTTGACCATTTCTGGATGATACATAAAACTTATGTTCAACTGTGTCCTAAGCGAGGAAAACAAGGTTCGCCAAAACCTAGATGTCACACAAGCATCCCTATCTGAGATAATATTCTTAGGAATTCCATGCAACCTAAACACCTCTTGAATGAATTTTTGAGCTATGACAAGAGCTCCATCTGTTAAATTTCTAAGGATAAAATGTGCTACCTTGGTAAGCTTATCTACCACCACTAGAATGGAATTGTGCTTATTCCTTGACATAATAAGACCTTGCACAAAGTCCATACTAATGACTTTCCACTTACATAGAAACATCATGAGGATATAATAGACATGTTGGGTGATGGTGTTCAGCCTTCACCCTTTGACACTCTAATCATCTTGCTACAAATCTAGCAGTGTCTCCTTTCATCCCTTTCCAAAAATAAAATAGCTTCACATCAGCCAACATCTTAGTCACACCAGGATCTCTAGAGTATGGTGCTTCATGAACTTCCTTCCATATCAAGTTTCTTAATTCCTTCGAATCGGGCACATAAATTCTTCCTTTATACCTTAGCAATCCATTAGGTTCAAAAAGAAATCCTAATTTGTACCTTGCATCTTGTAAATTATCCAAGAGTTATTTCTTAACTTTCCTATAGTATTCATCACCCTTGGATTTATGCAACACTTGTCCCTTAAAGTTGGTTTGAATTGATACCATTGAGGCGATATGCCTTCTATGACTTAGGGCATCGACAAGCCGATTTTCTTTTCCCTTGATTAAATTGATGTTGAAGTCATAGTCATATATCAACTCCAACCACCTCCTTTGTCCTGCATTCAGATTGGGTTGGGTAAACAAATATTTTAGACAATGGTGATCAGTCTTTAGTTTGAATGGATTTCCTAATAGATAGTGTCTCCATATCTACAACACGTGAATTTTTTTTTCCAACTCTAAATCATGAGATGCATAATTTTTTTCATAGGGCTTCAGTTTCCTTGATTTATAAGCTATGACTTGTCCTTATTGCATCACAACTCCACCTAAACCTTCAGTCATTGATGCATTTGTGATGACAGTGAAATCACCATTCGAATCGAGTACCTTCAATATCAAAGTCATAGTCAACTTCTCCTTGAGTACGTCAAATGCTAGTTGACATTTTTCCGACCACTCAAATCTCTCCCCTTTCCTTTGCAATGGAGTAATAGGAAAATCTATCCTAGAAAATTTCACAACAAAATTTTGTAGTAGCCAACCAAACCCATGAAACTTCTGACCTTTAGCACACTCTTGGGTATTGGCCACTCTAACACTGCCTTAATTTTAGCTAGATCAACTAAAATCCCTTTAGCTGAAATTACGTTACCCAATTACTGCACTTTCTTTTGAAAGAAGGTACATTTAGAGAGTTTTCCATATAACTTGTGTTCTCTTAACTGTTGGAGAACTATCTCTAAATTTTTACCATGCTCCTCTTCATTCTTGGAATAAATTAAGATATCATCCAAGAAAACCAAAAGAAACTTATCTAGGTAGTCCTTAAATACATTGTTCATTAGGTTCATGAATGTTGCACGTGCATTCATAAGTCCGAAAGGTATGACTATGAACTCATAATGTTTGTATCTAGTTCTGAAGGTGGACTTGAAAATGTCTTCATCCTTGATCCTCAGTTGATGGTTTAACCTAATCATAGATCAATCTTTGAAAACACAACCGCTCCCTACATTTTATCGAAAAGATCATCAATACGTGGCAATGGGTATTTAATCTTTATCATAGCTTTATTAAGCATCTGATAATCAATACACAAGCCCAGTGTTCCATCCTTCTTCACGAAGATCATTAGTGCTCCTATGGTGAAACACTAGATCTTATCAATCCCTTAGATAACAACTCCTCCAACCATGCCTTGAATTCCATTAATTTTTTTGTATTTATTTTGTAGGGCACCTTGGATTTAGGATGCAATCTAGGTAGTTCTTCTGGAAATATTTCCACAAATTTTTATAAGATGAGAGATTTCTCCATATCCGTTTCTCCAAATTCCATCACTTCAGCTTCTTCAGCACCTTGGTTATCTTGTGGTCCATAAAATACCATATCATCTTGAGATATGAACTCTTTATATTCCTCTATTTCCTCCATTTTAATTGCAAATAGTTTGCAACCTTTCTTCTTTGTCCTATGCATCTGTAAACAGAGATCTATCACAACTGGACTTCCCTAGGAGTTCCTTGAAATGTTACTTGGTTACCTAGATCATCTAAACACTTTATGGTTTTGGCATGACAATCTACTTTGGCTATGTACTTCCATATCCAATTCATTCCTAAAATAATATCATAAGGTCCTAGGGGTCCTACGTACAAGTTCACTTCCTTATAGAAACTAAGAAGTTCAACCATTGCTTCAAACAAGCATTGTTCCACCATTTCCCTTGTCTAGTTTGCATACTCTACAACCCGACTTGTCCATAAAACCAACCTTTCTAGAAATTTGACTAGCTATTTTAGGTGAAACAACATTTTTTGTAGCTCCAATATAAATAAGTATGGAAATAGGTATACCAAAAAAAATACTTGGAGTTTCCACTGGAGTGATCTGGTACTCTACTTGGCGATTATCCACCACTGCATGGATCTTCTGCTAGAATGCAGTTTGTTATGGAGGAAGAGGGTTTCCATGTTTTTGTGATCCCAAAGGTTTGTTTGGAAATTAATTGGCATAATTATTTCCACCACATGTGAAGCATCTTGTCATTGGTCTCATCATTTTTGTGGGCCTTTCATAACTATTAGCATTCCCTCCAACATTGTTGTAGTTGCTATTGTTGCCACTATTGAATTTTTTTTCTTTGTGTTCGCTCCTTGACTCACTCCAATTATTGTAGGGTTCCCTATCCCCTTGCCTTTGAGAATTGAATCCTCCATTATTCCTCTTTGGAATTTGATAAACTTGAGTTCCTCCAAACTTCTTTTGATTCCTATTTCTTGATAGATCAATATGGATTTGAGATTTTGTTCCTACTTGATTGCCTTCTCATATACTAGATCCATAGTGGTTAGACTGTGTACATCTACCTCTTCTCCTATTTGGCCATTTAGAACAATAATGAATTTCTTGATACAAAATCGCTCATCTTTCTAGTACATTGGTATGTACCTTAAGAGACGAGTGAACTTCTACCAGTATTCATTCATTGACATATTTCCCTATTTCAGATTTTGAAAATCAATGTGCTTTTGGTCATAGAAGAGTTGGGGTAACCATCTCTTCCGAAAAATTTCTACAAACTCATTCCAAGTCAGTTTTAGGGAACTGATACCAAGTTCCATCTTATTTTTCATCCACTAGTTAGAGGCTTCTCCTAATAATTGGTAGGATCCCCAAATAGCTTTGGTGACCTCTGAATAGTTCCTTATTTCAAAGTATTTCTCCATTTGGATTAACCAAGCCTCAACCTCTTCTTTGTTGGTGCTTCCTTCAAATTTTGAATGGTTATTTCTCCTCATATCACTAGATAATTCAATGGCCAAACGCTTCCTTTTGGTTCCCTTAGAATATGATTGTGACCTATCACTCTCTTGATCACTAGATTTAGTATGATTTCAAGAATTTCCTCTCCTTCTTCCTCATTATTGGGAACTTCTTCTTCTTCATTGTGTGGAACCTCTTCTTCTTCTTTTTCCTTTCCCCTCACTTCTTGTTCAAGGTTCCCTATCCTTGCATTGGTTTCTTCCATGATTTCCAGAATTTGGTCCACTTAGCTTTAGCAGTATTTGGACCTTGTCTAACTTCTTGACTCCCTCTAGGATTAGTTCTTGTCCTAACCACTGTTTCGAGTAATGATTATACCTAGAGGTTCATCTTAATTATATCCTAACATGATTTACTTAACGCAAAATAAACATTTAAGAAAAGCAAACATTCTCATATAAGAAATTTCATTTAAAGATCTTTTACACAAGTTTTGATAAAAACTTGACTTTTCATTTATTCTTAACGATTTTCAATATCCTTTCCATTACATTTAATGATTGTTTAAATAGTCAAGAGGATATTATCCATTGGATTCACTCTCAGATACATATCTGAATGGGGTAAACCCCTCTAATTTGTTCTCATCTCTATCCCAAAAAGGATAGTAACCCTCAGATTTATCTTTTGACACAGTTTTGGGGGACATATCCCTCTGATTTGTAACTTGAGGCTATAACAATGATTTTAGACATAGGTATAACCTGAGGATCCCTAAATATTAATGTTGAGCTAACAATACAATTTTAAAGCATATCCCTGGAAAGTGACAGAGAGTTCGACTTAGCTGGAGAGACAAAAGGTAGATGGTTAAAGTTAGCTTCATCTTTCATCCTTCTCTTCTCCTGGATGATCCATTAAAGAGCGTGATTGATCATCTCGGTATCACTCAGCCATACAACATTATTGGAGTTGGTACCCTGTATTGTTCAAACAATGACCTTCTTTTCCTTCTTGTCCCTTAGGTAATTCCCATTCTCGTTTACTAACTTTCTTGCAACTAACCTGAGATGTACCATCCTGCCACAATAATTTCCAAACATTAGTCCTGTATAATGTTAGAAGAGAAAACATAGCGAGCACATAGGTTCTAGAGTTAAACCCGATAGCTCTGATACAACATGTAATATGCTAATTATTTCTCATAGTAATTTTTCTATGTTTTAACCTCAAGTAATTAAACTATATATGCCTACACATAGCAATATTTTTTTTCTTGTAGTTCCAAGACAATATGCACATTTGAAATAACATTTATTTCAAACTTTTCATTTTCATCATAATTGAATAAAATTTTATTCATTATAAACTTCCATATAAATGGTTATGAGAAAACATGAATAGCTCCTTTGAGTTTCATTATCAATAGATACAAATGGTCCACAAATTCCCCTTTGAATCTCAACCACCAACTAGTGAGGAGAAATATCACTCAAGCATTTTTCCACCAACCACAAACTTATTACGGTCCACCGCACATCTACCACATATTATAAGATGGCCCTCCCTTCGATGAAGAGATTGGTAAGGTAACCACATAACAATAGCCTTCCTGAGCTTAGTTTTGTGTCCTACATATCTAGAACTGACATACAATGGCAACAACCTACATGTATGAATAACCCTGTCTAGTATGCTAACTAGATCATGGCGAACTTACAATTTAATTAGTGGGACTTACAGTACTTTTCCCAAAGAATTCTTATAAAATAAGTCATCTATTTCACACACTTTCTCGAGCTCAATTTGGATCTTGACCATTCATATACTATTCATAGGCTATCCCCTCCATTAGATTGTCTAAACTCTAACCCCAAGAATAACCTGTATTTGTCTTATGTTTATTATGACTCTTTTCTTATGTTCATACAAAGTAACACAAAACATCTCTATCTTTTAACTTTACAAATTAAGCATTGGTTATATAAGCTCTATCATACTATAGTGTAGAATATTAATATAACACCTAATCCTTATTATGGAGTATATACAAACAATCAAGTAATATGATTCCCTTAACAAGATTCATTAAGAACCCTTCCTATATTGAGAAAACAAAAACACTTCATGATAAACAATGAAAACATATTTCCAACAAGCATTCAAATACACACAATATTTTCAAAACATAAAAGAATGATAAAGTAGAAATTAGCATGCCTGTAAGTGCAAAGCTCCAATTGAACAAACTAGATTCCTAGCTTAGCCTTTTCCCAAAATCAGCTTGTAACTCAAAAATTACCACTTCTAATCTCAAAATCTCTCACTCCAAAACTCTCTCAAACTTCTCACAAAACTCACTAACTCAGAAATGCAAGTAATATTAGTTCTCAAAAAATAAATAGCAAAAGTGCAGATATGCATACCTTTTTGAGGTAGAAAGCACCTCTATTTATACAAAACTATGAGCAACTGTAGGCTACAACGAAGCTATCAAATATGACACTTCTCAATCCAAAAGGTTCAACTTAGCCAGAAAATGAAAAGGTGGCAGCTAAAATCATTGCATAGTAAACACATACATAGCCAGATTTCACCATAAGGAATGAGTAGCTTCACTCAATGAACAACAAGAATCTTAATCAGAAATCCAAGGTTAATGTTTGCACAGGTCGACTTACTTTGGCCAACTTCCTATTTGACTCTTTCTTACATTCAATTTGCTTCATATGTTGGAATTCATATTGCAAATTTAAACTTCTATTTGGTTCACACTATTCACAGTTTAGCGCCACCAAAACATCACACACCCTATTATTTTGGGTTGCAATTCAGCTTAAATACTAAGTCAAAGTTTATTTTTACATTTCAGATTAGCATTTCCTTCATATTGTTTTTCTTTTTCTTGCATTCTATTTACACGTATTAACTTGCAGGCTTACTTCTTATGAGCACATAGTACACAGCATATTTATTGCCTATGGTTTATGTGTAATCTTTAATTTTTTCGCTTTATACATTATGTATACCATGCGATCATAATCATATATGAACTTTAAATAATAATCAAAGCTATCAAATCATTATATTATGTATAATATATACACAATACATTATGTCTATATATGTATATATATATATATATATATATATATATATATATATATATATATATATATATATATATATATATTGTAATCAGGGTAAAATTATCAAGGTTAGGTAGTAAAGCATGTAAATCAAACCCTAATAAAAAATGAATTACAAATAAGCATAAAGACATAAAACATAAAATAATATTAGTAAAGAGTCTTCATGCCACCATTGATTCACCTCCATTGCACTTCTCCATCTTGCTCAAGATATGAATAATTGCCCTCAGATTTTTGAGTATACAAATAGGCCTAATGACAATGACAAAGAAAAATATTGAAGATTCTAATTGACCGGAATGCACTTGACTTGATAGTATGTAGACAAAATCACTAGATAGCGAGAGATAACTTGACAATGAAAAAATAAATATCTTTTATAGAATGTCAATTTTTTCATAAAGGGTTGAGATTGAATTATAAGATAATTCAATCAAGGGCTAGAATTAAATGAGATGTCAAGAGATAATATTTGATGTGGAAGATAAGATTGGTATAGATAAAGAGGCTAGCACAAAAAAAGAGATTGTAGGAGGACTTGAAATAATTATAAAATTATTTAAATAGAGAGGGAAAATGACTAATTAATTAATAAAAGCATTATTTAATTATAGAGGACATGTGAAAGGTTGATTTTTGAATTAAATAATAATTTTAATTCAAAAAAGGAGGGAACTAACAATTAAATAAATAAAATTTATTTAATTTAAATGTTAGAAAAGGCTTACTGAATAACTAAATAATTAAAATAACTATTTAATTATAGTTGAAAGTGGTAAATAATTAAATAAATAAAATTTATTTAATTAATCAAAGGAGAAATAAAAGATAGCAATGAATTAATAAAATACTTAAAATTATTTAATTAATAGAAGACTTATGACATTAGACAAGGGAACTGATAAGGAAAATGGTATTAGCAAGTCTAGGACATTTTTTAGTGTTTTCATTTTGCCCCTCTTTGATACAATGCAGTTTATTGCATTGTGTCAAAGAAATTTAAATCAGAAATATGCCCCAGTGTAAAGAGAATGAGGAAAAGAGGATGAGGAAGGATGACCAGGAGGGTTGTGGTATGCCCCCTCGAGAGGAAATTTGGGTTCAAAGAACACGAGTGTACTCTCTAAATGGATGAGAAGACTAGAGGACGAAGGATAGAAGAAATTTTAGCATGAAGGATATGGAAGTTAGTATGGAATTAGTAGAGACAACTTAAAGATGAATATTTTTCTATGCAAGGCTTTGCATTAAATCATCATTGGGCGGTAAGTTGGGATAATTGGACAACAAACACCAAGGTATGATATAGACCAGGGTGTGCAAGGTCATCCACTTGCAAAACAAATAGTCACAGACAAGGAATATCCTGACTCGTACTAAAGGCAAAGTTTCCCTAGTCTTTTCGCCAAGACAATCCACAAACAAAAATCAAAATAAAAGAGACATGAGACATCCTCACCTCTCTAAATCCTTCATGTTACATCCTCAAGAGAGATAGTAACATAACTCAAAAGAAAAATAAAAAATAGAAGACAAAGTAGCCCAACAAAGTCAACAACCATTTAGAGTGTTTACCGATAATTTTTTGTCGATGTTTGACGGACTAGGTGATTGACGAGTTGGTTTTCTTGACAAGGCGTAGTTTTAAGAGAAGAAATATTTTGTATAAGACGTCAAGTCTGGTTTCGATTATGTGACCACCTATATAAGGCAAATGACAAAGTTTGATAGTGACAATGTCTTGTTTCAAGAAGGACACATCTTGTATAAGACATAATTTGACTGATTGTTTTGATGTTTGATTATTTTGACAATTTGACTAAGTTGATTCGATGATTTGTTGACTATTTTGCATTGTTGATTCATGACCTTTTTGATGTTTTGATGATTTTTATGTCCAAGTTGACGATGTCTAATTTATTATGACTAACACGACAAACCCTAAAGGACCGACCTAGGTGGCCTCGAGGGCTCATCGACAGATGGTCTTTCCTACATAACAATGCACAAAGACCTCGTAGTTCGACATGAATTGACTTTTTCTTTTTAACAAATGATTTTATTGTTGTTTAACAAAATCTTAAGGGATTAACCTAATCCCTTAGGGGCACATCGATAGATGGCCTTGCCTACGTTAAGTTGCAGAGGAAACATAGTTCGACATGACTTGACTGACATGACTAACTTTGTTTTTGTGATTTTTTGCAAGTTATTTGGTTTTTTTGTGTTTTTGACATGTTTTGATGTTTTGGGGTTTTTGAGGTTTTATAAAATTTTGTCTTTTTGTCATTTTATGATTTTTTTATCTTTTTGATTCAGTGACCTCTTGATAGCAAGTGTAAGATCCAATGACATAGGTCAAGTTCTTGCCCCCAGTTAGGTATAAGACTAATTTATTGGGGATGAAGTGGAAGCGGATATAAAAGACGAAAGGATGCATGATGTCAATCACTCCAAGTTATGATAGGGAAACTAGGCATTATTATGGATGATACGGGAAGGGTGAATGACAAGAAAAAACTTAGGTTGGAATGATGGTAGACGATAGAGAAATTTCAACTACACATGGTGCTTGTTTACTAGGTTTTCACCATGGTACATATCCAAAGCACCACTGAAGTGGTTTTCACTATTGGGCGGATTATTTCTCTTTACTATTTTCTTGGTTTTTTTATTTTTTTGGTGTCACCCAGACACCTTTTTGCCATATTTCATCAAGGTAACAATTTTTTTTTGTATTTTTTATGGTTATGACATGACTTTCAAAAGCTATGTGTAGAATTGATAAGCATTTGATATGTAGACTATCGTGACGATGCATTGACCTTGTTTGGATTACTGTGCCAAATAAAAGGACCTGATTTATATGAGGAGTGTAAGTGGTAGATGTG
The DNA here is from genome assembly GCA_007115665.2 of Sequoiadendron giganteum. Taxonomy (NCBI): domain Eukaryota; kingdom Viridiplantae; phylum Streptophyta; class Pinopsida; order Cupressales; family Cupressaceae; genus Sequoiadendron; species Sequoiadendron giganteum. Next base: position 515,025,756 of record CM021108.1, on the reverse strand, counting down.
AAGGATGATGGATGTGGCGAATAAAGGAGGCTAGGTATGATACCCAATGTGCACACTATATAGGCCACCAAGATTTAGACAAAAAGGATTTTGGGTGATCGATGAGCTAGAGTACATAAAGGGGTCGTCATCAAAGGTACATTGAAAGACATCATCAATAAAGGTGGAATAATATGACAAATGGATGAACATGGACAGATTGAGTGGATTGTATGGAATGAGTGAAAGTGACGAAGATAGAGACCTTAGACCAACAAGTTATTTATTTGTCTTCAGCTTTTGAGAGATGCCCCCAGTGATTTTTGATGGAGAGGCATGATTGGAGATCGACTTTTTCTTATTTTTTACTTGTACTTTTAATTTGTCCAATAGCTTTTTATTGTGGCTAGAGGACTTGTCTTGACCTTCCTTTATTTTTTTTATGTCTTTTGATTCTTGATCTCCTTGTAAAGGCATTTTCATCTTTGATTCTTGAGCTTTGCCCTTGTTCTTTTCTTCAGATATGACTTGTTGATCCATATCTATGATGCGAATGGATGTGAGTGAGATTGGTGAAGTAGATGAAGAAGCATGAATATTTGGTGGATGAATGAGAGTGGTGATGCCATCAATGGAGACTTTGGGACTATCCTTTTTGGTTCTCTTAACATCAAAGGAGGCATGCACCTCCTTAACAACTTGGCAAGATGGCTTAGTAGAGGCAACAATAGGAGACACATATCCTAGCCCAGGGCAGGAGAGATGAAAGGATGATGTTTGAATATCCTCAGCAAGATCTTGATTGAAGAGCAAATTATCATAGATGTCTTGGTCAAACATGGGGTTATCATGGATATGAAAAGTTTGAGTGGAAGCAGATATGGAAAAAATAGATGTATCATCAAGATCCCAAAAGGTTTCAATCCAAGCATGACCATCCTTTTGTGTTTCTTTTGGAGTTGTCTTGACATCATTGTTGGAAGTCTAAACCTTCTCAGTAGCATTAGCATTGTCTTTTGCTGATAAATTATCCATACGGCATTCTCCACATCCCATATCGTCGACTTGGACCTCGGGGTTTGGTGGTGCAGTAAATGAAGTGGATGACTTAATCAATGAGGATGGATCAATGTAGTGTGAAAAAGTGGAGGATGAAGCTTATTTATTGATGAGGAACTTGGAATTGAGTGGTCTCTCTCAGGTTACTATAATACTAAAAGGGATTAGGATCACCAACTATTGTGATTTCAGTGGGCTATTGTATGGTAATTTGAGGTATTGGTGGTATGTGGATGTTACATATTTCATGGCATGAATCCATGGTCGGCCTAGGAGGAGGTTATATGAGAGGTCAAGGTCCAAGACTTGGAAACTTGTAGTGTTCATAACTATGGTTCCAACTCTAAGAAGTAGAGTGATAACTCCTTTAGAAGAGTGTTCATCGTCATCATATGCCTTGATAACAATACTCTTTGTGGTGTCTATGCATGCTTCTAAAAATCCTAATATCTTAACCAATTTAAGGGTGCAAATGTTCAACCCTTCTCCTCTGTCTACCAAGACTCATCTAACTTTTTGTTTGTGGACAAGGACTTCAAGATGAAAAGGATCATTATGGTTTGCCTTTTGAGTCAAATAGTCTTGGTCGAAAAAGGTGATGTGGTTAGAATTAGCTAAGTAACCCACCATCTCCTAGAAACAATTGACATCAAGGTCAATGGGGGCAGTAGTGTCTTATAGGCCTTGTCAAGAATGACTCGATGGTTAGGTGATATATGCAATAACTCTAGGATAGAGATTTGCGCGGGGGTCTTCCCCAAATGTTCAAGTAAATTGTATTGGTATTTTGGTTGTTGTTGTTGTTTTAGAGGAGTACCTTGGATAGTCACCTTGGTTTGACGTGTATTGATAGCACATTATGGTGGTTTCTTTATGGTAATGGTATTGATGTAATCGTCATAAATACGAATGTGATTTATTATGGTGGTATAATCAAATTTTGTATTTATGTAATTGGCAGAATTGTTGGTCTTATTACTCAAACTGGATTCCTTTCCTTTTCCATGGTCGTTTAAAGGATCTGTGAAGACTATGGTCATTATTAGATGATTGATGTTTTCCATTGATTTCATTAGTGTCATTTTCAACAAGGTCTTGGATGATATTCTTCAATTGTCAACATTGTGATAAGTTGTGTCCTTTAGCTCGATGATAACCACAAAAGGTGTTATTGTCCCACCATGATGGTTTGAACTGTTCTGGGTCATATGGTTTTGCATTAGGAATTTTTATGATATTTTGTTGTAAAATTTATTTGAAGAAGGATTTGATTAGCTCCCCAAGAGGAGTGCATTTACGTATTGTGGGAAACTTCCTTTGGACTCTTTGTTCTTGCATTTTTTGAATGACATTTGTTGTTTGATCGAGAGCTCTTGGTGTGTTGTTGGATGCATTGGGTCCTCTGAGTGTAATGGTAGGGAATGTGTGTATTGCCTTGGAATCAATGACTCCATCATTGGTTACATTTTTGTTACGATCCCAATATTTTCTTTTGTCATTTGATATGTTTTGAGTGGTCGTGTTTTTGTTGGAAGTATTGATTTCTCCTTTTTTGATGAGGGCCTTTTCAAGGATAATGCCTTTCTCCACCAGATATGTGAATGAAGTATAACATTGCGTTTGTAACTCATATTTCAAGTTTGAGTTGAGGTTCTCTATAAACATGACAAATTTTATTTTTTTAGGTATTTCAACGGGACATCTACTATCCAAACCTCTCCATCATTGGAATAAGGTCACAAAGTTTTCACCCTCTTCTTGTGTGGTATGACATAGGGTGGTAATTTTTATCTCATTGTCAATGTTAAATGTGAAGTGTTCTAAAAATGTGTCTGTTAAGTCTCCCTATGTTGTTCTTATGCCAGTTGGTAGGTGTGCAAACCACTCAAGTGCTTTCCCTATGAGACTTCGTAGGAATAGTCTCATTGGGTATGTCAGTTCATATGTGATGTCTATACAAACTATGGAAAATTCTCTCACGTGTTCAACAGGACTGCCCTTCCCTCTGTACTTGGGCAAGTTAGGCATAATGTAGCCATGAGGGAAGGGTGGAATGTATAGAATCTTGTCAAATGGATAGGGACATAAGTCTTTTGTAGATTAAGTCTTCTTATTAGACACTTGCATGTTCTCTATTTTTTGTTGTAGGGCAAGCATTTGAGTTTGTAGAAAATCCACTTGGGTCAATGACTTGTCTTGTGCATTTTGAGATCTCATGTTGGCATGTTGGAATGCAATATTATGGGATGAATTTTGATTGGGTATTGTGCATATCACGGATTTTGGTCTTGCATGTGTGTAAGGTGGTGTTTGGTTATGAATTTTTTCATTATGAGATGGGATATGAGTATTGTAAGGAGGAATAGATTGTGTATTCCATGAACTTGTAAAGGTATGACCATGTGGATTTTGGTTTCCATATTGTGGGAAGGGTCCTTGCATATTGTTCAGAGTAGACCCTTGGGTATTGTTTTGCACATGTATATGAGGATTAGGCCCTTGTTGTGACACAACGGTATGTTGAGAGACACACGTATTTGGTATAGTGTTTATTTTGGGAGTCTTATTGATGACAATATTTGATCTTTTGGTTGAGGTATTTGTTCCAAGTGGATTGGAGGATGATGCCCCTATGGTGTTTGATATAGAGAATGGGTTGAATTAAGTACCAAAGGGTTGTTCCATAGATTGTGGCATGGTTGGTGTTGGTCCTTGTGTCATGTTTTGGGTTCCAAATGGTGAGGTGTGTACTGTCATTGTATCTTGTGTGGATCCTCCTAATGGGATAGATGTGTTGACTTGTGGGATGGAGCCACTAGAAGTAGGTGTATTGTGTCCTTCACTTTGTTTATTTGGTGTGGGTGTCACTTGCAATGTATTGACATCACAACCATGGGATAATGTGGCTCCTTCTGACAATAGTTTAGCTAGGAAATGTTAGGGTTCCAATGCCATAATTTCATCCACAAAAGAGGCTACTTCAGGATCTTGTACGGCAACCTCTACTTCTTCTATGGTCACCCTTCTTTGTTTGTCTCTAATGATGAATTTTTCAAATGGGTTGAAAAATGATCCTTGTGGCCTAGGTGTCTCATGGGAGGAATTGGAAAATGGGTTGAGAACCTCATCATCCTATTGGAAATCCATTTCTTTTCATTTCCTTCACAACCTTGTTTCAACCATAAAAGATATACAAGAGGGAGATGAACGTGAAGGTGATATGGTATGATGTATAAGGTGACTATGCAAAGATATGATTATGCCTAGGTATGACCAAGGTTATGCAACTATTTTATTGGATTTTCAAAGTATAAAATGATGTCTAAGGATGATACCAAGACAAAGGATCAAAGGGACAATGGTCAAAATGTCAATAGTGTCACAATGAATTCAATATCTTGAGTATGTCTAAGGTATTCCAAATGTAATGCAAGTGTGAAAGGATGATGGGTGTGAATGGTAATATGGCCCAAGGGGATGACTAATGGTATGACAACTAAGCACCTTGTGGAAAATCTAATGTAAGGTTGCTTAATCAAACTAATATAGCCAAGGTTAAAAAACTGATTTATCAAGACCTCAATGATAGTAAGGACTAAAATGATGAGTTGACAAAGGTGGTCTCAAACTAGCCTTGTGAGTTGAGGAGCCAACCTAAATGACAAAGGACTAAGAGGATGGGAAAAATTGAAGTCAAGATAAATTTTATTTTCTCACTATGGACTACTCTAAGGTTTAACAAGTTTCCAAAGCCAAGATTTACAACCAGGTGTATGCAAGCTAAAGGATGACCTTGTGTTTGACCTATAGTAAATGAAAGTAAAGCAATGATGGAAGAATGGATGGATTGGAAATGGAAGGTCTGAAATTTTGTAAGTTTGTGATCAAAGGACAAGATGATGCTCAAGACTGATCAGAAAATGGATTGTCTCAGTTTTCCCCTAAAATTTTCAATAGTAGGCAATTACGTTGTTTTGAAGGATAGTTGTAGTGTTCTGTGTAACAGCTATGTTGTTCTAGAAATCTCAGTTGTGGTTAACAATTTATCTTGCTAGGTTTTGACTTATTTTTGACCAATTTTGGTGTGATCTTGTGAAATTGATTTTGGAAAACACAACAAATAGTTTGAAGACACTTGTTTGGTCTTATTTGAGTGTGAAAATGTAATATGTATAAAAGAACTCATAGAAAATGCACAAATTAAGCTGGAAAAACATACTACTTGTTGAGTTCCTACTTGGATTGCTCCAAACACTTAGACAAAGTGGGTAGCTAGAGATCTTGGTGACACTGGCTCCCCCTTACATGGCACAGGCACACCAAAATCTCTTACCCTTGAAGATCCTAAGATCTTATGAACTAAGGGATTTCCTATATCTACAATGAATAGTTGAATGTAGGGTGGCTTTAGGGGTCCGGCCTCTTGCACTAGCAAGTAAAAGGGTTTTGGCCTCTACAACAAGTGGTTCTTAATCTATATTTTAGGGTAACATAGGTGCATATACATGCGGCGGTTCACTCAATAAAGAGGCCTCCCAGTCCCTTCATTAGAAAGTATTTTCACGCATCACAGGGATGTCGAGGAAGACATTTGTTGGTATAGGACATTTGCACCAAGTGATTGAAGACTTTCCCAACAATCACAATTATTTATATAGTGGACAGAAACAAAGTGTCACTTGGGTCATTCCCTCTCACAAGTTGGGAGGAAATCCCTCTAAGGGTAACAAAAGCAAGATAAGTATGTTGTTTTTGATCTCCAAGATCACATGAAGCGCAAGGAGAGAGTATACACAAGACCTTTTTCTCACTTGCATGATGTTCATTTTAAAAAGAAAAATCCCAAAACCAAATGTGTGGGTGATTATGCAAATGTCTAAAAGATGCTTTTGATTCTCAAGATCATCAAATGGTGCGAGAGAAGAGCATACACATCTTAAGACAAGTTACAAAACTACAAGACAATGAAGAAACTTGTTCTTTTTAATCCAAAATGTAAATGTGAGAAAGACACTCAATGCAAGATTGTTGTCAATTTTAAGTGCCAAATGAGTGAAAATGCAAGTTATTTTTAACCAATGAGTGACATAATGGAATTTGTTATAAATTTTAATCCCAATGACATGTAAATGCGAGGTTAATTTTAAGCCCAATGAGCATATGAAAATGAAACAAGATAGATAAGATCAAGTGAAATGCCTCCTCTCCACCTATGCCACACGCCAGAAATCAAATGTTAGCAATAGAAAACCCCTAGACTATAGAATGTCAAAGATCTAAACTAAAATTTTTGATTGAAACCATAAACTTTAAATTAATAGACAATTGCAGCACATAAAATAATAGTTGTGACTCACAACCAGAAGTAATTGCATCGCAAAAATAGTGACTGCATCGTTCAAGATGTCAACTATGACTCAAAAAAGCAATTACGGCTCTCGGTCGATATCAGATGCGATAAACCCCCAAACGATTGTGATGAATGATAGTCGAATGCATCGCACGAACCTGGGCCTACAAAATATGAAAAATCCAACCAAATCTGAACAACTAACAACTAATTTGATATGCAAATAAGGTTAATCTAAGGATACAAAAAAAAATAGGTAACAAAATTTTGCCAAAAAAACAAGAAATCCAACAAAGTCAAAATATGCCCTAATCTAAAGTAATTGTGTCATTTTTCATCACGGTTGCAACACTGTGTCACAAGCAGTTGCATCATTTTAGCTCGTAGTTGCGTCGATCTGTACCTATAACCTACAAAACTAAAATTTCTATATGAATTCTACAAAATTGTCCTTTCACGTCAAGTTCACCAATGTAATCAAGGTAAAATTATCAAGGTTAAGCAATAAAAAATGTAAATCAAACCCTAATAAATAATGAAGTACAAATAAGCATAAATACCTAAAACATTAAATAATATTACCAAAGAGTCTTCAAGCCACCATTGATTCACCTCCATTGCACTTCTCCATCTTGCTTGATATGAATAATTGCCCTCAGATTTTTTAGTTTACAAATAGGCCTAATGACAATGACAAAGCAAAATATTAAATATTCTAATTGACTAGAATGCACTTGACTTGATAGTATGTAGACAAATTCACTAGATAGTAAGAGGTAACTTGACAATGACAAAATAGGTCTTTTATAGAATGTCAATTTTCTCATGAAGGGATGAGATTAAAAGATTAATTTGACCTAAAGATCAATGGCCAAGAATGAAATTTGTAGTTTGCAATAGGGTTAGGTCAAAATTAGGGAAAATGATAAGACTTAGAGGGTTAAGATTGAGTTATAAGATAATTCAATCAAAGGTTGGAATTAAATGAGATGTCAAGAGATAAGACTTGATGTGAAAGATAAGATTGGTACAAATAAAAAGGCTAGCACAGAAAAAGAGATTGTAGGACTTTAAATAATTATTAAATTATTTAAATAGAGAGGGAAAATGACTAATTAAATAATAAAAGCATTATTTAATTATAACGGATATGTGGCAGGTTGACTTTTGAATTAAATAATAATTTTAATTCAAAACAGGAGAGAGCTGACAATTAAATAAATAAAATTTATTTAATTTAAATGTTAGAAAAGGCTTAGTGAATAATTAAATAATTAAAATAAGTATTTAATTATAGTTGAAAGTGGTAAATAATTAAATAAATAAAATTTATTTAATTATAGAAGAGAAGACATTAGTGACGCAATTAAATAAATAAAATTTATTTAATTAATCAAAGGAGAAATAAAATATAGCAATGAATTAATTAAAATTATTTAATTAATAGAAGACTTATGACATTAGACAAGGGAATTGATAAGGAAAATATTATTAGCAAGTCTAGGACATTTTTTAGTGTTTACATATATATATAGTGATCAACTTATATATTCATTAAATGCAGCATTTGGTATTCAAATGAATATACTCATATTTTCATATTCTGTAATAATATTGTATGTGTATATATACATATACATGCATATGTATCCATATATTAATATACCCGTATGGACATCTCCATTACGTCAATTCACATGTTCATATTAATATATGTAAACAAATATTATATATCATTGCCTCTATAATCAAACACATATATATTTGCAATCATATTGATTGACATGTATACACGAAGTGTATATATACATATATATATGTCACCTTTCCATTCGATATTCCCATGCATATGAGTAATCCATCCATGGACATGCATAGATATGTCTATCTACGTATACTCATGTATGTATTTCATGTGTATGAGTTTATTGCGGACATGTACATATATACATATATACATTTTATGTATATATCTCATTGATTAAATATAAACACATAAGAAAGAACTCACACATCAAAGGAACTCAAACACTTAACTCAAATCAAGAACATTCATAACTAAAACTGTAACTTCTTCTAATTCTTGGACAAATAAGACTATGTTAACTTACCATTTCTTGAAACCACGGACTTGACTTGACTAATCTAAATGTGAGTGCATGTAAGCTCAGTTAGGTCTTATTAAGGGTTACCAGACCAAGTTCTTCTCCCGAGTGATATTTCCCCTCTCTTCCAGAGGATCGATCTATGTGCTTGCATTCAACTTAGCACATTGCAATAGTAGTTAGATGTTCATAAAAATAATCATCACATCATATATATTTCATTGTTAGTGTGACCGACAAATTAGTATGGGCCGATTATGCTTGATCCATGAAGAATCGAAGCATAATTAAGCCATTAACGTCAGTCTAAATAGGATCAATCAAATGAAAATTAAACCAAGCATCCATTAAAACCAAGCACACTAAACTATGAAAGCTTTAAAAATGCATACTCTAATCCATTGAAACTTATCCTATTAGGGGAGTGGTGTCGCATTGATATGGAACGGCGACCCTTTCCCAATCCCGTAAATAAATGAGCTTGTTCCAGTTAGTTTTATTGAAGAAAATTAATGGAATGATTGTGATATGTGTATGAAAACATGATTTAAAGCTAAATGAACATGATGCAAGCTATTTTAACATGATTTATGCTAAATGATCAAGATATGCAAATGCAAAGCTAATCTAAATGGATTATAAGCTAAAAAGATTCAAACCCTAACTAACAAATAAGATAAATGTATGCATCTAAGTTACCATGGAAGCTATTAATGGAAGCTAATCTATTATGCAAGAAATTAAACTAAAAAGATGTTAAATAAGTGCTAAATATGAGTGCAAGTGCAAGTGATTTTAATAGCATAAATTTGATGTTAAAAGATAGATCCATTTGTCTCCAAATAGTGACCTATTTATAGGAAAGCAAATGAAAAATGGAGGGTTGAGATCAAAAAATTATAATTAATGGTCAAGGATGGAAGAAGTTGGAGGCATGGATCATGGATTATCATCGACAGATGAGAATGAAAGATGAGATTTTAATCAAGGGTTAATATTCCTTCAAACAAACACACTTTTGACCTATACAAGAGGTCACAAGTTAATTTGCATAAGAAGTTTTGAGTTAACTTGCACATGAAGTCAAGTAAGTTTGTTGAAAAAGGAATATTCCCCTTTTTCAAATGAGTGAATAAAGAGAATATTCTTTGGGATATTCTCATGGGTGAGAGAAAATAGACATTTAGCAAATTAAAATAAAGTTTAATTGTACAAAAGGGGAAGGAATATTCCATTTGGAGGAATGTACAAAGGAGGAATATTCCTTGAAAGTGGGGGGAATTAGATTTAATTAGTAATTGATAATTAAAACAATTTTAATTATGCAATTAGGAGAATTAGAGGATATTCATTAAATAAAGTGATTTTATGAAAAGGGGAAAGTGATATGATATTTAATTAAATAACTTAGGGTTATTTAATGAAAAAAAGAAGATTTAGGGACTTAAATTAAATAATTTGATGTATTCAATTTAATAGGATGAAATTTTAGCATGAAAGTGGGTGAATTAACCTGATTAGATTAATTAGGTTAATAGATGCAAATGGCATAATTAATTAAATAGCTAGGCTAATTTAATTAATTAATCAAAAAGATGATGGCTTTTAGAAGGAAATGATGTTAGTCATCTGATTCGAGTGCATGATATCATTCGAGAAATTTTTAAGTGTCTACATTTTTCCCATCTTTGAAGCGAGGTACCTACTGCGTTGGTTCAAAGACTGACGCCCTTCGAATTAAAAACTACTGCCCAAATCAAAAAATCAAAAAAATCTAATTTTTTAGATGCCCCACTACTACCCCAGTGGAAGGAATAGTCTAGTTCCTTGCCCCCTCGAGAAATCAGATGAATTTTTTTAATTTTGTGTTGATTTCTCGACAAAGGTAAAAGGTTGGCCTAGGGGTCCGAAAAGGCTCCGGGAGGCAAAAAAATGCAAAAAATGATGCAAATAAGCTTCAGTTTGGCAAGATTGGTGAAAATGGTGAAAAACCCTAGCTACAAGGCTAACTTAGGGCAACAAACCCTAATTTGGAGGCATACATAGGTGAGGAAGGGTCACTTTCAATTCATTTGTGCATTCACACCTTAGAGAATCCTTGCATTTTGTGCTCTAACCCTTCGACGAAATGGTGGAACGAGTGCTCCCACAACACATTTCCGACCAAGTTCATGAGTACTAAAGGCCTCTAGGCATAGGACCACCAATATGCAATTCAAAACTTGACTTGTTTTTGACTTTTGAGTGTGTTCATAGTGATTTGAAATTTGAATTTTGGCGATGTCGCTATATAGCGACACTATTTTTAGAATCAGTGATGTTATTTTGATTTATAACGATGCATAAGTGTTTAGCAACGTAGTTTGAAATTTGAAATTAGGGTTTTTGATTTTAAATCACGATATAGGTGTAAATAGTGACTCACCTCACGATTTATAATTTAGGATTAGGGTTTTCCAAGGTCAAATAGAGACACATGTGTGATTAGCGACACATACTGTGATTTGGAATTTGAATGCATCGAACATCATTGTTTGAAATTTGAGTTACAATGACGCTATCATAAATAGCAACGCTTTTGTCATTTTGGGGGATAAAAACTCAAAACTTATCCATTTTTTGTGAATTTTGACGTCATGTGCTTTGTGGGTACAGGAAGTTATCCTGCCTTTGATGTCTCGCGAGCACCAACCAGCTATACTGTCCAAACTTGATGATTTGTCTGAGTTGTGATAGGAGCACCTAGGAGAGATTAGATTGTGGTACGTTGCCTATATGTCTATCATGTGGACCCATTTGGCAATGATGACAGTGTTATGTGAGCGATGGCATAGCAAGACCTCATCATTCCACTTACCTACCGACAAGGCGACAATGACACTGGAGGATGTATGGTAGGTTTTGTGATTTTCAATACATGGTGAGCAAGTGATATATGAAATTGATGCTGCCTATGATGCCTTCCATGAGGTTCTTGACCAGGAGGCCATTATCTTGATCAACACCCAGATTGACCTTGAGATGTACAGAGGTCGAACATTGACCTTCAAATTGATCATTGCAGCAGTGATCCCAAGTTTGGTCACTCCAAATCGATGGAGTAGGGGATTTAGTCCTGAATGGGGGATGGCTTGGCATAGGATGTTGTTCAAGAGGACCTAGTTTGCATGGGGACTGATGATGCTAGCCTCCCTCTACCATGATATGCATTACTTTGTATACTGTGATGGGAGAGCAATTGTCACGAGTGTCACCCTTCTCCACATATATGCATGGGAGCATATTGTTATGCTCTGATTGATTGTTCAAATGGCAGATGTGGAGCTAGATGATCCAGTTGTTTGGTGATATAGAGGTGCCATCACATTAAAGCACACTAGTCATTTCAGCATTCCTTACTGGCGTCGAATGATTGACAAGATAATAGTTTTTAGATGGCAACCATGGCTTCAGATGCCAACTTGGTACGATGATGTGCAATAAATTTTCTTTGCTCGACAGACCCAGTTCATGTAGGGTCGAGAGCATACCATTATAGAGAGAGGTACCTGCCCGATAGGATTACTAGATAGTTTGGCGAGAGGCAAGACCGGCCTGATGATCAATACATTGTTATTTTTGCTAGGTCGGCATGGGAGATAGCATGGGGTCACATGATCCTATCCCATGAGGTTGTTGAGGCCTTCATACACTTGGTTGCGAGGACATGAGCCTATGATCAGGGACAAACAGATGCATTGACTATGCATGTGTATGATGCATGGTTCATACCCCCTCCCTGACTTACAGATCTGGTAGGTATACCTCCACTAGGGAGGCCAAGAGGGAGGGGCGTAGGAAGAGGTAGAGGATAGCCAGATGATGGACAAGGAAGAGTATAGGATAGAGGGACAGATGGTAGGGGCAGAGGATAGGATGGCAAGGATGGCCAAGATGGTCAGGTCTCGGGTGCACCACTAGTGCACTAGTAGCATCCTCAACAGCCACTAATATAGCAACAACCACCACAGCAACCACTATCAAGGCTAGATCACCATGATTCTTAGATACAGTAGTTATAGTAATAGTTGCAGGTGGTTACGAGTGAGAGGGATCAGGCCGGAAAACAGATATTGGCCATCACCGCTAAGAGAGACCAGACCAGGTAGTAGGTATAGGCAGTCACGATCGAGAGGGATTAGGAGCGTCAGCTCTGATAGACCTCAGACATGCAGTTGGCACAGAAGTTCTAGTGACACTAGCAGTTAGAGGCCGTGACAGTTGCAACCCAGGGGCAGAAAGTTTTTACCTGATTGTATAGAGAGGTTGTGACTAAGGTGGCAAATTATCGTATGCATTACCACCAAGATGTTCCTATGGTGATTAGACAGCCAAATTACTTATAAAGGATTGGAGCACATCCTTGGGATGAGGATCAACCAGAAAGACAGACTGGTGAGGGGAGTAGCCATCAGGGATAGTTTGCATGTATAGACACTTTTTTATTATTGCTCGATTCTTTATACAGATATACATTCATGGACTCATTTTGATAGCCTCGTGGATATTGTATTTCTGATCGATATACAGACACTGACTCAGATATTTGTATTATGATAGTCACCATTTTTTGATATATATGATATGATACGGATTCAATATGTGATGTGCTCTTTATTTCATGTATGGGTGCATATGATGTGATATAATGTGATGCAATGTAAATGGATGGATGCACTTCTTTTCCATTAATTTTTTATGACATGTTATGAGATGGATGCTATGATATGCAGATATTATGCTTATGCAAATGATATGAATGCATTTTTTTTTGTGTACTTTTCTATGCAATTTATGAGATGATGTTGTATACATATGGATGTATGTATGGATAATAAAGATGTTCATGCTTATGATATGATAATGCAATGTATGTTTATGATATATGTGCAAAAATTTAAGATGCTTAGAATAACAAATCTATATTACTCATCATAACTTAAATGATAATGATGGTGTAGTGAAATATGATATGTTGTGATTGCATATGCATGTTGATGATTTGTGGATGCAAGATGGATGCATTGATGATGTATTTCATGAATTTCATGATACCAAGTTAATGTGGAGAGAAGATAGAAGAAACAAGATGACTGATTTTGACCATTGATCTTGATGATTGATTCAAAAAATCCAACAATTCTATGATCCACTGAGACTTTATTAGAGATGGTGATGATAAATGCGTGATGATGATTTTCTCATATCTTGGGATTGGGATTTTCATTGTTCCTTATTTTTTATATAACAAATAGACACGATGCATCAAGGTATTAATAACCAAGATGGTGTTGTATCTAGTGTAATGGACTTTGACCCTATAAACAGATAGGATATTTCTTGTTCACACCTTGACATATGGAAACCTCGTTGGAATGTAGTTTAGAATCTTAGAATATCTTAGACCAAAGTATACACAATGGTCAACAATCTACTCCAAACAACCTCCCTACACACAACTAAGAAAGTATGTGCCAAGACTATTTTACAAGAATACCCACAAGCACAACAAACAAAAGATAATGATTGATGCCCCATTCATTTATCTCTAAATAATTTTGATAGACATCATTGAGAGGTCCTCAGAATGGGTCATTAAGATAAATCATAAGAAAAGATCAAAGACAAATAGTCAATGTTATCTATATCTCTTGCCAGTTTAAATATAGTTAAGGTGATTTCTAATGTTGATGTCCATCACAGGAAGGATACATCCTAGGACATGTTGATCATATGTTTTGATTAGGATGAGGTGTGTGATAAGTCGTTGATACAAACTCCGCTGACTCGTTTACCTATGATCTAGGCTCTAGATTTTGACAATTAGGTTCTCACTTTATGACTTGTTATACTTTTTTTCTACTTGTTTTACCAAAGGTTGAAGTTGACGATTGATTTATTATGGATGGAGGTTTTATTGCAGGTGAAAGTGAAATGGGATGGATAGTTTTGGATTTTCCAGAATATTTCAATGTTTTTGGTATTTTTAAAATATTTTGAGGCTTTTTTTAGTCTTTTTTGAAATTTTATGTGAATGTTTTGGTTTTCAATTATTCAAGGTTGTTTAGGTCTTTTGAATGTTTTCCAATGTTTTTGTGTTTTAAATTTTCAAATGTTTTTGTGATTTTTGAGTTTTCGAATGTTTTGGGGGTTTTTTGAGATTTTTGAATGTTTAGGGATTTTCCAAGTTTTGTGACCAAGAACCTAACCTAAAAGACTATCTTAGGGGCCTCGGTGGCTAATCAAAGATTAGCCTTGCCTACATTATACATGTAGAGACCGCGTAGTTCAACTGACTCGACTTATTGAAAGATGAGCTATGAACAGTTGATGGGATGTCAGTTTATTATGATGAAATCCTAAAGAACTGACCTGGGTGTCTCGGGGGCACATCAATTATGGCCTTGCTTACATTCAAGCTCAGAGACCCGTAGTTCGACAATGTACTATTTTTGGCTTTTCAATGTTTGACCTTTTTAGTGATTTTGAGTTTACAATTTTTAAATATTTTTGGATTTTAGTTGTATAGGATTTTGCAAATATTTTTAGATTTTATGATGAACGTTTTACAAATGTTTTGGGGATTTTTTATTGTGATTTCCAATAACCTAAAGATATATAAGAACCTGATCTGATCCACAATGAAGTGCCCCTAGTGTGATGTAATAGACTACCTTGATATAGGCAGGACAAACTAACCTTAGGAATATGCCAAGTAGTACTAAGGGGATACGATACTTCACAACATCAAGCTACGATATGGATGTGGATGGGTGATGGAATAAATAGGATGACAGATGTGATGGATGGATGGGATGCCAAGAATGATAGGATAAAGAGCCATAGATGGATGGAGGTGCTTTATTTATGCAAGGTGCCTATTTTATAGGTTTTCACCAAGGTACTTTCCCAAAGCGCCACCAAAGTGGTTTTCACTAGAGGACAATTTTTTTCTTTACTATTTTTAATCCTTCTCATTTTTTTGGATTTTGATCATTTTTTATTTTTTTGGTATTTTCATATTTACACCCTTCAAGACTAGGCATAAAAACATTTAAGATGTAAGCTATTGGTTGGTTCCTACAATTTTTCACCTTCAAGTGTTGACAATTGGTATGCTCTTGATCCATAGCTTGTTGTGATGAAAAAGGGACCCAACTAGTTGGGCTCAAACTTTCCTTTACTGTCCTGATCTAGAAGATTCTTTTGATTCTACTTTAGGACAAGATCCCCTACCTAGAAAGACTGACACTTGATCTTCTTGTTATAACTTCATTTCAGTTTGTTTTAATATACTTGCAAGTGTTTAGGGCGTCAAGGCGATGCTCATCTAGGAATTATAGCTCATTCAGTCGAGATACTCTATATTCTTCATTAGTGATTAGGTTCTATAGTGACACTCACAGTGATGGAACCTCAACCTTAATAGGAAAAATGGCTTCTCATCCATAGAGCAAGGAGAAAGGGTTTGCACCTATTGGCATGTGGATACTAGTTTGATAGGCCCAAAGAGTGGGATTTAATTGTAGATGTCAGTCACAATCAGCTTCATTGTTTTTTTCTTTAGGATTTTCATAATGGTCTTGTTCGTAGCCTCAGCTTGACTGTTGCCCTGGGGAAATATGGGGTAGAGAATCAGTGTTGAATGTTGAATCTTTGACATAGCTCTTTTACATCCTGATTCTTGAAGGGTGTTCTATTGTCTGAGATATGAGTTTTTGGAACACCATAATGACAAATAAGGTAATTCAAGATAAACTTGGCAATTTTATTTCTCATTATGTAGGTCATAGGAATGGCTTCGACCCACTTGGTAAAGTACTCAATGGTTGTTATGATAAATTTGTGGTCGTTGGATGAGGTGGGAGTGATTTTTCCTATGAGGTCAATTCCCCAATGCAAGAAAGGCCAATGTGTGACCATTGGTTGTAATTCCTAAGCTGGAGCATGAATAAAATTTCCATACTATTGATATTGGACACACTTTTACACATAATAATGAGCTTCTCTTTCCATGGTTGGCCAATAGTACCCAGTCCTCAACAATTTCTTAGCTAAAGTCATACCACTAGAATGGGAACCACATATGCCATCGTGTACTTATATTAAAGCAATCAAGGCTTCTTCTTGGTTAAGACATCGCAATAACATCCCTTCAATGCTTCGGTGGTAAAGGGTATCACCTAGGATCATGAATCGGGTTGCCTTCTTTACAAAGGTCTTTTTAAGGTTAGAGGTGATATCAGATAAGAGGATTCCTCTGCTTAGGTAGATGAATATGTCATGATACCATGGGGATCCAGGACCAACAATGACACACACAAATTTAGATTCAGAGATTTCAAAATTTGGTACAAGAAGTTGTTCTACTAAGAATTTGCATTGGAGGACATTGTTCAACATGTCTAATAATGATCCAATGGTTTCCATAGCATCTATTGCTTGGTTGTTCATGCGAGGAATCTACTCAAAATTTATATCAATGAAAAGGTCCTTGATATTTTCTACCATATTTTTTTGGTAGTTGTCATTGACTTGGTTGATAACTAGTTGTGAGTCTCCATAGACTTTCATCTCTTGTATCTGCCATTAAACTACTATCCTTAGACCTATGGTTAGGGCTTCATACTTAGTAATGTTGTTAGTACATAGAAATGATAGCATGTATGACTTTGGAATGCAATCACCTTGAGGGTTGATAAAGAGAATACTCGCTCTTGATCCATGTTGGGTGAACAATCCGATGAAGTACATTTCCCATCGATTGATTAGATTGACAAGGAATACTGATTCATCAAGGAATTCATATATCAAAGGGTTCTTTGCATAGATAGGTGCCTCTGCTAATTGGTTTGTGATCACTTTTCCTTTGATTTCCTTGCACTCCACATACTCTATGTCAAATTCAATCAAGATCACCACCCATTTTTCTATTCGCCCAGTGAGAGTGGCTTTTGATAAAAGGTATTTCAATGGGTCGATCTTTGCAATAAGCTTGATTTGATGTGACAACATATAATGTCTAAAATTTTATGAAGTAAAAACCACCACTAACCATGCTTTATCCATGGATGAATAGTTCCTTTCATTGCCTACTAAGGTCATGTTGATGTAATAGATAGCTCTTTCCTTTTTATCTTCATCATGTTGTGCTAGAAGGGCACCTAGTGTTGTTGATGTTATTGAGATATACAGGATCGATGGTTTGTTTGGTATTGGCCGCATGAGCAGTGGAGGTATCAATAGGTAGTCTTTTATCTATTGGAAAGCTTTATCACACTTCTCATCCCACTTTTAAGTTATTCCTTTATGGAGAAGATGCAAAAAAGGGTAAATTTTGTCTAATAGTTGTGCTATGAACCTTCTGATGGACTACAATCTTCCTTGTAACCCTCTCATCTGCTTTAGTGTTTGTGGTGGTTCTATGTCGAGGATGGATTTTACTTTTGCTAGATCAATTTCTATTCCTCTTTGTGAGATGATATAGCCAAGAATTTTCCCTGATGTAAACCCAAAGACACACTTTTTGGATTCATCTATACCTTGTAATCTTCAATTCTGTTGAAGATGGTTCCTAAGACTTGTATGCACTCATTCCTTTTCTTTGATTTTTCCAAAATATCATCCACATAATATTAAACTATTTTTTGGATCATGTCATGAAAGATGAGGATCACTTCTCTTTGATAGGTTGCTCCTGCATTCTTCAGCACAAATGGCAGCATGTTCCATCAATATGTTCCCCACGGACAAGTGAATGCAGTTTTGTGTTGATCCTCCTTGGTGATCATGATTTGATTATAGCCTAAAAAACCATCCATGAGTGATAGCATTTCATGCCCTATTGTTAATTCCACAATGAGGTTGATGTTAGGAAGAGGGAAATCATCCTTCGGGCATGATTTATTTAAGTCTTTAAAATCAGTGCATATTTTGATTCCCCCAATGGGTTCGGAGACTGGCACCACATTTGAAACCCACTCAAGATAATCTATTGATCAAATGAATCCAACCTCAAGAAGCTTTTATAACTCAAGTTTCACCAAGAGTGCTATCTGAGGGTGCATCTTCCTTGATTTTTTCTTCACTAGCTTAGCTTCAGGATAGACTGTTAAATGATGCACAACTATTTCAAGATCGATCCCAGGCATATATGTATATGACCATGCAAAGTTGGCTCTTCATTATTTTAGGAATGTTGCTAGTTTTTTTTATTCATCCAACAAGGATTCAACATAGAAAGTGATCTTGGGTGCTTCTTTTGTTCCCACATTGATTGGGGTGGTCTTTTCTACTATAATTGTTGACTTCTTTAGATGCATCACACTTAGGGGGAGATTGAATCCTTCATCCTTGGGTGCCTCAAAGAGATTTTTTCCCTCAAATACGTCATTTCTTTTTACTATTTTAGGATCAGAAAGTGCCACAGTGTTGTTTTCACTCAAATATTTGCACGTTACTTGTATTTCATCAATTTTGTGACTGAAGGATTTAATTATCTCCCATAGTACACCCTTGTGTCTAGCTCTATGTCAAAACCTTCTTTATGATCTTCCCATGGTATTTTATCATGGAGTCCCATGAATTTTGAGATCGCTTCATCTTTTCCGAATAAATCTAGAATCAGTTGTCTTAGTTGGTCCAAGTCAATGAGTTGTGGATATACTAGGTGTGTATGTTAGAATGTGTCAATTAAATTGAATCTAATCTAATACACCAATGAAACATTAGATTGAAGAAAGCTAAATAAATAAAGCAAATGCAAACTCTTGACAACAGCTTCTTCAAATTCGTTCCATTATCCTCTATCTCCAAGGATTCGCTTCAATATGTTTGCTCTCAGTTGTGCAAACACAGCTTATAGAATGGCACTTGAGAGAATGAGATTATTATGAGTGCATATGCATCTACAAGATTGAACTATTGAATTAAAAATGCTATGAACTGCTACGATTGCGACTATAATAACTATGCATGAAAGTATGAGATTCGAGGTCCTTTTTAGCTCATGAAAGGGTTGTATTTATAGATTTTTGAAGGTAGGAATTCGATTGGCCAAGATCGACGATCGAGTTCAAACCTGTTGAAATGAACGGTGAGAGATCAAAAATTTGAAAAGGAGGAGGAATTTTGAGAGATGGATGGAGAATGAAGAGACAATTTGAAAAGTGTCTCTCATAATTAAATAAATAAATATTTAATTATGTGTGAGAAATGAAAAGGCTTTTAATTAAATATTGCAAGTATTTAATTATGTGAGAAGAGAAAAAGCCTTTTAATTAAGTATTAAGAATATTTAATTTTGTGGGAAGAGTGAGAAATTTAGAAAATGATTTAATTAAATATTGAAAGTATTTAATTAAATGTGGAAGGAAGAATATCATTTAAATTTGGAATTTAAACTTATAATAATTAATATAAATAAATTGTAAAATTTATTTAATTAATTAAGAGGAAGAAAAGCATTAATTAAATAAACTATATTTATTTAATTAAATTAGAAGAATTAGAAAAATGAACAATATAAATAAATAATTAAATTTATTTATATGTAGATGACTTAAGAACATTAATTAAATAATTCATATTTAATTAATTAACAGATTCGATCGACCGTGACCATTTTTAGATATGTACACTAGGCATAGTTCAATCGATTGATTGCTCGAAGAAAAGGATGTTATGGATATCATGAAGAGGAATTTTTTCTCAAATAAGTTAGCAACATCAAGGGGGAAGTCATCTAGGGTCATATCACATGATGTAGGTAACCAAGAGGAAGCCTCAGGCCATTTGGCGAAAGTACCTTTTCCAATAAGGGTGACCTTGCTAGTAGTACAACCTAGTCCAAGACTCTTTAGGTGTTTCTAAGGAACAATGGGTTATAGCAAACCATTTTTTATTCTATCCTATCTTTTTGTTCTTGTTATAGCCCCATCCCTTCATTAGCTACAAGCCTTTATTTTCATCTTCCATGGGAAGAATAGGGATAGGTCATTCATCCTAATAGAGGAGTTTAGAGACATCCTCCTCATTGACATATTCTTGGTTTAGATCCCCCCACTTGGTGAAGGTGGTAGTTGCCATCTTGATTGTTTTGAGCTCTTTGTTTCTATATGTGGGTTTCCCATGGGATTGAGGAGAAAGAGGTATCTCCCCTAACACAAAGGTATTCTTCATTAGCTTATAGTTTCCACAACCATCATCCCAGATCACTGCTTTGATATTAGGAATATTCTACACAATAGGTGTTTTCTTTTCTGAGGTCTATGCAAGGGATGATGGGTCAACAAATGAGGAGGATGGTGTAGGCCCTTCTTCATTCTTAGGTATTTGGGGGATCTTATAGAACTTGGCCTCAAGGTTCTTGACATAGTAAAAGGGATCAGGATCTCCATGGATGGTAACTTCTCTGCCCTCAAAAGGACACTTTACACATTGATGGTAGGTCGAGGCTACAGCTTTTAGGGCATGGATCCATGGTTGGCCAAGCAAGATGTTGTAAGAAAGATCAAGGTCTATCACTTGGCATGTATTTTTTATAATGATAGGTCCCACTTGGATGGGTAGTGTAATGATGCCTTATGATACCCTCTCTTGATCATCATATGCTCTAATGGTGGTACTCTTTGTTTTCTCAATAGTATCCTCTAAATAGACCAGGTTCTTAATCAACTGAAGAGTGCAAATTTTCAAAAGAGCACCTCAATCCACTAAGAATCTTTTGACCTTATTCTTATGAATAACGACCTCAAGGTGTAAGGTGCAGTTATGAGATGGTTATGATGGTAGGTCTTGTTATAAGAAGGTGAGAAGATGATCAGTGATATGCCCTACCATAGCTTGAAAGTGACGTGTATCAATATCCTTAGGGACAGACGACTCTGACAAAGCTTTCTCTAAGATTTCCCTATGTGCACAGGATAACCTTAATAATTCTAAGATCTATATTTATGTGGGGGTCTTCTTAAGTTGATCTAGGAGATTGTATTTGTTGGGATTTGATGTTGGCAAAGTAGGTTGCACCCTAGATTGATATGGGAATCCTTGGATGGTGATTTTTCCACATCTTGTGGTGACTCCACACTCTACACTAGGCCCTTTGATGGTGACAACAGTGATGACACTATCACAAGAGGTGACCATATTGGAATAGGTATGATGTACGTTTGTGTAATCCTTAGCTTTTTAGATGTTGTTCCCTTTGTTATGATCTGGTATAGGTTTTTTGTATATCTTAAGATCCTTATTTTCAATTGGTACTTCAATAGATATAGTTTCGCTCTCTATAAGGTCTTGGATAATATTTTTGAGCCTCATGGGGTTTTCCATTTTATGTCCTTTGATTTTGTGAAAGTCACAAAGATCGTTCTTGTTGTACCAAGATGGCTTCTCTTGTGGTTCTTGGTAGTTTTCAAATTTGGGAAGCGTTATCAAGTTTGACTCAACCAAATTTTCATGATTGTTTCGATAGGTTTGGATAATTGTGTGTACTTGCATTTCAGATAGTTGTTTTTGTTAGGGGTTTGCCTTTGTTGTGTGTTGATGTTGTTGATCTGATTGTTCTGAGGAGGTTTCATTTGTTGCACACTTGGTTGAATGTTAGAAACTTCATTGTTGTTTGGTCTAGGAGCACTTAGGACCACCTTAGCATCTACCACACCATCATTGGTTATGTTTTTGTTTTTAGCCCAAACACGAGGCTTGTCATTTGAACTAGTTGATGGGTGATTATCTTTATAAGCTTGAGTATTTCCCTATGAGATTAGAGCTCTCTCAATGTTAAGGGCTCTAGGGAAAAACTCATCATATGAGCTGATGCACTATAATTTTAAGTGGAAGGATAGATCTAGATCGATATTCTCTATGATGATATCCACTTGTTGTTCATCAGAAAGGGGCTACTAGCTCTTACTAGCTCTTTGTCTCCACGGTTGCAATAAATTGGAAAAAGATTCTCCTTTGTTTTGTTTGAGAGTATACAACTCTTCTAGGTTGACGTCCATGTCAAGGTTAAAGGAGAAGTGATCTATGAATTTATCGGTGATTTCTTGAAAAAAATTGATACCGAGAGGCAGTTGAGAAAACCAATCCATGGCAAGACCTGTTAAACTTTGGGAGAAGAGGCACATTAAATAAGAATCATTGTAAGAAACCTCCATACACATTACAAACTCTTTGACATGGTCCATAGGAATTCCTCTCCATTTATATTTATCGAATTTGGGTATTTCAAAGCCAGGAGGAAATTGTACCATTGTGATGTTTCGATCAAATGGATATGGACATAAGTTTTGTGTATGGGGATTCTTTGTCTTTCCCATCTGAAGATCCTACATTTCTTGTGATAATGCCTTAAGTTGTGTGCCTCTAGGTGCACCCCTTCATTTATTTTTGTTTTTATTATAGTTTGTTTACATTTCTTAGGTCATTTGCATATCATAGTGTGTTTTCCAAAATCTTTTACATTCCAATAGTTTGCATCTAATAGTTAGTTTATTTCATTAGTTTCTATAATTTAGGGAATCCCACACACATCACATCAAACCCCCAATCCCCTCATTTGAATGAACCCTAAAATGAAAAGGTGTGAAAGAGAGTCCATTCCTCAACCAAGCTTCTAGGTGAAAAACCTTAGGAGCCTATTGGGGAATCCTCTTTCCCCACTTCATTTTTTGTGGTTCATTTTGGTGAACCCGACATCCACACCCTCTTTTTTGATTTGGACTTCTTCATCATACTAGGTTTGCATTGCATTGTGCATTGTTTCATTTGCATTCTAGGGTTTAAATTTTGCATTAGTAAAAGTGCATAATAGGTTGCATTTTTGCATCTTAGAACATCACACATCTTTGAAACTTTTCATTTTCATGTTAGGCCTACATCACCCCATACAAAAACCACCTGAATCAATCCAAAACATCTGAAAAATCTCAAAAAATCACCAAGAGGAGGTCCCTACCCTGGGTGACCTAGTCCCTTTAGGCCCTGGAAAGTGTCCTTTACAGAGCTAAAAACCTTGTTTTTATTCTCCTATTTTGTGTCATTATCTAACTGTATTACTGGGTTGTGTTTCTATAGCATGCATTTCATTAGATCTAACATAAATTAACTCATTTCATGCATTGTACATTTTTAGTTTTGCATTTCCAACATTTTATTTTCAGATCATTGCATAGTGTAATCAGTCATTTACCTTCTTTGAAATCTAAAAATTGCATTTCATCTTATGTCTTTACATTGTATTTTAAGTCTACATAGCTTTTGTTACATTTTAAATAGCATTCATGGTACTTGTGGATAGCTTTAGACTTTTGCACTCTTCATTTTTTACACCTACTCACATGCACCCACTAATAAACTTAGAGATAGCAATCCATTTATTAGTGATGACTTAGACATGTTATATGAAGCCCTTGATGACTTCATCTCTTCTAGCTCATCCACTAAAGCTTTGACCGATGAGGATACAAACATTGATAATCATGATAATCATTATTGTTCTTCTCTTGATACCTCTCCCATTGGTGACAAAGTTATCTTAGTGCAAGAAGAAACAACAATTTAGGATCATGATGGTCTTGCTTCTATTCCTCCTCCTCCTTCCCCTTTGCAAAACATTAAACAACAAAAACATGAAAACATCATCCCCTTACCTAGTCTCTATACCCATGACCCTCAAACTTGTTCTTCTCATATCCCTCCTCGATGCAAAGAGGATAGGTTGGTGTTAGAAGATACACCTATTACAATTCATGAGCCTCTTGACCCTCCCTTCCCTCATGCTCCTCCCCTTTGGGATAATCTATTTGAAAATCATAATAGTCCTTCTCTTGATGCATACCCTCCTTGCAATGAATCTAGTGATGAACTTCTTCCAAGCTCTCATACTAGGATAGATAGTATGGAATAAGAGAATGAGACCTTAGACAATCAAATAGATCCTCTCCTCACCCTCCCACCATTTCTAATCCCATCATTGATCATTCCCCTACTAGTGATGAAGTCATTTTAGCATAACCAATCCTGGCATGTCAAGAACATGAGGCTTGTAGTTCTCCTAAAATCTCTCCTCCTAGGGTGGATATCATGCTGCAAGCCAAGGATAACATTGACTCTCCTTCCCAAGGGTATGTTAATATTATTCAACTTCAACTCATCCTTTACCCACCTTCACATAAACCTTAACCTGAATTTACCCTCTGCCCACCCAAGCCTAATGTGTCGCAGCAACTGAGTCATACTATCGTTGCTCACACACATTACACTAGAAATAATATGTGATCACAACAACCAACCTCCACATCCTTACCTTCCTCCCCTCCCATTCTTCTTGCTACCCCTCACCTAAATTCCCTCATTAGGGAGTATGACCTTGTTGACCAACTAAGGAATGCTCCTGCTAAAATATCTTTATGGGACCTTATTCAATTCTCCCCTCACTATCACAACATGGTGCAGGAAGCCTTACAACAAATTCATGTCCCTTCTAATGTGCAAAAAAATGACATAGCAGATGATTCAAGGCTTGAATGTTGACATTGTTTTCTGCCAAAGTGAGCTCCCTCCTTTGGATGTGCAAAAACAAGTTGAAGATTTCATGATCATATCTCAAAAAAAACTCATAGGGATCAAGTGAACCCTTGTTGATAATGGCTCCTCTGTTAATTTATGTATTTTCGATCTCTTGGATAGGCTTCATATCGATAAATCAACCATTCAACCTACCTCCTTATCTATAAGTGGATTTGGCAGTGTAGGATAGAAGCCGCTTGGTGTGATCACTTTGCCTCTTATAGTTGGAATGGCCACATTAAACACAGTGATCCATGTTATGCCTCATTATCTTTCATATAACCTCATTTTAGGTAGGACATGGATTCATGCAATGAATGGAGTGCATTCCACTCTTCATTGCAAGATGAAGTACATCTACAACAACAAAGTGTACACACTAGACGTTGATCCTGAACCTTATAATGGCTTCCAACTTGAGCACAACAAATCCAAACCCATCACTACTTCAACACCAACCAAACTAGTGGAACCCATACAACCAAAGTTCTTAGACGATGATTTGGGTTCCTTAAACTTCACACCTCCTTTACTAGGTGAATCCAAGATCACAATCAAAACCTCTCTAAAGGGGAATGTAGTCTTGTCCACCCAAGAATTGGTTGATCCTTCAAAACCATCCACCCCAACTACTTTAGCCACCAATTCAAATAACAAACCCTCACCCGATCCAAAAGTGCTGAAAAAAGCACTATGAAAAAGGTTATGAGCTCATGAAACAACTTGGTTGTAGTGGAAAAGGTTGTGGTGCTGACGAACAAGCTATTCGCAACCCTATCGAGCCTCACACGTAGACAACCAATCATGGTCTTAGATTATGTTCTTTAATCGAAATCATCAAGTCTTCCCCTCACACCAACCCTATCTCAAATCACCCTTCTACACCAATCTTAGAATGTGATCCTTTGAAACCTTGACAAAGGACTCTTTTCTTAATGACAATGTCATCTCGCAACCCACTACTGATTCAGATTTTACACACTCCTCTACACGAGTATACAAAATCTCACATTCTATAGTGCCTTGTGTAAGTATGACATCCTCTACTAAGCAAGACACTTCTTTGTCGCACATTGAAGGAACACCTTATACCCTCAATCAAGAGGCTATCTTGTTGAGACTCCTCCAAGATCACTTGATATCTCCTCCTCCAAGAACTTGAAATAAATGTTCCAACAAACATTTGTTTCATGCCTACCACCAAGTTCATGGTCATCACACTAATGAGTGTGAGGACTTGAGTTGTAAAATTCAACATCTTAAGGAGCTTGGTGCTCTCCCTTATGTGGGGGTACCTCATTCTTCTAATTGATACCAATTTTCACTCTCCCTTACATTTCCTCAATCCTTTCGGCTCACTCTTATCTTGCACTAAGTGGGGGAAAGGGGTTAGATAGCCTTTTCCCTCATATGTCACTTGTCGTTGTCTCTTTTGACTTGTTGTTAACCTTTCATGAACATATAAGAGCAAGCTTGGGATGTAGATGACATGTCTTAATTTGACTCGCATGTGACATACTACCCCTTTTCATGACATATCTCATTTGAAAACATATGACTTGGCATAGGGCTTTTCGAACAAGCTCTCATGTCTTCTTCTTCTACTACTTTAAAGCGCGTGCTCACAGTAATGGTGTGTAGCAATTCCTTTAAAGTGGGGGCATACATCGACACTCACATTTCATTATGCAATTTTCCTTTTCTTGCAATTCCCTCTCTTGGAAACATTAGGTACAATGTTGCTCAAGATGATACATCTGCATTTTTCCTCTCTTGCATACAAGATGAGTTCTTCCTCTCTTGGATACAAGATGAGTCCATTTGCACTTTTCCTCTCTTGGCAAAATTACGCATAATGTTACCTATGATGATAAATCGCATAAACAAAAGCAAAATCCCTTTGAACATTCCTTACACCATTATTTTAAAAACATTTCCTTTTGTGGTGCCTTATCAAAGTTATCAGGAGGTATAACTTTGGTATGGTTAAGCAGGAAGCCCAATAAGTAGCACGACTTTCCCCATAGCCATATTTGTGTGTGTGAGTAAATACTAGTCATGTGTATGTTTCTCACCTTATTTGGGACAAATCACCCCGCAGACAACTTGATATTCTATGGCCCTAGAGTGAGCTTATCTTTTCCACCTCGTTCTTCTTTCCTTTTAGTTCTTGTTGTCGCATGATCATGTATCTCGTTTTGCTGCATATCATCCACCCTTGAATGTGTCCTTTTGCATTGATGTCGAATTGACTTAGAATCTTGAATATTGGGGGCTTGATCTCCTTCTTCGTCTTTGTCATTCTTCACCATCTCCATTGGGCTACTTTAGTGTGAGTTTGAAGCAAGTTCATCCTCTCACTAAAGTGGGGGCTAAATGTGTCGCCAAAAAAGTGTAGCCTTTGACACTTTTCACTCATTTGTAACCTTGTCTATGGATTTTGGACCTTTTTAAACCTCTTTTTACCCCTTTCCAAGCCTTGTTCCAAAGTGTTGTAAGGTGTTGTAAAACATTTTCACACTTTCCTAGGATTTTTATCACTAAATCAACCCTTTCTTACGCTATAATGACCCCTTAATGCACATACATGCCTTATTTAGTGTGTTTTGTGAGACAATCCCGACGAGCAATAATAATCACATCTTAATCCCCAAAAACTAATCAAAAATGCCTAGGTGGACTAGGTCGCCACCTTGGGCGACCTAGTCCCATGTGGTATAAAATTCAAAATTAACTTAAATTTCTTTCAGGATTTTGTCTCTAAAAACCTAAGGTCGGCGTGTATGGTGTTATTTCGAGAAAATTAGGGCACAAATTCTATAAATAATGGTTTTTCCCCTCATTTTACATCTCCTAAGTCTCATTTTTTCCTCACTCAATCTTCTCAAGCACTCATCTGCCTCTCTTCTCAAGCAAGCTAGGGTTTCTACATACAAAGTCATCAAGACATCTCTTCAAGGAATTCAAGGGTTGATTACTGCAGCAACTCAAGATCAATCATCATGAAAAGGTAAAATCCATCACTCCTTTGTTTCATGCTTCATTAAATTTATATATTCATTTGGTTTGATTACTCAAAAGGGGTTTGACCAAGGCAAACCCCCAATCCTTAACAATCAACATTTCTTCTTCCTTCTTTGTGTGTTTGCAGATTTAGGTATCTTGGAAGCTTGGAGATCATTCAAGATTGTATTGAAGACTTTTCTAAGACACCTCCTTGTTGGATAGGTACAAAAATCCAATAAAATCTCCGTATAGGCCGAGAATCAAAGTTTCAGATCCGGACACTTAAAGAAGCAAAAAGTGCAGACCGAGACCTCCAGATTCCACTTTCAGACTTCCTAAAAGGATGAAAGGGACTAGGTCACCATTAGTGGTGACCTAGTCCCATTATACATGAATTTTATGGTTTTCTATAGATCTGAGTACCCTTTTGGCAAAAACAGGTTTCAGCAAAATTTCACAGAAAAAGGACTAGGTCGCCCTGAATGGCGTAAGTGTCATTCTCAGCTTCTACATCAATTTTTCCAAGATTCCAGACCTCCATTCCATCCCTCTTTATCCTTTAGGTTCACCCCTTCATTTCTATTTGTTTTTCTTATAGTTTTTTTACATTTCTTAGGTCATTTGTATATCGTAGTGTGTTTTCCAGCATCTTTTACATTCCAATAGTTTGCATCTAATAGTTAGTTTATTTCATTATTTTCCAACATTTAGGGAATCCCACACACATCACATCAAACCCCCAATCCCCTCCTTTGAAATTAACCTAAGCATTTTGGCATGTCTTTCTCCTTTTAGGTGAAAAACCCTAGAAGTGTAAGAAAGCATTGAGGTGTTAAAATTTGTGATACACTTAGTAAGTCCAAATGGGTTGTTCATAACGTCTTCAATATCATAGGGCCCTGATGGAGATGAGGGTTTTTGTGATGAGGAAACTTGACTTCTTGGATTGAATTCTAAAGGATTGGGATCACTTGAGGTGAATGTGACTTTGGATTTCTTCATGATTCTCTTGTGTTGTGATCTTGTCTTTACCATAAATTTTGGGTCACTTATGGGAGAGTTGTGTTGAGATTTATAATGTTTGAAATCTCTAGTTGACTCAAATCTAGGTAAAAGGGATGATCTAAGTCTTTTGGGATCAATGATGATGATGGGAGATGAAAAGGGTGGATGATGTGGGAGGTGATCTTTGCAAACATTTTGGGACAACACTTTTGACTTAAGTTTGATTGTTTTGATGTTTGGATAAAGGATGTCGGTGAACTTTGAAATCTTTAAGATAGGCATGTGACCTTCAAGATAAACTAGTTCAAAGATGATAACTAACTTAACTAAGTGCATGGAAAATGATTCATTTCACATACAAAGTAGCTAAGTAAGGGGTTGGTTTGATAGATGTTTGTCGAAAAGTTTTGGTGTATTAATTTTTTTTGCAAAGTTTGGTGAAGTGAAGGATGAAATTTGATGAAGGGGTGGATGAAATTTTTGACCCAACATTTACCTAGAATGAACCTTTATTTGATAAGACCAAGGTAGTGAGAAACATACTATACCTCTAAAATTCTCAAATCCTAAAGACAATGATTTAGATAGGTTCAAGATCATGAAAGAGACCAGGATTTTGACTATAAAATAATGCATGCAAGTTTGGATTATTCCTTGAAGCATGTTTGTAGAAGTTGTATACCAACCTAGTTCTATTTTGGTGAAGTGCTAAAAGGTGTTTTTTGAGATATTTTGGACTAAGATGCCTAAGTTTGAAGTGACGACCTATAGACCTTCTCTTGGGGATTTTGATTTTTTGTGAGATCATTTAGAGAAGTCTAATTCTATGTAAGAAAATAAGATATTTATTGCCATGTGGGTGGTGATAATATGGGCATTCCAACCTCAATATTGGTTTCTTCCTCTTCTTCGTCTAGGATGTTTGTTGTGTTTCTCCACTGAATGGGTGTTTCCTTTGTTTCAAAAGTGTTATTCATAAACACGACCCCCTTCCTCTTTTAACTATTTTATCTTATTTTTATTAATCATTTTACTTAAATTCATGTTCGGGCGGTGTTCTTTGGTTTTTCTCGAACTTAGGAGGGGTTTTCATTAGTTCTTCTAACTTGCAATTTTACCACTTGCATTGTTACAAATTTCATTGGGTAGTGTTTTATGACTTTATTCAAACTTACCATTTCCTTGAAAGAGGGTGGGTGTGTATGGATAACCTGTATGATGAGTTGTCATGTGTTAGAAGTTAGTGACTTCCCCTGCAAGTTATACCTTTAGGCAACATTCTTCAAATTGTTTGAAACCTAAGCGGTGTTTTGTTAGGTTATACGAACTACCCATTTTTCCACCCAAAAAATTTTCAGTGATTAATGGAATAACAATAAGCTTAATTCACATAACCAATGCATTATGCAGAAAAAGAAACCAACATTTTCAGATATGATATGAACAGAAGCAAAAAAATCCGTGCATACAAGAATACAGAGATACCAAAATGATATTTTATTTATATATGAGTTCGTGTGTACATGGCATCGACACTACAAAATTGTTTGATTCGATTAAAAAAAATTCATATTAGTGACAAAAGACAAAAAGGGTCCAGTTTCGTTCAAGCACACAGTGCAAACATCAGAACTCGAATGCTCTTGATCACAGTATAGAGACGTTCAACTTGAGCGGGTAACAACAGGTTCTCATGCGACTGCAAGAATTTCATGAAAAGTCTCATATCATTCCTTACGATCCCTAAGCGAAGAAGAGCAACAACTTACTCCAATGTTTCATCTTGAAGAGCCAACGCTATGCAAATGGCGTCAACTATCAATCCAATCCAAGGATAGTGACTAAGCCCATTGATAGCCACCTTGACATGATGATGGAATTCAAGCTTCACCAGGCGTTCCAAAGCTTTTACTCCCTATTCACAGTTGTTGGAAGTTCGTACGATTGTGTATATGTAACACTCTAGCATGGTGGTATTATGAACATGTTCTTGGCTAAGAATACTTTGCCCAGAATGTTGCAAAGCACTTCTTCTTCCACCTCACTCTGTATTGTGAAGACTTCCTTCAGCTGATCTGCTAGATGTCTAAACAACGGGCTACATTCGATCTCCTCCAGGACAATGAAGTCATTTGTAGAATCACCATCACTCTGGGTGATCACCATGTTAGATGATTCTAAATGGAAAAGAGTGGTAACACTAGTTGAATTTACAGAAGATTGGTTGGAAATTGGTGTTTTCTCCCAAGGAAATTTAATGAGATAGCAATTCAGTTCGAATAAATGGTTGATTTGAAATAATTTAAATTACATTTCCAATTAGACAGTAGACACGTTCTATCATATGGTGTCTCCTTGATGTTGCATTAATTATTCGATTATGTGAAAGTTCATTCAATGACCGTTGGTGAGATAAAGATCAGTTTTCTTACCCAATGCTATTTTATTTCCCAGGTTAATTATTTTGATTGATCTTTAGCAGTTTCCAAGAAGATGGGAAGAAACAAGAAGACCTCCAAATTTAGTAACGGATTTGCTGACCGTTCAATGGGGTTGGTTTACTATATATTTGAAAATGAAGAAGAAGATAGGGGTTCTCTAAATATACACCTTGTGGTGTTATCGAGAGGGATTGAGGCATTTATTTCAGACTGTAATAGTTCATGATCTTGGTGTTATGAATTTAATGATACACTTAGTACGTTGATCTTGGTGTTACACGTGCAATATAGTTATGTCTTCTTTATGAGATAGGTTGTATGGTGTTCATTTATTGTAGTATGATCTTATCTATTTTGATGGGATGGTCATAGGTTTTCAATCTTTATGTTGATTGTTTATGACTGCGATTCACATTTTCACGTTAGTCTCATATTTATGAATTAGTGTTGGTTGCCTTTCCTACTTTCTGGTCAAAAGCATACCCGTGTTCTTTAGTTTAGGTAAATTATTTGAAAATCTTGTGAGGGAGTTATACCTTGACAAAATTTAGAGAAAATCCACAAATTCAATTATGGTCTTTTAAGAGGTGTTAGCAGATTTATACTGGCACTAAACTGGGTTGAGAGTAATTTATTTCAAATTTATTTATCTGGATCCATTTCATTCGCTAACAAAAAGTGAAGCTTCTCAAAAAACTACTAATTATATCAAATTGTTCTCCTTCAATGAGTTCAAAGTTTGGTTGAATGATAGCAGGCATAAGGTTAGGTTGTTCAACGGGAGCGATTGGTCTCCAAATGGTCATGTGGGGTTCAATTTTCCAAGTTATCTTGCTTAAGTGATTTTAGTTTTACTACAAACACTTTGTCTTGATTAAGTTCAAATTGAATGTCTATGTCAAAAACATCACAAATTTCACAAAGTCCATTTTTTGAAAATCAAGAGGTTGAAGCCATAGTTGCCTATGTTAACTTTGGGAATTATGGATTGAGATATAAACCAAAATACTTAGAAGTCTCTAAGAATAAATTCTTAGGACAAGCATTAATATCAAGTTTTTGTCAAGGGTATCCATACTTGGACCAAAGGGTTTGAAATTTTGAAATGAGATTGTTGATGTTTGTTTTCAGCGTTTTGAAACCAAGAAAAGTATTAAATTGACTCACAAGAATTTACCACCTAGGTTCAAAAGATACTACTTGTTGAATCCCCACTTGGATTTCTTCAAACACTAAGATAATGCGAACAGCTAGAGATTTGGCAACACTAGCTCCCCTCCACGACACACACTTCTCAGGACCACCAAATGTCAAATCCTAAAGATCTGAAGATCCTAAGGATTTTCCTATTTCAATAATGAATAGTAAAATGTGGGGTGGCTTCAGAATGACTATTCTTGCACCAGTAAGCATAAATTTTTTTGGCTTCTAAACAATCGATTCATAGTAAGGGCTTTCGTTCAAGGTGGGCATACACATGGCAAGATTAGCTCAAGATTATTTCAATCAAGAGGCCTCCCAGACCTTTTCTAAGAAAGGATTTTGATGTGTAACGTGAACACTAAGGGTGACACTTATCGATATGATGCATCCACACCTATTGTTTATGACTTTTGTCACAAACACATTTTTTATATAGCGGTTCAAAAGAACTTGCTTTAGCTCGTTGTCACTTGGGTCGTTCCCTCCTTTCAAAGTGGGGAGGCAGACCCTCTAAAGATAAACAAAAGCAAGGAAGTATGTTTCTAGTTCAATCTCCCCAATCAGATGAAGCAAGGAGAGAACACACACGCCTTTTCCCTACACTAGCATGGGGTTCATTTTAATCCAAATTTAAATATATGGGCAATTATACAAAATGTCTAAGTAATGCTTTTGATTCTCAAGATCGTCGAGTGGCACGAGAGAAGTGCATGCACATTCGATGACAAAAATGTAAATCACAAAATATAGTAAACACTCATTAATTTTATCCTTCAAAACAAAGGTGGGTTTATTTTATGCACCAAACGAAGTGTTAAGTTGTATTGTTCAATTTTAAACCCAAAGTAAAATGATGTGAGGGTTCATTTTAATTCCGTTTGAGAATTCTTTTTAAAACCCAATTGAAATCTAGTGTGGTCCTAAAGCATAAAATGAAAATCATGATAAATGGGTTATAATTGCCCAAAAAGTGTCGAAACCCTTGTTATAATTATAAGATTTAAAGACAAGAATGCTTCTTCACTTCAACTTTTATCGTCCAACCTGCAAAACCCAGTTAACCTAAAAACCAAAACAAAGTCAGAGGCATGTTAGTGATCAGATGAAGTAAAAAAATTAAAGCACATGTTGAAAATCGATCACTATTTTTCTTACCAAAGATGGGTGTCATTGTTCATGATATCATCGCCATAAATCAAATGAGCGTCACTTTGGTGAAATTTAGCGTCGCTCTGCAGGAGGAAAGTGACGACAATAGTGCCGCTATTTGGGAGTGTCATCATTTACAAATCCTCAATACCTCTAAAAGTATTCAACGTCACCATTTATTTTAATCAACGCTAGGGTATTAATTATGCGTCACTATTTTTGATAATGATAGCACCGTATGGTGATACCTAGCAAAGGCGTTGCTACAATTTCTTGGAGCGTCATTGTATCCTTTAAAAATCAGAAAAAATAGAATTTGGGATAGAAATTAATTAAATTTGATTGGTTATGCCCTCTTTCTAGCAACAAAATGTGATCGACGGATTAGTATGGGTTGATTATGCTCTATCCATGAAGAATCGAAGCATAATCAAGCCACTAACGTCAATCTCAACAAGATCAATCAAATGAAAATTAAACCAAGCATCCATTAAAACCAAGCATGCTAAATTACGAAAGCTTTAAAAATGCCTACTCTAATCCATTGAAACTTACCCTATTGGAGGATTGGTGTCACATTGATGTGGAACGGCAACCCATTCCCAATCCCATAGATAACTGAGTTTGTTCCAATCATTTTTATTGAAGAAAGTTGATGGAATGATTGTGAGATGTGTATGGAAACATTATTTAAAGCTAAATAAACATGATGCAAGCTATTTTAACATGATTTATGCTAAATGATCAAGATTTGCAGATACAAAACTAATCTAAATGGATTCTAAGCTAAAAATATTGAAACCTTAATTAACAAATAAGCTAAATGTATGCATTTAAGTTACCATGGAAGCCATTAATAGAAGCTAAGTTATTATACAAGAAAATAAACTAAAAAATATGTTAAATATGAGTGCAAGTGCAAGTGATTTTAATAGCATAAATTTGATGTTAAAAGATGGACCCATTTGTCTCCAAATAGTGACCTATTTATAGGAAAGCAAATGAAAAATGGAGGGTTGAGATCAAAAAAAGCTAATCAATGGTCAAGGAAGGAAGAAACTGGAGGCATGGATCATGGATTCTCATCAATGAATGAGAATGAAAGATGATATTTTAATCAAGGGTTAATATTCCTTCAAACAAACACACTTTTGACCTATGCAAGAGGTCACAAGTTAACTTGCACAAGAAGTTTTGAGTTAACTTGCACATGAAGTCAAGTAAGTTTGTTGAAAAAGGAATATTAACCTTTTTCAAATGAGTGAGGAAAGATAATATTCTTTGGGATATTCTCATGGGTGAGAGAAAATAGACATTTAGCAAATTAAAACAAATTTTAATTGTGCAAAAAGGGAAGGAATATTCCATGGAGGAATGTGCAAAGGATGATAATTCCCTTACAAGTGAGGGGGAATTAGATTTAATTAGTTATTGATAATTAAAACAATGTTAATTATGCAATTAGGAGAATTAGATGATATTCATTAAATAAAGTGATTTCATGAAAAGGGGAAAGTGATATGATATTTAATTAAATAACTTAATGTTATTTAATTAAATAAGAAGACTTAGGGACTTAAATAAAATAATTTGATGTATTCAATTTAATAGGATTAAATTTTAGCATGAAAGGGGGTGAATTA
This sequence comes from Sequoiadendron giganteum, assembly GCA_007115665.2. Classification (NCBI taxonomy): domain Eukaryota; kingdom Viridiplantae; phylum Streptophyta; class Pinopsida; order Cupressales; family Cupressaceae; genus Sequoiadendron; species Sequoiadendron giganteum. Next base: position 514,990,202 of record CM021108.1, on the reverse strand, counting down.
ACCTGATTAGATTAATTAGGTTAATAGATGCAAATGACATAATTAATTAAATAGATAGACTAATTTAATCAATTAAGTGAAAAGATGATGGATTTTAGGAGGAAATGATGATTGAATATCTGATTCGAGTGCATGATATCATTTGGAACATTTTTAAGTGTCTATAGTTAGAATCAACATCAAATTGAATCAATCATTTATTCATCATATTCTAATGATACACATAAGCAAAAGTATAAACACATATATTTCTAACAAGATTACAATCACATTCACATATTCAAGTATTTTAACCAACATAGTAATAGTAAATAGGTAAATACACAACAGGGTGTAACATTCTATATCTAACCCTAATCCTAACCCTTAACCTAACCTATCCTTATCCTCAACCCTAACTCTAATTCTAAATTTAACCTTAATCCTAACTCTAACCTTAATTATAACTCTAACCATAATTATATCTCTAACCCTAACCCTAATCCAAATCCTAATCCTAACCCTAACCCTAACCCTATTTTTTATCTCTAACCCTAACCTTTACCATTACCCTAATCCTAATCCTATCTTACATGTTGCACCACAAATGCTACTACCATATTTTATATATATATATATATATATAATATGTGTGTGTGTATATGTATATATATATGTATATATATATGTATGTATATATATATGTATGTATATATATATATATATATATATATATATATATATATATATATATATATATATATATATATATGTGTGTGTGTGTGTGTGTGTGTGTGTGTGTGCTAGTTACAGATCACATGCATATTGGAGTGATCGTGATGCAATTTTTATAAAGTTTGAAATCATTGATAAAAATAAATCTAGTGAAGAAGGAAAAATATATTAAGAAGGAAAATAGATCAAATGCATAAAGATATTAAATATAAAGATTTTATACCTTCATAGTCTCCCTCCTCATGGATTGAGCTCACAAGATGCACCCATATCTTGCAGATTTTCTCAAGTATTTATAGTGGATGTGGTTGCTCAATACTTGGGCAACATGATGGTAGGATATAGATGGATTCAATGGATATTTGGGCAGCATAAGAATATGAAGAATGTGGATGTCTTGAATGAGAGCTAAGGCCTGAATATATAGAAATTTGGTGAGATGAACCAAGGGCTAGGATTGATTGGTTGATGGAGGGTTGAGATTAAAAGAGATATAGGTTTGGATCAAGGTTGAGTGGAGTATTAAAGCCTTGTCACAAGTGTCACGAGAGGAAAGAGGTGTGATGGGGAGGTGTGCTCACACATGTGTGAGCACACATTGGGAAGAGCTAGTCGGATTATGTAAGAGGATAGTGGATTTATGTAAGAGGTTAGGTGGGTAGGTTAAGACACTTGTCACTTAGTGACACGTTTTGAGGGATGTGTAGGAATTTAAAATTAGAGAATAATGGTAATGATAATTAGAGATGAGGATTAGATCAATTAATTTATTTAATAAGGTTGGGTTGAATTAACCAACCAAGGATTTATTAATGTGGGTGGAGTTAAATGTTGGAGAATGGGTTGATGAGGATTAGGAAGTGGATAAGGTTAATTAATCAAGGATTAATTAACTTAAGTGGGATAGGGAATTTTAGAGGAATATGGAAAAATTGTGGGATTAATTAAATAAATTATTTATTTAATTAACTATTAGGATAAGGGAAAGGGGTTAAATTAATTAAATAAATCTATTTATTTAATTAAATATTATTTTAGGTGTCTACATCTAGTTAAAGTTTACATGTTTTAAATGAATTTGAAAAAAAACATTGAAAAGTAAAATATATATCTTTAGTCAAATAACACTCATTTTAAACATAAATATTATCGAGTTTACAAATGTCATCTTTACAAGTTGTCTTTGATTATGCATCAAAATCTATTTATAACAAATTATACCCAGATCAACCATAATGTGTTAATTCATAAAAAAATTAAGTTTACTTGTGTTTTTGCAAATCAAATTTATATATACAAATTTAAATTTTGGATATAAGATGAAATTATTTTATGATTTATCTTAATAATAATGCATCCTCATGTATATTTAATAGTCTTAAGAGTTTACTCCATAAATTGTATTTTAAATATAATTATAATTTTTGAAAGCATATGTAAACATTTTTTATTTTCCTTGTAGCAAAAAATATAAAGTAGAAAGAGAGTAAAAAAATTCCAAACAACAATCAACATTACTTATTTCACTTATACTATCCAAATTGAGCTTCCATACTATAAATTCATTTTTTATCATCAATATAGGTAAAAAAATAAAATATCAATTGAAGAACTTAATGCCCATAAAGTTGGAAATGTATTTGAAGGAGATACCATTGTAGTTTACAAATATAGTTTGGATAAATTTGATAAAATAAGAGATGAGTTTATGCGGATTTGACTAATGATAAAAATAAGATGACTATCACTATCAATGTGATTGGTGACCTTGTGCATCAACATGAAGCAAAAATAGTTGATTATGACCATAGTGATTATGATTGAATATTAATTTTAACATACTCAAGAACAATCGAAACCATACCATGCATGCATGAAGATTATAAATTCATACCGAGTACCACCCTTAAACAACCCCTCACAATCATTGATGATTATGCAAATAGATTTGTAGGTGCACTTTTCAATAACAGTAAAAGAATAAATTTTCAGTATCTTGTTGACAAAAAATATGGAGATTCTAAGTTTGACAAAGGACAAGTGCAGCTATGTTTTTAATTCTTTACTTCATTTTAGTTAAAACCTTTTCCTCTTAACATATTTTTCAATAAAACAAGTTGTCATAGCTTATATGTCCATGGAGTAGGTACAAATGCATCCAAATTTGGTGCATCCTTATTTTATAATTAAAGAACAATTTTATTGTAATGAATATCCAATAGTATTATTTAAAAACATTATGAAGCAAACTGATGCAAAAGAGAAGGTTCTTTGTACATGTCAATCAATCTAAATTAGAAAATTAAATAATAAGAGGACATTGGATCATTTATACAATTATTTATAGTCAACATTTGAGGTAAGTAACTTCACACTATTGAATTTATATAATTAATAAAAATGGCTTCAAAAAACAAAATAATATAGATTTTATCATATCTCTTAAGTTTATGGAACCATAAAAAATATCTAATCTATTTTTAATTCTATTTCATGATTTTATCTTTAGATGTAACTATAAATTTAATACATATGGTCACTTTAATATTAGACTACTTATTTTATTAAATACAATAAATAAGTTACATACATTTACTCTCACTACCTCAAAGTCATATTGACATCTGATAATTAGTAAACAATGTGTTATTCCTTTGATAGATCTATTATTCAAGTCTTGCTTCCTTCTAGTTACAAAAAATTACCTATGAGGAATACATGATGATTAAATCAATAATCATCTTCATCCCATGATACTTATATGAAAAAGGATAATTCACATCCAATCAAAACAACCTTATAATCAATGCAAGTTGTATCAAAGAATGATCAACATATTCTATAGCCAAGTATAATCATAATTGACTATCAATTAGCTTGTTTAAGAACTCTAAAAAATTAATTTTACACAAACAATATAATATTCCTTGCAAATAGATTTTTCCTATTATAAAACTAAAATATATATTATTGCTTTTTTAATCTAGGTAACTTTCAATGTAAGAAAAATTACCTCAAATTATCTTACTAAAAGGTGAAACATAAAAAAATAGGGAAAGCTTTAAAATGGGGTGATTGAATATGTGATGCACATGTATCTTTCTTATTTCATTAGGAAAAAGAGATCCCAAAAGGTAAGATTGACTGTCAACCCTTAGGTGATTCAACCTTAATGGAGATCTTGTGGTTTTCCTTATGACAAAACATGGTAAAATCTGCTTGAACAACACTTTGGGGAGAAAAACTAAAAAATATTAAATGAACTTAATCATGCAATGTGAAACTTGAATCATCAATTTAAATAATAATAGAAACATAAACAACAAACTTCTAGAAGATCTGAGAAGGACAAGAACCTATCACCAAAAGTTGTTGAGTGTTCGGTTGAGACTGATTTGCCCTAGGGTGAATGGATCTTGGTAGCCTTTTCAAAAACTTCAAAATTTGGATATGTAGCCTTTGATTTGCACTTCTTGCTTATACCTTTTAATATCCACTTCTAGATCTGGACTTGCAGCAAAACTAAATTTTCTGGTTTGTTTGCATGGGGGTTTGCCTCGATCAAACCTCAAGTTTGGTAATTAAACCTTGATGAAAAATACAGATCTAAAAACATGAATATATTTGTGAGCCCTAATCTTAAGCATGTATAAGATTGTTTAGAGCTAAAATGCAAAGAAACCTTATTCAAGTGTGTTAGAATAATATCCCTAAATGAACATGAATAATGAACAAGAGACATAGTTAGGGAGAAATCAAACACCCTAATAGATCTAAAAAATTGATTATACCTTGCTTTAGGTAGCTACTAGAATGAAGATAGAAGATATGATCACTATGAAACCAGTCATTAGATTAAGGGAAATGTCTAGTTGCATGTCCCAAAATCTAGAATCCATCATGATCCTCCATAGGCATCGATCTTCAATCATGAAGAATGCTTGATCAATCTCCACAAAATGAGCTTGAAGACCTACAAAAACAAATGAAATGTTGCTCCAAGACTTCAACTTTTCTTGCTTTAATGTTCTCCTTGCTTGATTTCAAACTCTCTTCTTGCTCTTCACAAAAATCTCTCTTCAACCTAGTTTGAAATGATGAAAATACTAGGCTTTATAGGCTTCATTTCTAATTTCCCGATTATTAAATCCCGATAGTTGACATGTAAAACTTGAATCTCAGACTTTAAAATTCCACCAAAAGCATATTTAAAATTTGAATTTGGATCTTAAAGGGGACCCATTCGCCCTTGAAATACAAGATTAATGTATTTTGGGGGCTTTAAATTAATTAAATGCATTTATTCAATGCATGTTGCAATGTTGGAAAATGATAAAAATAGGCCTTGGGATGCATAATTAAAGGATTTAAGGGCCTATTGATGAAGGATAAAAATGCATAAATGTGAGGTCACTAAAAAAGGTCCAAATTAAGTGTGAAATTATACTATCACATAGAAGGAATACAATTTTCTACACTATATTTAGTCCCCACTTTAGCAGCCATATGACACTAGTACGTGCATATGCAAACTAAAAGACTTAGAAAGTAAATTATACTATAAAAAGGATACTCATATGGACATTTCATAAATAGGGAGAATGAATCCCCCAATGTAGTCATCTGCAAAACCACAATGGTAGGACTCGCATCCTGCAACATCAATTTGTTAGTTGTTTAAAATCATCTTATCAAACTTCTATAGAGAATCAAATTCGAGAGTATATGTATGTCCCCTGATTCCACTTGCTTCATGGAGGTGGAATCAGGGTAGCAATCTAACTACATCAAATTGAATTGCTTGATTATGTGAATGCTTACAATAGAGTATTAAGTCTACAAAACCACATATTGCTAGACATTGAATAAGATCGAGGACGGAATCACGAATCTAATGTAATAGATGACATTGAAAATGGAGTTATCTAGCCCCCATTATGTTGATTTGAATGAAATGCAATTTTAGAATAAAATATGCTTTATTCAATAAAATTGATTATATATGAATGAAAATGAAAATTCTAACTATCATTTGATGTTTACCTTTTGAGAAATTGCCTTGTTGCAAAGTGATTGAAGATGTTGAGCCGACAACCATACTAGCCCCCTAGACTGACAATTTTGTGAGATGAGGTGGCATGTGGTGAGCTCTGAAACACAATTAGCCCATTGTACTCTGATTTCTAATTAGATTTTTTCCTTTATAGTATTTTTTTATATATTTTAGGAGGTTTTGGTATCTTGTCCAAAAATGTCGCAAAGTGTCATGTTTTGTCGCAAAACGTCCCAAAATAGCCAAAGTATCCAAGACCCCCGTCCAAAAATGGCCCAAGTGTCCTAGAAATTTTTTTTTTACTTTTAATTGATTTATGAGTATTTTTATCAATGTTATTGATAAATTGTTTCATCTTTTCCAAGTTGGACAATTATTTCATCAACGTTTAGGAGGCAAACTATTTATATACCTCTGAGAGTAGGTTACCCGACTTACCATGAAGAAGGTGGATATTTTATACGAGACTGGACTATTATGGATCTACACCATGCCACCTATTAGGTATCATGATGCAATGCTTAAGGCATTGGTAGAGAGATGGAATGAAAATACATGCACATTCCATATACCTTCAGGGGAGATGACAGTGACACTTGAGGATGTACACTGCATTTTGAGATTACCCATCTAGGGTGAGCTCGTCCATATTGAGGAGGATCACACACACAGGTAGATGTGATAGGATATTGATTATTGTGTGGGGCACCCCATTCGACCAACATACATTAGGGCTCGTGTTGAGCTTAAGTGGCTTCTATAAACACACTCACTGTTGTTGTGCTGGATCATGATTATCACTATGGCTCTAGCTTTTATTCTTGATGGGTGAGGTGCACACCTATATGTAGGCCTTGTACATATTATCCATGAGATGGAGCGACATTAGACCATCTATGCCCGGGTTCATAGTATGTTGGATCACTTCTATTATAATCTTGGGTGCTTTATTTATCGAGATCTAGAAAACATAGTGCATTGTACACTCTTACATGTTTGGATCTTGGAGAATATCACATGAACCAAGCTTACAATCCATCCCATAGTAGCGGTCATGGGGTACCCATGAGTATTCAGTTGTACTCTGAGATGGCCTGGGAGTTTAGGGATTTATTATACTAGAGGAATTTAGTTTGATAACTTAGAGGAGGATGACGTAGTATGGAGGCCTTACCTCACCATACCCCAATGGCTAGATTAGATGCATTAGCTTATTAAGATGTAGTAGGATAGGCCCCTACTAGGATGACATGACTATATAGTGATGCCCTTTTATTATGATTGAGTCATGTGATAGTTTGGACAGATTTAAGTATTGTTGAGGTTGTGACCCACATACCTGAGATCATCATAGAGTGGCTCCAAACCTGGAGACATTCAGTGTCCCATAATTAATGATGTGTACTTTAATAAATCAGATGACGAGGACCATGATGTGCTCTGGCATCAAACCTTCATGACATAGGCACCACTATAGCCTACAAGCATTGGTGGGTGAGAGAACAACCGACACATGTCTTCCCTGTCGATTATCCCGCAAGCAATGTTGAACCTCTTCTAGGTTGAGGGGATGCAAGAGAGGAGGAGGCAATTGATGGGGATGCAAATGAGGATAACAAAGTAGAGGACCTAGAGGATGAGGATGATCTTCAATTGATGAGTGATGATCTTGATGAGCTAGGTGAGGCCGCAAATGCCCCTAAGAGGAGACATTCATCTCACTCACGAGTCACCCGAGCATAGTCAATAGCCACATCAGGCATCACCATTCATGAGTTTGGGGAGGCTAGTGGTACCATACCTTCCATGCTACCTGCACACAAGGGGCTTATCATTCCACAACGAGAGCTCCATTGGTGGGCTAGAGATCCAAGTAACGATATGTTTTATAGTTTTATTATGTTATAAGATTATGTATATTCTCATTTACATACTATGGCATGTTCTAATATTCTTTATGGTTTTCATCTTGTAGTGTGCACTCAAGAGTGGTGAGACCTCTTCCATTGAATCATCGCAGAGATGGCCCCTTCCTTGCCCCCACATATGGATATATAGGTGGAGAATATGCCACCACCTAGTGTGGGGCATCATGCTAACCTTTTTGAACTATTCTAAACAAGATGGAGGATGGCATATGAGGAGGCTACGATATGTGCTAACCTATCCGCCATTGGGGAGGAGTGAGAAAGAGGCAAACTTACATAGCTTTAGACTACATACAAGGAGCTTCGAGCTTCCAAAATTCCAACTGATAGTGAGGCATAGGCCTTCATGTGGTCAAAACTCATCAGGTTGTAGGGAGATATTGTTAGAGTGCAAACTAATCGAGATCGCATAGATCAGGAGCGTGTTGCAACACTCGTAGGGGAGGGGATTGCTTTAGGTGAGGCACAAGCCTACGGGATTGGATGAGCTCCATGACCAGATCACGATCGACTATCTCTCGATGAGCACTACCACAAGCACTGGGGAGTCTGGTAGCCATAGGCCACACTAGCATTGTTGTATATAAGATGGCATGTATATAAACTTTTCATGATATATTATAAATATATGAACATTTTATGTTTATTTTGAACTAGATGTCAATGTGATCTACTATTTAATAAATGTATTCATGGTTCTAAGTTTTATGTCATCTGATCCAAACATCTAAGTTGATATTAGATACTACATTTTGATTAAGTGTTATGTGTTAAACTAAAATGCACTTATGATCTAATTAAGAAATTAAATGCATGTAATGATCTTAATTTAACACAACACACGTGAGATTTGAGTAGTATACAAAATAAAGTAATAATTCAACACAATGAACAATTACCCTACATAATTCAAGACACACAAGGAATGTTTGTCAAGAATGAAGCAATGCAAGATAGAATATAAAACTATCTACTAAATCTAACAACATGCTTTAATATACATACTATTTAAAGAGATGCTAAGTGTAATATCTACGCAAATATGCAGTGTTGATAGGCTCTTTGAGAGGTGTGTCGTATATTTCTATTAATGTATATGCACCAGACCCATAAATTTTATCAATTATAGAGGGTCCTAACCAATTCAAACTAAACTTTCATTTTTCACTCGAGGCAGCTTTAACATTATGTTGATTCTCATTTAACACAAAATCACCTTTATTAAATGAAGGAGAGATGAAAATATCACTATAACTACTGATGGGGGTGAAATATGTCTTTGTTTAACCTTTTATTTAACCTTAAACTTTATCATTTCATAGTATTTTTTGTTGCTCTTGTCACCATTTGTTAATGAACTAAAGATATTTTATAAAATACAAAGGAAAGATAAAACCTATGAATATATCAAAATCGTTTGATCATTTACTGATTATCTTTATGATTTTGGTAGCAGGGGATGCTTAATGGATGGCACATGGACAAGGGTATCAATGGAGTGAAGTTAAAACCGTTCGAGGATCATTTGTCATTTTGGTTAAACTAGTGTTGAGTTGTATTTATCTATTTCAAGTTGTGTCATTTTGAAACGATGGAAAAAGACTATAAGCTATTTTTTATTATCTTTTAAGGTTGTTGGTTGCAATTCAAAACAACCAAAAACTCTCGTATGTTTTCATCCAGCAGTAGTTATAAGTTTAATCAGTCTATAGTATCTATAAATATGTAAGCCAAGACTCAGCGTATATAGATGATAATAATATATTGATATAGACTTATATTTTCATGAATTAAAAATACTGTGATGTTATCTGAATGAACATTTATTAGTGTGGATTAATTTGTGTTCATAAGCCTCATCACCGATAATCGAAGAAGGCAGGGCCCACTTCATCGATTACCCAATGATCACTATAGTAAGATTGCATTGTGTGCCAATAAGTGTTTTAGCTTTACATTCATTTTTCTATGATTGAATTGGTTTGTAGTTTATTGTTAAATGCATGAGTTTAATCTAGTGTGTCATATTTTGTAAACACTGATCGGTGTGATTATCAATATGTGTGAGTAAAGTTTAATGTGTTACATTTCAATTCTTTCTTTTGATTATATTTTGTTCTTAGTGTGGAATAGTAATGTTGTTTACTTTTTACTATTAATCGGTTTATGTTGCAGATTGTTTCAATATATGCTCCTGTCATAGAACTGACAGATAGTTTGAGAGCTAGGTTTCAGAATAAACATAGACTAAGTAGTTGCATCCATTCACACTTAGCTTGCTAGGTTCATTCGTTAGGCAAACAGCCCCAATATATTTCACAAGTTCACGACCCCTGGGTTGACATTGAGGATTAAACTGAGGAAATTATGAAATTCCTAAGGATTGATCTAGATCCTTCTACCCAAATTAAGATAGAATTACAAGGATAGTTTTACTCATAATATCAACCACATTTTAATCCAATCATTTTGGCGTTGTTGTCGGGGAAAGATATTAAAGGCCTAAAATCATAGCTAGTTGAGTTAGGACCAATACATCAAGAGGAAAGCCTATATAATTGTCGACCTTGTTGAGGTTAATACTCCTGATTTGTGTTGTTATAAGTCATTTAGGTGCATGAATTGTACCAAGGATAGTAGAGGGAGGTTTATTAGAAAAGAAAAGGGAAGTAGTTCACAGCTCAAAAAACTTAAAAACAAATCAAAACCATCTATTGAGGGATCACAACTTGAAGAATTGAAAAATAAGTCAAATCCATCCCTTGAAGGAAGTAGTTAAACACGAGAGAAATTGAAAAATAAATTACAACCATTAGTTGTGCACACTTCACCTGAGTTAGAATTAGTCAAGCCATTGGTTGTACACCAATCACTTGAGAAAGAGTTACCCGAGCCAGATATCAAAAAGTGTGTTATTGAATCTACCATTGTTGAGACCCCTTTTGGTATTCATCCAGTCTTTCAAGGAATTACAGAAAAGGGTTTCAAAGCTATTTCAAGAGTCTTACGGGTCTAGCGCTGGTCCACTTTCAAAAACTCAAAATCCATTTAGAACTTTGCTTTATCCCTTAGGTATTATATGCCATGGTTGATCTCAAAAATGATAACAACAAAAATGATGTGAGATCATTAGCCCGCAACAACCTGATCACTTTTGAATTCCACATTGTGCATCCTGAAGAGGATGCTCTTATGAAAAATATTCCCCACTCTGCTTTACCAATTTTTTGTGGTGTTTTTGTTGAGGATCCTGATATGTTCTTGTTTGAGTTTGATGTGTTGTGCCACAGTTATGAATATCAAAGTAATGCACAGAAGCTCAATTTATTCCCAACCACATTGAAGGATGCAACCTTGTGTTGGTTAGGTGTAACGCCCCACCATGAAACCCCAAAGGAAAACACAACAAAGCAACAATAACAAAACCATTTTTTTTTAAGTGAAATAACATGAAGTGTGAACCTAACTAACAAACCATAATGAATGTAAGCTAAACATACATATAATCTAAAGTAAATCCTCTAGGGTTACATGAATCCATTATGAATATAATAATTATCCAATCTAAACATACATTGTAAAATAACTAACAACATGAGTTCATTTAAATCCACTACATTAAATGAATTAAATGTATATATTTCCATAGATACAACACCATTAAAGAGAATATAATACAAATAAATGAGTACATAATCAATTTCTCTTACATAAGGGTACATCAATACATTGTCACAAGATTACATCATAGCTTCCCTTATAACAACAGGACGAATACATCAAGTTACAAAACATGGTACAAATGAGATCCAAGTAGATCCATAACATAAACAGTTGTCTCCCAAAATGGTGCGAGGCCTGGAATCCGCTACATAAGGTGCATCCTCCTCGAACACGTACAACCACTGGGAAACCCAATAGATAGAAAGCACATTCCACCCAACCATGTGGGACCCTAAGGTCCACCCCTTGTGCTAGGAGATAACGATAAGGTCCCACCACCAAATCAGTCAAGAAAAAGTATCACGACACTAAAAGGGCTAACATGAATTATACATACAAGGTACCACAAAACATCACATAACAGTGGCACCACTTCCAGAGGCACGCAAACAACAAGGGGGATCACATGACTAGGGAATGTTAGGTTGCTATAGGGAGGAATGTCATCACATAGCTTGCTATGGGTTACCCTGATGAATCTTCCTAGGCTACCGACCCCCATCCTAAGTTACCCTGGTAGCCTCTACCGATTGTCAACCCCCATACAAACTCATGCAGGATCAACATACCTTTCAAGAGGATAAGGCAGTTGATCTTTCCATTCCAAGCCTTCCCACTCATCTCAAGCCTAAATGATCACTTGAGCCATGAGTGAGGTGTTACCTTGATTAATTTGAAAACTACCCAACCCCCTAATTCATTTTAGGTTATCACTGGATTAAAGAAACTTTCAATGAGTTTCCCTAGACACCACTTTGGGTGTCGGCCCCCATTGAAAGCCACTCCCCCTACTAACAACTAGAGACCCAACACATCAAACATGGTAAAGTCATCTTGCACACCAAAACGAAGCCACAAGAACACATATCTAGAGCAAGGCTTGGAGCCTCTTTCTCACAAATATCAACCATAATAACGAGTAAGCAATGCAAGACTAAAGACACCTTGTACACATCTCAACACATAACCAATCCCTTCCAAGATGGAAAATCATAAAATCCACATACAAGATACTTTAAAATGAAACAATCATAAAATACATCATGTAGAAGAACTCCCCCTAGCCTCTAGAAGACTACCAAAAAACCATTTTGCATAAAAGACTCCCTCTCAAAGCCTAACACCAAAACAACTCAATGTCACATTCAAACACAAATAATCAATTATAAATTCAACTAAACAATGCATCCAGGGAATATATTATTTGCACTTTTTCTAACTCATTACTTAGTTACTAACTTCACTTAGTAGGCCATTCACACCATGATACCCAATTTCCAATTTAACCAAACATAATACATCATAAATGCTAACAATTCCAACAATGTAATTACAAAATACATAAAAGATTAGCTTTATGTATATTAAGTAATGTAAGATAAATCAATGCTCAATTAACAAGGAAAAGTAATTTAATTTTCTCATTTATAAAACCTTCCAATTATATGAATCAATTAATCTTTTCCTACTTAATTCCCAATCCACTCTTTTACAAAGCAACTATTCTTAAGACAAAATTATTCTTTTGATACAACTTTAATAAATATACATGTACATATATAAATATATATGCATATATATTTATATATATATATATATATATATATATATATATATATATATATATATATATATATATAAATATCTATAAAAATATATCTATATACTTATATATAATTTCAGTCTACTGATATAAAACAGTAATTCAAATTAAAAGAATATACGAACACAAACATAAACATATATATATGTTCAAGTAAATCGAATACTGTAAATGACCATGTGCATCGAACACTTACATTCGAATGGGCATGCTTAAAGGTTATCAATTTCTTATAAGGAATAGCATAAACATTGATTACTAACACTTAAACATAAACAACGAACTCATTAAAATAATCAAATACCATCAAAAAGAAAACATATGCTAAGTTTGCGAAGTCAGATGCTATATATGTATATAGCCATATCTAACAGAGAAGCCGAAATCGAATCCTATATTTTATGTTTGGTACGAACCCATACGCCGGACTATTACACAGAATAAAAATATAGAACTCTATATATTCGAATGGGAGCATACTAAGTAGTTTTAATCCGCTTCTAACAAAAGGATACTGTATACATAAGCTTCATATAAATCGATTTCTAACATAAAGACCAAACAGCGCTCCATGCAATTTTTTATTAGGCTATCCTCTATCATTTAGGAGTATCGAATGCTTCAAATAGTAAGAAGATTGAAGAAAGATAGAGGAATTAGAATACCCTGATGTAGCTAGATTGAAAGTTTAAAAAATTACACGCTTTTGTGAAGGAGACAATTCGCATCCACAACACGAGAGACGTATGCAAGGTTGGAGAAAATGGCTTGGCGACTGAAGACAGCACGGTATTCTAGATTCAATACTTTTATCTAATATTGTGGGAGAGAAGACAACACAATCATAAATTTGCCACGATAATGAAAAGTTAGCAATTACAGTTGGTCTGTTAATCATGACCCTCATACAACGATAGAATTTTCAAGAACCCCGAGTATGTTCTGGTTGCCACGCTGCATCCAAATTCATCTCCAATATTGTTGAAAAAGATATTGTTATGTGAGATGTGAACCAATTCCATCATTTTAAAACAACGATATTATTCTTGTGGAGAGTATCGATGGTGCTAAATGAAACAATCAGAAAGATGGGCTTGCATGCAAAAAATGAGAACATAGACAAAGCGCGTGATCCATTTGACAAAGCACCATGAAGAATTCCATCTGATGGAATGTAATGATAGAAAAATGTGCGCCACTTGAGATTAATGGAAAAGGCTCAAGAAACTTTCAAGAAATGAAATCGACTGGGGTAAAAGTAAGATGCCAAATCAAGGAATGTAATGATTGCAGGCTAAACGCATTATGGTTTTATTGAAATGTCTTTAGGAACTTTCAAACAATTACTATAGACAAACCCAATGAATGAAATAAGACAGCAACAGAAATAGCTCTTGTTTCTATCGATTTCCAAAGATAAAGTCATTGAAATAATATTAAAGCATACAATATTATGTGAAAAACGGAAACTGAACCACAAAGAATAGCATTTACTAAGAATGCAAACAACTCTAAAGCGTTGTAAGGGCAGTGAGCCTAAAGGGAGGAAGAATGGTTTGATACCCAAATGAGACGCTAGCTTGCAAAATGAACATAGAATGGGTTTTCTGAAAAGACTTAACTAATAAAAACAGGACTAGGATAAATAATTTATAGGAATGTTATAGAATATTATCACATTTCTAAGCACATCAACAAATAAACGATCGTTTTCAACAAACAAGAGAGAAAGAATTTGTAATATATGGAGAAGTAAAATCAAGAATAAAATACGAAGCCAACCTGGATTCCTATGTGGCTGAAATGGAGTTCGCTGCCAAAATCTAACCTCTACCTCCACAATAATCCACTTCTACCAAGCCTTAACTGAATCCTCTGTAATTTCCCGAATCCCCAATTTTATGAAAACAATCAATCAAAACCCATTATTCAAAAGATTATTCTCATCGATCAAATTTTTTGTTTGAAAACATAAAATCCATCATAAAACCAAGAAAATCCCCTTGAAAAGATAATAAGGAAAGCTTTTGTTTTTCCAAAACAAAAAGCAACAAAAAGACTCATAAAAACAGCTTGTTTCCATTCGGCAATTAGTTCAAAGTCATGCATGTGCATGAACTCCACTTTTTCTATCTTTTAAATTGCTTTAACAACTTGTTCAAAATCATATCCAATTAACTATTTTATTTTAAATTATATTATTTTAATCATTTTCTTAATTAAATCTCAATGACAATAATTATTATTATCTTTACATTTAATTATAAAATACTTTATTGCATAACAATTTAATTTAATAAATTAATTATTAAAAATTCCATATAAATGTCCATTTTCAATCTTGATTTATTTAATTCCAAATTAATTAAACAACCTTATAAATCAATTTAATTTAATTTAATCGATTAAACAAGACAACTCATAACAAAATTTATCAAACACCGTGAAAGGGCCAATCACAGAAGGGCACTACATCATGAACCTATGGAATATCAGAACATGGGAGGTTATGAAGGAATTATTCTTGACAAAATACCAGGAATATTGTAAAAAGGAAGAGGTTTGGGATGAGATCTTTCATATGACACAAAAAGAGGATGAGTCCGTGGAAGATTACCTCAAACACTTCATGTTTAGCCTCCAACGATCACGACGACCAAAGCTAACCCCTAATACTATTAAAATGTTGTTTCTTAGGGGAATAAGAGATGATACTATGGATGTATTGAATTTGATAGGTAAAGGTAATGTCTCTAAATTGGACTTTGATGATATTTGTGACATTTGTAGGAATTACTTGAGGTCTCAATGTTTGGGGAGGAATTATCCAAGTAAGCCTTATGCTCCAAGTAATGCAATAGGTATAACAAAGCGTGAAATAGGCAATTTACTTCAGGATCTTAAAATTGATTTGTTAAATCATATGGGTAAATAGATAGACAATCTATATACCCGTAGGAAGCAAGAGGAAGACGAAAAGGCCTTGGTTGTGTTTTTTTTGACTTGTCACAAGAGACATAGTAGTGAGGATTGACCTTACAATAGGACAAACATTTCATCCTTAGAAGAAGTCGGTAAAAGTTCTACCTTACAGTCTCTTCCCATAGGTGTGCCTGATATGGAATATTCTAAGGAACCTATCTACTACATGGCCCCTAAGTGACCTTTTCCACCTCGAGTAATGCACCCTAGCATGAAAAATGATTATCTTGCTCTGGGACCTAACTAATCTAATTATTTTTCCAACCAACCTAGATGGTATGGAGGTTGGCAACAACCTCCGCCATACCCTCAATGGATGCCACAATACCAGTATGCTTTACAGCTATGGCAACATGCATGGAGGCAACAACTTCCATATCCTTCACCATACCAACAGCCATATCCATCACAATCACAATTTCCACCTCCTCCCATGATCAACCCATATTAGCAGCCACAACAATTTCTTCCACCCATACCATCATCGTCTACTCAGTGAGCCAATCCAACACAGCCATTGAAGCCCACACCAATGCCAGCCCAACCAAACCCAAATCCTAATGATAAGGCAACACAAATCGTGTATTATAATGAGGCAACATGTTACTCTACTTATCCTATAAATACAGTAGAATTAGATGGAGTTTAATTAAGATCAGGGAAGGCTCTTCAAGGACCCACCATCACTGAAATTAATGAAGAACCTGAAGCAAAGCCAGTGAAAGAACCGCCCTTTCCCGACCGATTTCAATTTGAACCAATACAAAGGGAAGTATCTCAATCTGAATTTGATTTTATCAATGAGTTACACAATGTTAACATCAAGATTACTTTGTTGTGGGATATCAAGGACATTCTTGTTTATACAAAAACTATTTGGGATCTATATACTCAAAAGCAAAAGAGGAAGCAAGACCCAAAGACCATCCAAGTTATTGGACAATTAGCAGACCTCATGCTTGGGAACATAACCATTCCTAAGTACTCAAATCCAAGGAATCATATCATCAAGGTATCTATTGGTAAAGTTAGCATTCTTGACACACTTGTTGATTTGGGCACTACAATTAATATTATGACAAATGAAACAAAGGAAATATTGTCACTAGAGGGACTTAGACCTACTCCCATAGTTCTTCAAATGGTAGACCAATCTTTGGTCAAACCAGAGGGTATGATTGAAGATGTAGTTCTTTCTATTGATTCATGGGAATACCCAACTGACTTTATGGTTTTGCAGCTAAAGATTACGCTAAGGGATACCCCTTGATTTTGGGATGACCTTGGTTAGTGACTACTGATGCATTCATTAATTGTTGTTTGGGAAACATGGTCATCTCTAATGGTGAGCACACAAAACAACTGAATTTATACCCACCAGCACAACCCTTGTTGGAGATGGAGGATCCAGTATGGGTTGATAATGACTTGGATGAGTCATTTCCCATCTTGACAATTAATCAAGCTTTAGATATGGAAGAACCTACTGAGGATAATATTCTTGTTAATTTTCTTCAGAATAGATATGCATCTAATGAATCTTTTGAAAGTGTGGTTCTTCATTAAGGTATAAATACTCCTTGTCCTTTGGGAAAATTTCTACTGGTAGGTAGCTCATGATCTATTCAACACTTTGTCACATTACATCAGTTGGTACCTCATAATTGTCTATACAGTTCATTTTTATTTTCTAGAAGTTCTAGCGATATACCATCCACCTCACAAGTACTAGCCATTAAATCACCTACACAATTAGAAGCCGTGGAAATTTTTCCTCATCGTACACTTAATATTAATCCACATTTAACCACTAAAAAAATCCAAGATCTCATTTTTATGCTTAGAACTAATAAAGATGCATTTTCTTGGGAATACCAAGATATTTGTGGCATTCATCCTGATACCTGCACCCACCATATTTACATTGAAGAAGGTAGTCATCTAGTTAGGCAGCCACAACGACAGATCAACCCTGTCTTGCATGAAATAGTTAAAGAGGAGTTACAGAAACTATTAAATGTTAGGTTTATATATCCTATTTTAAATAGTCAATGGGTCTCTCCTCTAGTTGTGGTTCCTACGAAAAAATGGTAAAAAGTTTTTTCTTTTCTGGATGGGTTCAATGGCTACAACCAGATTCGCATAGCACCTGAGAACCAAGACAATAATACCTTCACTTTTCCTTGGGGCACTTTTTCCTATAATGTTTTGTTGTTTGGTTTATGTAATGCCCCTGCCACTTTTCAAAGGGAAGTTTTGAGCATTTTTGTGGATATTGTAAATTATTGTGTTGAGGTGTATATGGACGATTTTACTGTCCATGGGAATACTTATGAAGAGGCTAAAACAAATTTGGAAAGGGTACTTAGACATTGTATAGAAACTAATTTATCATTAAGTCGTGAAAAGTGCCATATGCTTATGACAGAGGGGATAATACTTGGCCATTATATTTCTTCCAAGGGTATTCAAGTCGATCCCAAAAACATATAGATCATTTAGGACTTGCCTACACCCACTAGCCAAAAGGATGTGCATAGTTTTCTAGACCATGCAAGGTACTATAGGAGGTTTATCCAAAATTTTAGTAAGATTTCCTCCCCCTTGTTTGCTTTGTTAGAAAAAGATGTCATTTTCTCTTGGACACCAAAATGTCAAGAAGCCTTCGAAACCATTAGGAATAAGCTTGTAACCACAACAATACTCAAAGGTCCAAATTGGGAACTACCTTTCTATATTCACACTAATGCCTTAGATTATTCCATGGGGGTTGTCCTTGGACAGAAAGAAGATAATCTATTATACTTCATCTACTACATCAAGAAGAATTTCACAAGAACTAAGGTAAACTATACGATAACTAAAAAGGTGTTTTTAGCTGTTGTTTATGCAATCAATAAGTTTTGTCATTATATTATTGGATATAAAGTGTTTGTTCATACTGATCATTCTGCAATTCAATTTTTAATGAATAAACTTGTAACTGGTAGATTTATTAGGTGGTTACTTTTGTTTCAAGAATTTTATGTTACTATACTTGATAAACCCGGTCGAGAGAATGTGGTTGCAGAATTTTTGTCCAAGTTACAACAACAAAATGATGAACTAGTTCCAATTGATGGCACCTTTCCAAATGAGCATCCTTTTTCTATATCAACAAAGAGCCTGTGCTATGCTCACATGGAAAATTACTTGGTTACTTGCAAGTTTCCACCTCATTTCTCTCTAAGGGAATGCTAAAAGTTGGTTGGAATCAGTGGTGATTATATGTGGATCAATGGATTGCTCTTTCGTTGTGGCCTTGATAATATAATGCGTTGATGCATCCTCGAGGATGATGTCTTTGACATACTTCACGCATACCACACAAAACCTTGTGGAGGACATTTTGCTACTC
This sequence comes from Sequoiadendron giganteum, assembly GCA_007115665.2. Lineage (NCBI taxonomy): Eukaryota > Viridiplantae > Streptophyta > Pinopsida > Cupressales > Cupressaceae > Sequoiadendron > Sequoiadendron giganteum. The sequence goes on along the minus strand of CM021108.1, from coordinate 514,970,802 downwards.
AGAGGACTACTTAGAAGGTCTTAACTACAAGCTACTATTGGCCTACACTTCACAAGGATTGTAAATGTTATGTTCAACAATATGATAAATGTCAGTGTATAGGCTACCCCATGTGCTCAAATGAAATTCCCTTGTATCCTCAATTGTCCATTAAGCCTTTTGAAAAATGGGGACTTGATTTTGTTGGACCTATCAACTTGCCATCTCAGAACAAGGAATACATCCTTGTGTGCATAGATTATGTAACCAAGTGGGTTGAAGTTGTTGCTTTGAAGCATGTGAGGGATACCAAGGTAGCTGACTTTCTATATTATGAGATTTTTACCCGATTTGGTGCTCCATGCGAGATAGTTACAGATCAAGGTCCACAGTTCACATCTGACCTCATTTCTACTTTAGTTCATGAATATGAGATTCAACATCACAATTCTTCACCTTACCATCCTCAAGCTAATGGATAGGTTGAAGCCACCAACTGAGAACTCAAGAACATTCTTACCAAGACAGTTTCCCTCCATAAAAAATATTGGGTCGTGTGACTTCCTGAAGCTATGTGGGCCTAGCGCACGATGTGAAAACCACTACTAGTTTGAAACCTTATGAGCTAATAGAATTATTTTTCACAGTCCATAATAGTTAGTTTCAAGATTTTTGGATAAACTATGTGCATATTTGATGTAAAACTATGCACACAGTTTATCTAGAAATCTTGAAACCAACCTTATGAGCTTGTCTATGGTAAGAGAGTTGTTCTTCCTATTGAGTTTGAGGTAAAAACTCTTCGCACCGCACTGTGTTGGTGTGGAGCCTGATTAGTCTCCAAGTGGGAGATTGTTAGTATGTGGTGACTGATCATGCTATATTGTACACTCTTCATGTGTCCTCTTCATGTACACTGATCATGGTATGTGGCGACTGATCACCGAAAAAGAAAAAACTAACTTTGTAGAACCCTAATTTTTGGAAGCTTCTAAAAGCTTGTTATAAGTGGTTGGGATGGGGAGTTGTAGTATGGTATTATTCACGAGATTGTAATATGTTTTGCATTGGATAATAAAATCCTTGGATGGATGTGGTTTTGTGGATGTAGCCCGAATTGGGTGAACCATGTTAAATTCTCTGTGTTGTCTTGTTTCTACTATAACTTTCTATGTGTTTTATTTCTTTGTTTTATTGATCAAATCTACATTTAACTTTTTAGATATCTGCATTTTAACCCTAACAAGTGGTATTAGAGCAAGGTTGTGTTCAGTTATCATCTGCGGGAAAGTCTCGCGGTTGAGTGGGAGTCTCACGGTTGAGTGGGAGAAATGGAAAATGAGGGTAAGTTGAAGGTTGAGAAGTTAAATGGGAAGAACTATCAGTTATGGAAGATGTAGATGGAGGACTACCTCTATCAGAAGGATTTATGGCAGCCATTGGAAGGGAAAACCAAGAAACCCTCAACAATGTATGATGAGGACTAGGATATTTTGGACAGAAAGGCACTTGGCAGTATTCGTTTATGCCTACAACAATCGATGGAATTCAATATTAATAAAGCAAAGACAACTCAAGATTTGATGGAAACCCTAGCAAAGTTATATGAAAAGCCTTCTGCTTCAAACAAGGTATTTCTTATGAAGCGTTTATTTAATATGAAAATGGTAGAAGGTGGGCCAATTGTTGATCATTTAAATGAGTTTAATATGGTTACCAATCAATTAACTTTTGTAAACGTAAAATTTGATGAAGAAGTTAGGGCTCTTTTGATTTGGTGTTCTTTTCCTGAAAGCTCGAATAGCTTGGTAATGGTTGTTAGCAATTATGTTTCTGGTTTGAATACATTGAAATATGATGATGTTGTTGGTGTTATTTTGTGTGAGGAAATTATAGGAAAAGCTCAGGTGGAACATCCACATCAGGCAATGCTTTGAATGCAGAAGGTAGGGGAAAAACAAAAGAGAGAGGAAATAATTCTGGAAGTCGTGGGAAATCATGAGGAAAATAAAAGGACAAAAAGTCCCAATCTAGAGACAAGAGAGATTGTTGGTACTGTGGTAAGTCGGTTCATTTAAAGAAAGATTGTTGGTCTCAAAAAAATAAAGGAGACAAAAAGGAAGGAAATAAAGAGGCAAATGTGGTAAGTAATAAATCTGATGAGAATGCTTTGATTCTTTCCCTTAACAATGTTGATGATTCTTGGGTGTTAGATTCAAGGGCTTCATTTCATACTACACCCCATAGAAATTATTTTCTTGATTATATCCAAGGGGATTTTGGATTGGTTTATTTGGGAGATAACAAACCTTGTCAGATTGTTGGAAAGGGAAGAATCACTTGATTGTCATTTTATTGGGTAGATCATTAGTCTCAATGGGAATCATTGGCTACTACATGAGGTAAGGCACATTCCAAAGTTAAGAAATTTAATTTCAGCAGGGCAACTAGATGATGAAGGTTGTGTTGTTACATTTAGTGATAAAAATTGGAAGGTTACAAAAGGTGCCTTAGTGGTAGAAAAAGGTGTGAAAGTAGGCACCTTATATCTTTGTACAAGTCATATTGTTCCTTCTACTTTAGCTATTGCAGATAAAAATCAATGTTCAAGAATAGTTGCTATAGTTCAACAAGCAGAAAATCAAATAGTTGTTATGGATTCTGAATCAGCACTATGGCATAATAGACTTGGGCATATGAGTGCAAAAGGTTTGAAATTAATGTTGTCTCATAAAGTTGCACCCTTCTCAAGTTGCAGAACTTGATACTTTAGAGGAACATGGGAATTTTTCCAGGCTATGGGTCACCTAAAAATGGAAAAGAACCTTCGGAGAAGGTCGACTTCCTAGCTTGGATATCACCTAAACTACTGATTTTAAAGGAAAATGGAGAAGGATTAATTGAAAATGGTAAAATAAAACTAGTAAACACTACTTCCTATGGTGATACACCTAACTAAACAGGACTATGAAATTCAGAAACTCGACACTTAACTACAATGACAAAGTTATATATTGCATGATTAATTGTTGCATAACTTGCATAAGTGTTTTACAGAAGGGTCACAATGTTTAAACTCCTAGGAGGAATGACAATTTCACAACTAGAAGCTATTTTCAATGTTTAACACAATCTGTAACCTATAGTATCATACTCTTGCATAAAGGTGGTAAAATTGAAACAAAATTATTAGGGAATGAACATTTTTTCTCAAAATAACTTGATCCATCAACCAAATACACACAATAATGCAAGGAATTAAAAGGAAAAGCCTCAAAGTCAATAATATCTAAGGTTTGAACTGTATTCCATATCACAAAATGAGTTACAAAAAATGCATAAAATCTCGGCCAAAGGACTATAAAAGTCACTAATATGTATCAAAAGCATAATCTGAACTAATTGTCAAATGAGATACAAATGTGGTTAAATAACCAACATCAAGTGGTTCCACCAAAAAGGGTTCTATAACCCATCTTGGGTCAGATGCAACAATAAATCCAAAAATATAGCATGTAAATCTTCAACAAATGAGCTCTAAAAGGGTGAAAAAGTCAAATTTGACTATGTCCACCATTAAAGTATATTAAACCACCTCCTATAACTGCTCCAAAGGCCTCAAAGCTGAGTCAAAATGCTTGATATATTCTTGGCACATGTTTTCCACCCTCCTCTAACTCCCCTAGATGCTTGGCAAGTCATAAATTGAAGCATAACTTCCCTCTTTGATCGAATGCATGAGTGGCTCCTTCATTTAATTTTGCATTTTTTTAAAAAAAAACACTTACAACTAAGTGATTTATAAAACATCACTCAAGACTTAATGTTTACAACTTCAAATAATATGCAAAAATAAAAGAAAGAAAATACAAGTCTTAAAAGACTTACATTATATAGAGGGAAAAATATCACTAAGGAACAAGACTAAAAGCCTTAGCCTACGGTTCAATTGTTCACATGGTGTAATTTAAAATAAAAGGTAGAAATACCTTTATCCTATTGGCATTTTTAAGGTTACTAACCCGTGAACAAAACAAAAATGAAACATTCATTTCATTTGCTTTTTGAAGCTTTTGGAAGAAGCTTGACCGCCGCCAACAGTGAGGGTTTTTGGATTTGTGGAGCTCAACCTAAGTCTTTAATGGTGGATCTTTGTGTTCCTCTTACAGATTTTTAGCAGATAGCTGCTTCAATTTGATAGGTAAGTATTCTAGAAGCATTTTATCATTCTACTTCTTTTCCTAAAAGATAAAATGCACATTTCGAGCCTATTCTCAGAAACATGGCTTCTCTTGAATTTTTCTATATCATACTTGACATGTTTCCACCATTTTGTGAAATTTTAGCATGACCATGCCTTTCTCCTTGCAGTTATATGAGGGTTTCAACCCATATAAAAAGAAAAATATAAAAGAGGAAACCTTTTACTCTGTGTATTGACTTCTTGAAAGTCACTTTGCATTTAATATTTCTCTTTGTATTTACTTGGCATCTACTTGGCATCTTCTACATTTCCATATCATGGTTGTGGCCATATTTGTTCCATAGGTATCAAAATTGTATATGGGTTAGCAAAACCCGCGGCCTCCACTATTCTGGCTTTCCTAGGTTTTGATTTTTCTATAGCCTCTCTGTCAATATAAAGATATCATGAATCAAAAATAGCATTTTGTGAATAAAAGTATACTTATTCAAAGCTCAATATCACCTAGAGCTTTACTCCTTGATTATCATGAAGAATCATAGTATTTGAAATAGACTTAAGGTTTACAAGGTGTCTTCTAAAGAGCTTTCACTATCAATAATAATTCCCCTATTCTTTCTCTTGACTAAGGCATAGTCACTATACTTTGATTATATACACCTTGACCTTGTTTATCATTTTTGTGAGGTCTATCTTCTTCATTTGTGTTTTGTGACTAGTTGTAGCTTTCAATCTCTTTCATGCTTTTATAGCTTCAACTACCTACTGTGGTTTTTATCTGTGACTATCATCAAAACAGTTATTCCTTGATTGGCTATGTATTCATACATGATCCTTTATGACTATAATACAAGTTGTAGGAGAATGATCACTTAAAATTCATCACCTTAAAGTCTTCATCTTGTTTGCTTCGTTAAAGAGCATTGTTGTTCTGATTGAGCTAGCATGCTGCCTTAGTTTATATTTGTTCCCCTTTGATAACTCATACAAACCTCTGACAATAATTGATGAATCTTGTAATCTCATGTCATGATGTACATTAGAAACACATGCACATACTGTACTTTGCAATCAATTTTAACATAATGACAAGCATGCATCCTTTCATGCTTACTTAAATACAATATATATTATTTTTTATTGTGACTAAAAGATCGATCACAGACAGGAACAATGCATGCTTTGCTTAAGTAAGCATAAGAAAATAAGTTACTTTCCATGCTTCGTTAAAACACATAAAACAACATGTTGATCTCGATATGTATACCTGTTCACTGATTGCAAAAAAATAACTTGATTACTTTTCCTTAATATTGCTTATGATAAAATATGAGTTGAGCTCAACCCTTGTGGGAGCCACATTTTCTCCACTCATATTGTAAACAGATGAAATAACAACAAAATTTGACCTGTATCTGCACATGAAGCAAACAAGTTAGAGATCCATTGCATATTTTGGAAGTGTTTGATGACTTCAATGGTTCTCTTAGACACTTTTAGTATGCATTTCTTGTTCAAGGTATATAGAGATCTGTTTATATATACGTAGGTGTTTGTACATGTAAGGCTGGAGACTTTTCATTGCTTAGAGCTTTTCATTTCCCACACTCTGATGCAAGAACTAGGAGCAAGAAGCTAAGGAGGACACAAGCAGATCAAGGCATCAACAAAGCAAGACAACACACCGAAACAATCATTCAGGCAATGACTGGTCTTTATCCTTATTTGTACATTTTGTTTTGTTTACCTATCCATGTGTATTATTTTCTTTGTTTACATTGGACAAGTTTGCTTACAATGGATAAGTTAGTCTCACATCTTGTGTGAGATAATGTAAACTTTGCATTCAATAAAGATTACTTTTTAGAATGCTTTGTGTATATCTTTTCTATGTTATATGCAATTGTATAAATGCAATGATCTGTTACAATAACCTTGTAATCTTTTCTGATTTTTCTGTTTATACAATTGAATGTAATGTAGGAAAGTTAATAAAATGTACCTCATTTTCTCAGTTTAAAATCAGAAAACTCCACCTGATTGAGCTTAAGTGAAAATCTGGTAACAAGTACTTCATTCAAAGAATGTTTTACCAGGTCTAAAATGTGTCAATATGGATTTATGTGAAATTTGTGTGTATGGAAAACAAAAGAGAGTTAGTTTTCTCAAAGATGGGAAACAAAAGAAAGATGAGAAATTGGAGCTTGTGCATACGGATGTATGGGGACTAGCTCATTTATCTTCTCTCAATGGCTCTCAGTATTATGTTACATTCATTGATGATGCAACTAGGAAGGTATGGATTTATTTACTTAGGCAGAAATTTGATGTATTTGAAACCTTTAAAAATGGAGAAGCTTGGTTGAGAATGAGACGGGTAAAAAGTTAAAATGTCTCAAATTTGATAATGGTGGTGAGTATTTCAGCAAAGAGTTTGAAGATTATTGTTCCTCTAATGGTATTCGTAGGCAAAAAACGGTTCCAAGGACTCCACAGGAAAATGGAGTGGCTGAGCGCATGAATAGAACAATAATGGAGTGTGCATGGACTATGAGATTGCATGTTGGGTTGCCTTTAAACATGTGGGAAGAGGCTATAAATATTGTTATTTATTTAATTAATAGAGGTCCCTCTAATCCTTTGGGTTGTGGTATACTAGAGGAAGCATGGACAAGTAAGAAGGTGAGTTATTATTTTCTCAAAACCTTCAGTTGTGAAGCATTTGCACATGTAGATTTTGAAAATAGAACCAAGCTTGATGCAAAATCAAAGAAATGTATATTTTTTGGATATGGCATTGATGAATTTGGTTATAGGATTTGGGATTTTGAAAACAAGAAAATTGTGAGAAGCGAGGATGTCATATTCATTGAGAAAGTGTTGTACAAAGATCAGTTGCAGCAGCATGAGAAGAAAGAAAATGATTATGCAGTGTTGGATGATACTTCAAACAATGATGTTCCAGTGGTTCCTCATTCTCTACAACGATAGCAACAACAAATACCACAAAATCCAGTGAATGTTAGACGATCTTCAAGGATAAGTAGACCTCCAAAAAGATTTTCTCCCTCTTTGTATTCTATTTTATTAATTGATGTTGGTGAACATGAATGTTATGATGAAGCTATGTAGGTGGATACCAAGGTACAGTGGGAGCATGGAATGGAAGAAGAAATGGACTCCTTGCTGAAAAATCAGACTTGGGAATTATGCAAGTTTCCTACAGTAAAAAGGCTTTACCAAACAAATGGGTTTATAGGCTGAAAGAGGAGGATGGAGGTAAGAAAAGATTTAAAGCCAGATTAGTTGTAAAGGGATTTACACAGAAAAGGGGTATTGATTTTGATGAAATCTTTTCTCCATTTGTTAAAATGACTTCTATTTGTACTGTTTTAAGTATTGTGGTTGCTTAAGATTTGCATTTAGAATAACTTGATGTTAAAACTGTTTTTCTCCATGGTGATTTGGAAGAGGAAATATATATGGAACAACCACAAGGATTTAAGGTCAAAGGTAAGGAGAAACTAGTGTGCATATTGAAGAAAAGTTTATATGGCTTGAAGCAAGCACCTCAGTAATGGTATATTAAATTTGATAGTTTTATGGTTGAGCAAGGCTACAACAGGTGTAATTCATACCATTGTGTTTACTTTAAGAGGTTAGATGAAGATATCTACATTATTTTATGTTTATATGTTGATGATATGCTTGTAGCAGGGTCTAACATGGATCACATAAAGGAGTTAAAACAACAGTTAGCAAATTCATTTACTATGAAGGATTTGGGGGCAGCAAAACAAATCCTTGGTATGAAGATTACAAGAGATAGGAAAAACAAAAAATTGTTTTTATCTCAGCCTAATTATGTTGAAAAGGTGTTGCAAACATTTCATATGGAGAATGTAGAAGCTTTCAGCACATTTTCCCAGTCATGTCAAATTGACTAAGGATTTGTGTCTAAAGACACAAGAGGATGAAGGAAAAATGTCCAAGGTACCATATGCTTCAATTGTTGGTAGTTTAATGTACGCCATGGTATGCACGAGACCAGATATTGCACATGTCGTAGGAGTTGTTAGCAGGTATATGAGTCATCCTAGAGTTGAGCATTGGGATGTGCTAAAATGGATTCTTAGGTACTTGAGAGGTACATCCAATAAATGTTTATGTTTTGGGGGCTCTAATACTGATTTAAAAGGCTATCTTGACTCATATTTGGCAAGGGATATAGATACCAGGTGGAGTACCACAGGTTATGTATTTAGTTGGTGGGATAGTAGTGAGTTGGATTTCTTGATTGTAAAAGGTGGTTTCTTTATCCACCATAGAGGCAGAGTATGTTGCTCCAATAGAGGCAACAAAGGAGATTATATGGCTACAACTTTTCATGGAAGAGTTGGGAAAACAACAGGCTAAAAATCACTTGTTTATAGACAACCAGAGTGCTATACATCTTGTAAATAATTTTGCCTTGCACTCTAAAACCAAATACATACAGCTGAGATATCATTTCATTCGGTCAATGTTGGAGGATGGACAGGTAAAGCTGGAAAAGATACATACAGATGCCAATCCAATAGATGTGTTTACAAAGGCAGTGACAAGGGAGAATTTGAGCTCCTCTTAAGCTTTGGTTGCTCTTCATGGTTAAAAGTATAACAGAGCAGAAGGGTCCAAGGTGCTTATTTCTAGTGGGAGTTGTAAGTGCAACGATGTCGTCCAGGATCAATCTCCAAGTGGGAGATTATGTTGGTGTGGAGCCCAATCAGTCTCCAAGTGGGAGATTATTGGTATGTGGTGACTGATCATACTATACTGTACACTCTTCATGTATCTGTTCTCACAGGGATTTGCACCTGCATGCAAGGCTGAAAAGCTCTGCAATCTTGTGGAACATTGGAATACTTTCAAGTTGTGGGTACCCTATATTGAAAGTAGACCTTTGGATTATAGGTTGACTTCCTTTTTGATCCCCTAAAAAAACTACTAACTTGGATGGAAAAGGGAAGAAAAGATCTAATTGAATGCATAAACTAAACTTAAAACAAATGGTGATGCACCTAATAAATGAAACTTAATATGCAACCTAGCTCTCAGATGATTTCTCAATATTTTTATTTGCACAACTGAATTTGACAACTTAAACACTTGAATGTTTCATACAAAGGCTTTGACAAAATATGTCTTTCGAAGGAAAACTCTGTTTTCACAACCAAAATATAAAGTAATTGTATGCACAATGTATAACCTGTGAACTTAAGCATAACTGCATGCATACATTTATGAAAGAGACAGAAAGATTAGAGGTTCTGAAATGAAACACAATAATCTCTCAATCGAATCCAACACAATGACGACACCTAAAATCTTGAAGGAAAAACTAGATAGTACTGAAAATCGAAAGGAATTCATCTACAAATTACAAACATGATTAACCTGTAAATAACTGTTGCATAATCTATTAAACTATAAAAAAAATGAGTTACGGGAAGTCTCTTTGCTGAAGGCAAAGGCAAAAAACAAGAACTGTCAAAAAAAGACTAAGTCTTTTTCCATATATACAATAGATAGCAACAAAGTGCTAGGAGGTGGAACTGAAAGCCAACTGAGAGTGTAAAATATCTCAAAAAAAAATTCTCCTCACGAGCAAAAATGAAAAGCCTCGAAAAGCGGGCCTAGAACTAAAGTAAACTAAATTATGAATGTTGTAAACTCATCCTTGGATGTGTATGATGAAAACATCCTAAAAACTTATGTGAAACTGAATTTTGTCACACGAAACTCCATGCAAAATGGCTTTGAATGATGTGATCCTCTAATAACTGAAAAATGACTCACACTGACCTTGCACATTCAGCTAACTGAAAAGAGACCCAAGTCTCCACCCTCATGATTTGCATGATCGGATCTCCAATTCACCTTACTTGTCTTCTTGCATGATTTTGAGGAGAAGACAACAGCTTGATTGTATATTAAAGATAATCAATTTTATGATTATTTTAATGTTTACATGTGACAGTCCTCCTTTATTTATCTTACATAGTAAATATTAAGGTAATAATAAAATATCATCCTTAATATTTTATTTCATAATTTGATTTTCAAACAATCATGCAATAAATACATGCTAAGTGCCTCCTCACTATAACATGTATTGATATTACCTTTTTCATGTAGCCTTCACAAAGCACATGCTTTAGTGTGAAAGGCTTTCAATCTCAAATGAAAATATTAAAGGTAATAATATCACCTTTAGTCCACGAGCCCCCTAAAATGATTAGGTCGGTTGGCTTAAAAAAGCAAGACCAGAGCACTAATAAAACATTAATGATAATGTTTTGAAAAGCATAAGGCAAAAATATCATTATGATTAGGGCTTCAAGTCAAAACTACTCGAACCCTAATCATTGTTTCATTATTCACTTGTCATTTTGAAGAAGCTTATTATTGCACCGTCAATAGATAGGGTCTCACAAGGGCTCAAATGGTGAAGATTTAGCATTGACAGTGGCTTTTTTTTGGAATATTTTTACCTTCTGAAGCTCGGGCATGCTCACTGGAACTCTTTTTCTGGCTTTTTTTGTGCTTGCATCTTGTAGAAAACGGTCTCACTTGTGAAAAGAAATGCTTTCTCTGGCTTTATTTTGCAATCTCTATATTTTATGACTAAAAATTTTGTCTTTTTCATGATGTTTAAACTTCATTTGAAAATATCTTCCTGGTAATATAGTCGTGGCCTTCACTACTTGCTTTTTTTCTTGTAGCTTCTTTTTTTTTTATGAATGAGATTTTTGTGAGAGAGTGGGCAGTTGAAACAGAAGCTATCCGCGGCTTCCACATTTCACAAGAAAATGTTGCCCTGTGCAGAAGAGATGATTTGCAACAAAAAAAAAACCTCGGCTCCATTGCACAATATGGGTATAATTCAAATCCTTTCACATCTAGAAATTCTTTGTGTACTTTGCAAGAAAAGATAAAGAAAAACTTCAATTTTTACTCCTGTTGCGCATCATTATGTGCTAGGACTAGAAATTATATGATTATTAAAGGATTTTCCCTCTTTCAGGTATTCAAAAGTCTAACTCTCACTGTAACCGAGGGTTTGCACTCTTTGATACGTGCATTCTTAGGGTTTGCATTCAGTCTTTATGCCATGAATTTTCTAACATTTTGCACATATGATGGTTCTCCATTTGTCTTCAAAACTATTGCCTATGGATGTCCATTTGGGAAGGAAACATGTTCATTCAGTTATGAAACTCCTTTTCCATTGGATGTTGGATACTACAACAAACTCTACTCCATTTGACTTCCTCGCAGATTGAATAATGATGTTGTCCCTAAAACTTAAAGGCAAAAATTTTTATACACTATGGTATGATTGTAGATAATTGACTGATGAGAGTGATAATGGTTAATGCATTATACCTACAATCATCAAACTGTACATCCTCTTGATGACTTCATTCAAGACTATCACATCCTTTAGTTTGTCTTCCTCACTACGACTGCACTTTTCTAGAACCTTGACATGTTGCCTTGATCATGCATATGATAGCATAATACCCCTTTGCTGCCATGATCAAGGTGAAATTGCCACTTTGAATCACTATACAAGGACCTCTGATAACTATTAAATTTGCTCCTTAGATTGCTTTTTTGAAAATGGTGGCGTCCCTTTAGATTTCCTCTACCCCTTTGAGAGACTCACATCCCCCTTGAAGCATTAAGACTTTCATTTCATACTTGGTCTAAGACTACACATAATCATCATGGTTCTGCCCTTATTCATAGGGTTGTCCATGCTTGATATTGTTCATATTAATGTCAGTCATTGCCTTCTACAATTTCATCATTCTTGTCCAGAAAGTGAACACACTAACATACATCTTCTTTCGTATCTCTATTCTACACATGCTCCTGTTTTTGTCTCCTGTAGACTCATTTCCTTTGAAAATTCATGGAACAGCCTGTAAATTATAAAAACATAATATAAAGGAACTCAATGTGTGAGTACATTTTGGTATTATGTGTGAATACTTGGCTCTATCCTTTATAAATGCTCTTCACAGGTTTATCAAAGTGATGCAAAATTTACAACTGATGGAATTCCTCTTTGAATCAAAAGCTCAGAAGCACAAAACAGTTTCAAATGTTATCATTGATTGATAAGAATTACCTTACTTTGCCTAAAAATTGTTGCCTTTGTCCTCCTCTTTTGATTTTCACCATGTAACAGTGCTTTATATTGTTGTTTGTAAATGCAATATTATATTGAAATGAAGTTGTTTTTTAAACAATTTTCATGTATGTAGATATTAATTTCCTTCATGTCATCTAGGACAGTTTTCTTTAGAAATGGCTATATTTCTATCATGTATCATCTTAAGTGCTTAACTGAATTTTCATATCCTTTTCATCATAGAGGCAAATGAGGAAATGCTTGAAAACTGTTGCTCTATATTGTCCTTTTGCACTCTTTAATGCATAGCAGTGTTTATTGAATGAAACTCCTGATGATGCAATGTTATTGTATCAACATTCATGAATGGATTATCTTGTGATCTGGAAATTGTTGTATATTGATATGGCTCACTTTATTGTTCCTAAATGCGTTTGAAAATTTGGATATATCTATCCTTTATCCATAGTCTCTTGAGCTTTACTTTACTTGTTCAAGTAGCACATGCATGATCCAAGGTTGCATCTCCCTTAGTGTTTGATATCTCTTTTAAAAGATGAGTGAATGAAGACTTTGTTCTATCTATTTCCACCATAGTGATTTGAATTAAAGGCTGCTATATGAATCTCACTTTGTTACAGCAGTCCCTCTTGATGACTATTATGAATATTTATGACTCTCATGTAAACAAGAGAGTGTCCTCTTGATATGTTGGGCTCAACCCTTATGGGAGCCCATTTTGCTCCACATATCTGATGAATGAAAATCTTCGAAGCATGACTTGTCCTATACCTGCACAGGAAATGAACAATGTTAGATCAAAATAATAATTGTAGAGGCTCTCATTCTCTTTCCTCCTTTGTGCTCTCTTAACTTGATTATGTGATGAATGCCTGATAGGATGTGAGTTATATTTCTATTAGTAATGTGGACATGAGGAAAATAATGATTTTTCCATTGCTCTAACACCACATTTTAACAATTTTGTAGGTGCCTTTGGAACTAGAGCAGGAGTTGTACCAACTGGATCTGAATGCATGAAGACACGACATAATTGAAATGATGATTTGTCATTCCAAGCAATGATGAATCACTCCTTTCCTTATGTTTATATTATCTCTGGTTGTATAGTGTACATATATTTTTTTTGCATTCACCATATACTTACAGTATATCTCAGTTACTCCCACAGCTTGTGTGGGACTTCATGTTTTTACAATATGAATAATACAGCATTTTTTATGCAAATGTATTATATTCTTTGAAATATATTTGCATAACAAAACTGAAACTCACTTGTAATCAATATTTTTCATAATAATAGATACTTAACTGAGAAAATATGTACTTGGTGTACCTTTAAGTGAATTTTCAATTTAGCTCTACCTATTTTGAGTTGTAGCAAAAAATAGGTAACGGTATCCTCTTCATGTACACTGATCATGCTATGTGGCAACTGATCACCGAAAAAGAAAAAAAATTGACTTTGTAGAACCCTAATTTCTAGAAGCTTCTAAAAGCTTGTTATAAGTGGTTGGGATGGGGAGTTGTAATATGGTTGTTGTCACGAGGATTAGCACTCGAGTGCAAATCCGAGAGGCTATCCTGTGAAATATGGGAGTACTTTCAAGTTGTGGGTACCCTATTCAAAAGTAAACCTCTGGATTATAGGTCGGCTTCCTTTATGATATTCTAATGATTGTTTGTAATTGGATGGAAAAGGGAAGAGAGGCTTGAAATGGATGTATAAACTAAACTTAAAATTAGGTGATGCACCTATGCTATTTGATCAAAAAACTATAAAAAAATCTCCACAAGATTCCCAAAAAACACTCTATTTGCACAACTTAATTTGGATAGCAAATCCACATAAATGATTCGTTCAAAGGCTCTTTAATTTCACTTTTTTGAAAGGAAATCAAAGCTTTCACAATCAAAACTGATAAAATTTAATAATAAACACAATGAATAACCTGTGAAAAACTAGAATTTATGCATAGACAATCAAGCTTAAGACAAAAAATTTACAGGTTTAACAATTAAAACGCAATAAAACTTCGATCAGATCAAGAACTTGAATGCAATAAATTGAAACTATGAAGGCAATACTTGAATTAACTCTTGGAAAACAAGGAAGAAACTCTACCAAACTGTAATGAAATAATTGAAACTATTGAATTACTAAAAAATTGAGTTACAAGGTAATCTCCTTGCAGAATGCAAAGGTAGAAAAGCCAGAACTAAGGAAAAAGAATAACTTTTTCCAATATATACAAAGAAATGAGAACTCCAATGTCGAAGAGGTGGAAGAAACAGTGAACTGAGAGTGTGAAATATCTCTTGAAACCTCTCCATGAGAAAAAGAGAAAATGCATGAAAACGGGGCCCACCAATGCTGTAAACGAAACTCGAATAACTGCAAACTCCTCCCCTCAAATAGTTAGACTAAGGAAGATTCCAAAACTGCATGAAAAGCCTCCAATTTCACTCCAAATGCATGAAATTGTCTCTCAATTGCACCTCCTCGCATGATCAGTTAACTCAAACCCCACTCTTGTCTTTGATCCCTTTGCATGTTTAAAGTGAAGTTAAGTGTTTTGAATAATATTAAAGTAATCGATAACTAATTACTTTAATATTTATGATGTCTTTGCCTTTATCTTTATCATCTGCATGATAAATATTAAAGCAATTCAAAATACATTGCTTTAATATTGTTTACAATATTAAATTTACTTGAACATGCCAAAGAAAAGGAAAGAGGGAACAAGGAGTTTAGATGGTGTATTACAAGGGAGAGCACAAGGTAATATTGACTTGGAGTTTGGTATTATAATCCTTACAAATTTTTCATGAAAATAACGAAATGTATAAGGAAAACCCTATAAACCATTTTTTTAAATAATGCAAAGCCCATAGAAATAAGGCAGAAATCCTTAAGTAAAAGGTTGACCATTCTAGGGTAAATGAAAACCCTAAAGCACAACTCTCACGGCTTCATTCTTCATTTTTTACTTAGAAAAATACTTCTACCTGTGGCGCCGCCATGAGGGTTTCTGGATCTTTTGAACTCAAACTGCACTTGGTTTAGGTTTGGCTGCAATGAGATCTCTGGTATGGATGTTGAGCTCGCTTTTGCAGCATTTTCCATGTCGATTTATTGTTGGAACTGAATGGTAAGATTCACACCTTGAAGCTAGTTCATTTCATCCTTATCTCGAGCTCTTCTAAAATATTTTTGTGGTGACTAGTCATAGCTATGACTATATCTTTAATGTATCTCCTTGTTTTCCTTTGTGTTAATATTCTTTGTCACTCTTTTGGGATGCCATGACTAAGTTTTCTTGAGCTCCTAAAAGCTTAGCCCATGGGTTTAGGAGGATTTTATCATAGGAAATAAATGGCAAGCAAGAGGTAAGCCGCCATTCGAGCCCTCCATATCTCCTTTCTTGATCTCAAATCCTTGTTGAAAACGGTTTGACATGAGTCAAGGCACAAACATCTCTCTCTTTCTCTATTGGGAAACTGGAAATTTATATTTGTTTCCATTACTATTGTAGGTTGTGTCCATTCTTGGTAAATTCATCCATGTTGCATAATGATGGGATTTCTCTCTATTCGTGTTTTTTGTTAAAACCCTCACTTGGGTATTTGGTATTTGAGAGGAAAAGATGCCTCCATGGCGCGACCATACTGTGTAAACTAGTTTTTCTAGAACATTGTAATGGATGTATGATGAAATTTAATGAAACCCTTATGCCCAAATGAAATTCTTTCATTTTCTTGCATTTTATGATTTTCTGGAAATGGGTTACAAACCCTCGCTGCTTAAGATCCTTTTATTATGAGCACTCTATTTGTTGTGAATGCACCCTTAGCATGGGTTGGAAATATGACCATCATTTACAATTCTTGGCACTATTTTAGAAAGACACTGTGTCTCACTTTAATTTAAAGCTTAAAAGAATATCTCCAGCACTCAAACCTATATAAATGATTCTTTCCTCAGACACCTGGTGTATATTTACTGAAACTTGCAACTGCTATGTTAAGCACCAATCTTGGAATGATTTTGTAGCATAACTTGAATCTGTATTTGTTCCACTGTTGTGACATGAATAAAACATCACCATTCTTTCTTTATTTGTTTGTAATTATTCCATAATGTTGTTGAAGGTGCTCAAACCCCCTTTCATTCATAATTTGATTTGTGGGTTCCATATGTATGCCTATTCACTATCTTTAAACAATAAAATACTTGTTGCACTAGTTAATGAACAACTCAAAATATTATAAATATTATGAACAAAGCATATGTGGTAGCAAGAATGTATTTCAAAACTAGAAGCATTAAATGCCTTTTTTAGCAATTCTAAATTTGTTTATGGGCACGGTACCTTATAGTTGTTGGGCTCAACCCTTGTGGGAGCCAAATTTACTCCACAACTATAATGGAAATGAGACATGTACCTATTCTTGCACAAGAAACAAACATGTTAGTATTTAAAACAATGAATTTCAGATGTTCTTGATGTTCTATTTCAGCTTCACATGTACTCATTATTATTTTCCTTGCTGATTCAATTCATTGCAAGTAAATGCATTATATTTCCGTTGATGATGCATGTAATATCATTCATATCCAGAGCTCTAACAAAACCCCCTTAATCATCTATAGGTACACTCAGAATCAAAAGCAAATATGAAGGAAAGACGGGGCAGCAGTCACAAAACATTCAAAGATCGAAGAACCCCCACAAGCAAACAATGATGGATATGTTATTTTGTTACATGTTTTCTTTATTTTATCATCGGTTGTATAATTCATTTCCTTGTAACTAATTGCATTAGCTACTCCCATGGCATGTGTGGGATCCTTTTTTGATTTCTCTCTTATGAATAAATAACAACAATTGCAATTTTACATTCTTGTTGTAAAATGAATGAATCATTATGATATGAATGAATCTGTAACAAGATAAAACAAAGCAATAATTTATGCTTAAATTTCATGTACTCCTTTTGGTACCTCATTGTGTGTCGTAAGCATTGATTGGAAACTCACTGCAACTCATTGCAATCTAAAATTGAAATCAAACCCATTTGATATCCTTCACTGAAAATGAATTATCTACATAAAAATAAATGTACCTTTCACTTTTGAATAAATCAAATAATTCCAGCTCAGCCAAAATGAGCTAAAGTGAAAATTTTGGTAACAATGACATTATTCGCGAGATCGTAATATGTTTTGCACTGGATAATAAAATCCTTGGATGGCTACAGTTTTTTGGATGTAGCCCGGATTGGGTGAACCATGTTAAATTCTATGTGTTGTCTTGTTTCTGCTATAATTTTTTGTGTGTTTTATTTCTTTATTTTATTGATCAAATTTGCATTTAAATTGTTAGATATTTGCCTTCTAACCCTAACACACACTTCAATTGGGTATGAACTTGACTTATGCACATAAATAATGGATTGCACAACTTCACTCATTGGATGAACTTTGTCAACAAGAGCTCTTCCATGAAAATATTGTCCAGAACAGTGTGCTCTTTGGCATGATCATTTTATTTGACACCGACCATTTCAACTAGGTGATTGGACACTCTTGTATGACTCCCATTTCCAAGATTTTAAGGGAAAGTTCCACACCCGGTAGCTTGGACCCTATGAAATTGAGATGGTCTATGATAATGGGGTAGTTAAGCTTCGCACGGTGGACTCCTACTGCATGGCTTTAGTTGTCAACAGTCACCGGTTGAGTTGTATAAGAGGCCTATTTCCAGGGAGGAATTTATCTTGAATTTTCTAAAGAAACTCCATCTGCTTGACAAGATATCTATGGTCTCTTCCAGTACCTTTTAGGTACTCTTCAAAATGTTTTTTTCCTAATAATTTTTTTTTTTTTTTAAAACAAGAAAAAAGTGAAAAAATAAAATACAAGCGCACAACCCCACCTTCCTGTCACTTTTGTGTCAGGATCTACTTTCTTTTCTGAGTTGCAGTTGTTCGTTGATGGTCTAAGATGACCAAGACTTCATCTCAGTTACTTGGGGTTTCCTCTTGTTCTTCTTTGTGCCCCTTGCCATTTTTGGGTTGCTATCACCTCGCGGTGTGCTACATTCTGGCAACTTCCTCTATGACTTGGGTCTTGTCTTTTTCTATCTAGGAGCATTTTCCACTTGGTTCTTCTTAGTTCCATTGGGAATTTCTTGTTTCCCCAATAGTTTTTCAGCCTAACACTTAACATCTAGTGCCTAGTTTATACTACTGATCTTATCGTGCTCATTTTTCATGTTCTACTCGCACACTCTTGTCACCTATTTTCTAGGGTATTGTACATTTTCAGTTATCACTTCACTGCACTAATTTATACACATAGTAGACTGCCAGTTGTACTCCATCTCGGTTCAGTTATTCATGCTTCTTAGCTGCAAGGTGTGTTTTTCTGCTACATTGTCTTATCATCACCTTGCAATACCTTAGTTCCTAGCGATGACACTACTTGGTTGGCAGTTCTCAATCAACACTGGCATCATTTTCTTTCAAATCCATTCTCCATTCACCGTGTCTACTTCCACATCACCTTTATATACCACCGACGATTATTGGTAATGGTATATCTCAGGTTTTCTCTTTTCTTGGTTATTTTATTTAATATTCTTTTTTTCATTTAATGATTAGTGATGTAACCCGCAAATGGGTCACATGCTTAGTTGGGGGGGGGTTTCATGTCATAAGCCATGTCATGTTTTAAACTGTCACATCATATCTTCACCATATCCTTCCAAGTACATCGTAATCTATTATCACTTGACCTCACTTATTTAATACCATCATTACTATTATTTATCAATGTAACCATAAGCTACCATGATAACATTGATGTAAACCATTATTTTTAAACATTGCAACACACCTTCTAAATTTAATTTCTTGTTAACCTCTTATCGTTTAGGTTATAGTCGATAACAATGTACTATTCCCAACACCTATCCTCAGTGGAGGTTTTTGCGTTTATTAGTGACTTTCATTTGCACAATTCTTTTGGTTGTAGAAACCTCCTGGTAATGGCAAGAGAACATCGCCATCGTTTTGAGCCTCCAACTATGGAAGAATTGAGGACACTAGAGGTTGTCAAGGCTTATAAGATTTTCAAACAAGAAGGATGTGATGTGTATTTTAAATGGTTAAGGGGGTATGATGAGAGGATTGTGCAAGAATTCACAATGACTTGCAATAAGAAGGAAGCAAAAGTTCGTGTTTTAACCATTCCTTTCTCAGTGGAAGCCATGGCTGATGTTTCTGTGTTTCCACTCTCAGGGGAGAAATATTTTCTTGATAATTCTAAGCCTCCCATGGACCTCGAACCCTTGCGCAAGAATTTTCTAGAAAGAGGGGAGTTTTTTGAAATCGTCATTGGACAAGGTACAAAGTTATCTTCACTTTCGCGGCCCTGGGACAATGTAGCAAGATTCATCATCCAGTAGATAACCTATGAACGTAGGTATGTATATGTTTATGCTAAACATTTTTGACTTATGAATCATCTGAGATGGGGTATGCTTGTGAATATGCCATACTTTCTTTATTCCTCTATCAATAAAATGTGGAAAGCAGTGCAAAAAGGACATGAAAATTCATTAGCTCACCATAGCCTCATCAAATTGTTAGTTGTAACAGAATTAAAAAGAATTTCTCCTCTGTGGGATTGGGATTCACTTCTTGGTGATGATACCCCAAACAACTCCATAGAGGAAGATTCTCCTGTCACTATAAACCCATCTAGTACTTCTAAAAATGAGGAGTCTGTAGGCACAAAGTCAAATAAGGATAGTAACAATGAAAGTTATTTAGATGAGCATAGTGAAGACTTAGGGACAAAAGAACCCTTTGGTGATTCTTTTAGACCTATGAAGAAGAGGGTTTCTAATAAGGGTATCAAGCAAACCCTAGCCTCAAGTAGCAAACCGGCCAAAAGTTCTCATGTCACCCCTACGAGTGGAAAATCTGTCAAAACTAGCACACCAAACCAGGAAACTAGGGGTAAGCGAAAAAGGCATGGAAATAAATCTTTATTCTCACATGGTTCTTCAAAGAAACAAGTCTCAATTGCTTCCGGTGACAAAGATAAATCCCCAACTAAAGAGAAATCACCAACGGCTACAACAAAAAAAATGGAAAATCTAGCAAATGTAGCTAGCAATGTTCTGGGTTATAAACAACCAAAAGAAGTGGATGATTGTATAGTCCTAGGTGTCATGTATCACAGAACTAGAAGGTTAGGAAATTCTTCTATGGAGCTACAAAGGAGTAACATAAGGAAGACAAAAGAAGCACCTGTGACTACTGATAAAAATGAAATTAGATGCGAGCAAGAGACCCAACTCCCTCAATCCCATCCTTTAGTTTTAGAGGGAGTGTTGATAGCTACAAAGGAAGGAAAAATAATGTAACCCTTGAATTAAAATGAATAGGGCATGGAAGAAGTATTTGTTTCATGTGGGGAGGATATTCATAATGACACTAACATTCAAGATTTTCACATTAAACTAATGCCTGAAGACACTGTCAACCTTGTAGAACAAAGGACTACTGAATTGTCACCCCGAATGGAAGAACATGAGTTGAATATGTCAGTTGGCAATGAACAAGAACATGTGGAAACACCTTCCACTTGAAGCCAAGAGGTAGGGGGAGAGATCCTTTGCTAACAAATGAGGAAATTCATGACCTACAAAACTTGTAACTAAGTTGATAGAGGAAAATCCTCTGTCAGCAAAAGAAGAGATACAAGGTTTATAGAATTTGGTAGCCAAGTTAAGAGAGGAAAATAAAGCACTGCATAATTCATTGGCTAGGGTGACTAAGGAGAATGGATCCCTTCAAAATTAGGTTCATGACGCATTCTCCCTCGATTCCTCACAAACAAAAGAGATTCGCCAACTCAAGGAAACACTTGAGAAAACATTTGCCTCCAGTACATCTCTCATGTCCATTCAAGAGCATGAGAAGCAGATGCAAGCATTATACTAGTCATGGATTAAAATTCATTGACACAATGTAGAAACTAGCTCCTTTTTCTCTTGGTTTGTATTTTACATTCTTTTGCATGAGGACATGCAAAACCCTAAGTTGGGGGGAAAAGATGGGGGTGAAATATGTCTTTGTTTTACATTTTGTTTGCCTTTAAACTCTGTCGTTTCATAGTATTTTTGTTTCTCCTATCACCATTTTTTAACGAACTGAAGATATTTTATAAAATACAAAGGAAAGATAAAAACCTATGAATATATCAAAATCCTTTGATCATTTATTGATTATCTCTATGGTTTTGGTAGAAGGGGATGCTTAATGGATGGCACATGGACAAGGGCATCAGTGGAGTGAATTTAAGACCATTTGAGGGTCATTTGTCATTTTGGTTAAACTAGTGTTGAGTTTTATTTGTCTATTTCAAGTTTTTGTGCCATTTTGAAAGGATGGCAAAAGACTATAAGCTATTTTTTATTATCTTTTAAGGTTGTTGGCCACGGGCCAAAACAACCAAAGACTCTCATATGTTTTTATCCAATAGTAGTTATAAGTTGAATTGGTCTAGAATATCTATAAATATGTAAGCCAAGACTCGGCGCATATAGATGATAATAATATATTGATACAGACTTATGTTCATGAATTAAAAATATTGTGATGTTATCTGAATGAATGTTGATTAGCATGGAGTAACTTGTGTTTGTAAGCCTCATCACTGATAATCAAAGAAGGCAAGGCCCACTTCATCAATTACCTAGTAATCACTATAGTAGGATTGCATTGTGTGGTAATAAACGTTTTAGCTTTACATTCATTTTTTTGTGATTGAATTGGTTTGCAGTTTACTATTAAATGCATATGAGTTTAATCAAGTGTGCCATATTTTGTAAACAATGATCGGTGTGATTATCAATATGTGTGGATAAAGTTTAATGTGTTCCATTTCAATTCTATCTTTTGATTATATTCTATTCTTAATGTGGAATAGTAATGCTATTTACTTTTTACTGTTAATTGGTTTATGTTGCAGATTGTTTTGATATAGGCTCCTAACATAGAACCGATAGGAGGTTTGAGAGCCATATTTTAAGAATAAACATAGACTAAGTAGTTGCATCCATTCACACTTAGCTTGCTAGGTTAATCCCTTAGGAAAATAGCCCCAATATCTTTAACAAGTTCACGACCCCGAGATTAACATTGAGGAGTAAACTGGGGAAATTATAAAATTCTCAAGGATTGATGTATATCCATCTACCCAAATTAAGATAGAATTACAAGGATAGTTTTACCCATAATATCAACCATGGTTTAATCCAATCAACTACATTACATTTTTTTGGAATAGGATTAAAGATGCTTGAGAGCATTAATGCACTATTCATCAAGCCTTTCAAGTTGTTGTAATCATTTTTCTTTATAAATATTGTCGTCGATAAGCCCTCTAAGAGAAATTCTTAATGAAGGAATTTACAACTCTAAGGGCATTATTGCATTGATTCCATAAACAAGGTTATAAGGTGTGTTTCCTATAGGTGTTTGAATACTAGTGTGATAAGCCCATAATGCATACAATAATTAAGTGTGCCAATCCTTATTGTGTTTGCTTACTATTTTTCTCAAGATTCATTTGAGAGTTTTATTAGTTGATTTTGCTTGACCATTAGATTATGGGTAATAAGGTGTTGAAAATGGTGTTGAATGTGGAATGTTTCCAAAAAATTCTTCACATAATTGTTCTTAAATAGGGTCCCATTGTTTGAAACTAATGCAGAAGGAAGGCCAAAGTGAGCAATAATGTGTTACACTATGAAATGAAAAATTGCATCAACTATTATGGAACGAAGAGGAATTGCTTCTACCCATTTCCCGAAATAGTCTGTTGCGGTAATTATAAGCGTGTGTCTAGAGGAAGAAGGTGGTGATATTTTTCCAATGAGATCCAAACCCCAAACCAAGAATGGCCAAATAGGAACTTGGGCATGAAGTTTGGCTGAAGGAGCATGAATCAAATTGTTTTGCTCTTCACATTTGTGACATTTCTCAACATGATCAAAACAATCTTCTTTCATATGTCTCCGATAATATACCAAGCAGATTAATTTTTGAACTAACGATCTTCCTCCAAAATGTCCCCCAAAAGCACCAACATGAGATTCCTCAAGAGTTATAGGGATCTTTGATTGTTTAAGACATCTAAGTAAAATACCATCAAAGGATCATCTGTATAAAACATCTGCAAAGATGACATATCTAGTGGCAAGTTTTTGAATACAAGCTCTAGTGTTCTTAGTGAATGGTTCAAAAAAGGTACCTTCTTTTAAGTAGTTGAATATTTGTGTGTACCATTCAATAGAGACTTTAGTATTAGTTTGTAACGCTTCATTCACTTTTTCATCTATGGATGGTTTTACAATTGTGTGGATGATTAATGTAAAATCTATAGAAGGATCATTAGGAGATACAAGGAAAGCAACACTTGCCATTGCATCTGCATGTCGATTATCTTTTCAAGGAATATTATCAATAGTATATGATTCAAATCATTCCAATAATTTCATTGTGAAATTTTTATATTGAACTAGTTTGTCATGTTTTTCTTGCTATGACCCAATTATTTGTTTAATGACCAGTTGAGAATCACTGGATATCTTAATATGTTGAACACCTAAGGATAAGGTTGCATGTATTCTAACAATTAAACCCTCATACTCTGTAGTGTTATTGGTGCATAGGAAGTTTAATTGAAAAGATAAAGGAATAGGCTTTCCTGAGGGTGGAATTATTATAACCCTTGCTCCAAATCCAATTCAACACTTGGAACTGTCAAAGTACAATTCTCATGTTTCCTTTTCAATAGTCAACACACTTTCATCAGGGAATGATTCCACATTAGGTAGCATAAAAGAAGAAGTAGCATCGAGGTGAAGCCACAATAGTGGTTTACAATTCAAGTGAGGAAGGAAAACTCACAAAAAATGACCCCAAGGCAAAAAAAGTGATTTTAGGGGTTCGTATGAACCTACTGGTTTGACCGAACCAATAAGGGGTTTGCTCGAACCAGGGTTTGAGTGAACCCCTTTGAATCTTGGCTGCCAAAAAAACAAAAAAATGCATAGGAAAGGGGTTCGAGCGAACCCCTAAAGGTTCGCTCGAACCCCTATGGGTTCGTACGAACCCCCCTTATCCCTCATCCCCCATCTGAGACACAAAAAAAACCTAAATTTTGGCACTTCAGAGCTCAAGTTGAGGATGATATTGGAGGAATCTTCACAAACCCAACTAGAATCAGGTAGTCCTCAGAATGAGCTATCCAACGAATATAATTTTAATATGTTTTGGTTTTATTATGTATGTGTTTTTTTAGTTTTATTAAACATAGGTTTTTCACCGAATATCAAGCTCTTTGTTTTGCACATGTGGAAAAATAGCAGATTATCAAAATAAAAATTTTAAAAATATGTTTGTGCTGGGTATTAATGTCCTTGATCCATTAAAAAAAAAATTGAATTTTGATACATACGAAAAAAGTTATGTTGTATACAGTCCGCCTATGTCTGAATTGCAATTGGTTTGACTTCAAAACTTGATTAAGGAAAAAATATTCAATAAAAAACTATGAGACCAAATGAAAGTGCTAGATATCATAGCTACAAATCTAAATTTGAAAAAATTAGAATTTTATCCTTCATACAAAAAAATTTATGTTGTATACGGTGAGCGTCACTTTATAAAAATGTTGTTTTTTTAAAAAAAACCAATTTTCGTGGGAGATGGAAAAAAAAGTGCAATCTGATTCCAAAAATTTTGAAAAAAATATTTTTAGAATCTAAATAAAAAATGTGATGTGACTCTATTTTGCATCATCTTTAAATTCTTCACGGTTTAGCCGCTATAGGTGCCCGAATGTGAAGATTTAGTTAAAAATAATAATTTCAGTGTCCAGTTTGGCCAAAAATTATAAACCACTATTGTGGGATCA
This sequence comes from Sequoiadendron giganteum, assembly GCA_007115665.2. Lineage (NCBI taxonomy): Eukaryota > Viridiplantae > Streptophyta > Pinopsida > Cupressales > Cupressaceae > Sequoiadendron > Sequoiadendron giganteum. The sequence continues at coordinate 514,945,413 of CM021108.1, read as the reverse complement.
CCCATCGGCTAAATGGTAGATTAAGTCTTGTCCTTTGATTGCCTTTTGAGAGACAAATTTAATATCAAACTTAGTTAACAACATATCCCATTTAGCTAAACGTCTTGATAAGTTTATTTTAGCAAAAAGATGTTTTAAAGGATTAAACTCTAATCACATGAATTTTTGTATTTAGTAAATAATGTCATAATTTACTAGTAGAAAAATACATGAGCCAAACATTGTTTTTCTATAATTGTATATCGAGTTTCATAATCAATTAACATTTTCCTAATGTAATAAACAAGAAGTTATTTACCATTATCATCTTATTAAGCCAACAATGCTACTAAAGCATGGGTAGATGTTGGTATATAAAGTATGAATGGTTTTTCTTGAATGGTGGGCTGTAAAACAGGAGGAGTAGCAAGATTCTCTTTCAAAATTTCAAAAGCTTGTTTACAATCCTCATTCCATTTAAATTTTGATTCCTTTTTAATAATTTGTGTAAATGGTAAGCTCTGATGTACCAATGATGCCATAAAATGATGGATAGCTTGAATCCTTCCTTGTAAAGTACATAATTGAGAAATGTTCTTCGAAGGTGGAATGTTAATGATAGCATCAATATTCTTTGTTTCCACCTCAATGACTATGTGAGATACTATAAAACCTAAGATTTTTCCACTATCCACACTAAAGACACATTTTTTCAAATTCAATCTCATGTTATACTTATGCATTCTTTCAAAGATCTTTCGAAGGATTTTAACATTGTATTGATGAGTTAAGGATTAAGTATAGTGCCTCTCATGTTCTAATACTTTGATACTGCTTTGGTGTGTGTGTTTGTTTCAGTGTGATTTCTGGTTATGTTTTAATGCATACTCGATACTCTGTTAGTCATCTTTTTTGTCATGTGTTGGGTGTGGCAGACAGTTATGTTTATTTGCTTATGAGAGTTGGACTTATGTGTGGGATACTTATGTTATGATGATGTTACTTTGTGATTTATATTGATGATGTGATACTTATATTTTGATTATTGTATTTGATTCGGGTGAAGGAGACGAGGTGGCATCGCTCATCCGTGAGCGCCCTACCTCACCATAACTCTCCTTCACAATGTGTTGACTATGAGTTATATGCATATGTATATGTTGTTCGACATTTGGTGTTATGCAAGAATGCAGGTACCAGGTGTCGACTCCACCAGCATTGTCGAGTCTAAGCACACCCTACATACCCAATGGTTTGATGTGGTTAGGGAGTTGGTAAGAAAGTACCCTCGTCTATGTCAGTGGTTGGTCCAGTGGTTGTTCATGTCTTATCCGTACTTTGTTTGTGTGGGTATGGTTTAAAATTAAGTCATTTTCTTTCATGAGTTTTATTATATTTTATTCTCATTTCTTTCTTCTACTTTACTTAGTATCGTTTATCGTTTAATTGTTGGGTTCGTTTAAGTAATGCACCATGTACCCCATAAGATTAGGTTAATGCTTTATGTTATATCTATATTGTATAAATGTTTAATGTTGCAATTTGTAATTGTTGTTTTCAACAAAAAAAATATATGTTATTGTTGTAGTTGTCCTATGGGGTTTGTGTGGTGGGGCATTACAACTTGGTATTAGAGCCAAGGTTAACAACATTGGGTACTGTAGGTTAAGTTAGCCCATTATGTTAATCTTGTTGCATAACTTTAAACTTATGTAATCCCTCTCTTGTTGTGCAGAATCATGCCTAGGGGTCGGGGACGTCGTCGCGGTCGTGGCCGTGGTGGTCACGGAGCTAGCTGTCATAATTCATCACCTCAAAGCTCCCATGAATTGTAGCAGGAGGAAAATTAGGGTTCCCAGAACAACCCTGCGAGTGGAGGCCCTAATCCAAAGCAACCAATTCAGGGTGGAGAGTAGTTACGTCAGTTTTTGGAAGATGTTCTTGGTCGTCTAGGTCCTAGGCAGGATGAGCAGCAGGTGATCAGAGAGAGAGTGATCACCAAGGAGGAATGAGATATCAGTAGATTAGAATGCAGTGGCCACTGGTCATATGAGAGATCTCCTCAGGGCATGTCCTCCTATTTATGATGGCTCTAGTGGAGGTTTGGAAGCTAAAACTTGGCTCATTGATCTAGATCAATTATTTGTTATGCATCCCTACGACAGTAATACTAGGGAAAGGTACGCCATCATGCACCTTAGAGGATTTGCATCCACATGGTGGCAACTGGAAGAACAAAAATTACACCTTGACATCAATTCAGTGACATGGGAATTGTTCTTAGAATGGTTCAAGGCTCGTTTCTTATCTGATCACTAGAGGCAGCATCGGGCAGATGAATTCCATGACTTGAGATAGATGGTAATGTTTGTAGAGTAGTATGAGCATCGCTTCTTTGAGCTTAAGTAGTACACCATAATTGCTAATGATGAGGCTATGCTAGTACAACATTTTGTCAGAGGTCCGAATACTAGGATTAGTGGAGGTGTCTGAGTCTTTGATCCAAAGACGATGGAGGTTCTTGTCGATAAATCCTACCTTGTCGAGGAGAATTTGACCTTGGCATTAGGAGGTCACATTGGAGTTAAGATCGGTAGTACTCCTACTACAGGTGGTGGTTCCTGTGGTGGGCAATCTCAGGTTACAGGTCCTTCTAGGTCCATTCTGCACCCGCTAAGGGTGGATAATAGTAATTTCAGTTGAAGAATAAGCCCTCTCAGTCTCATCGAAGCAATAGATTTCAATCTAGGAGAAACCGTCATTGGCAGAGATCACAGCTAAACCAAGTTGAGCAGCCAACACAGTCCTCATAGCTTACACCTAGCCATGGTAGGTATCAGCAGTCTAATGTTTTAATTGGTGTCAGAGGTTTTGGCCATGGTATTGGGTGTTTCAGTTGTGGGCAGCAAGGACATATTGCCAGACAGTGTCCACAGAGGAGCACTGCAGGGTTTAGTCAGAGGTCGGCAACATCTAAGCCGACAGTTGGAGACATTGGCAGGTCTCATCAGGTTTTCACCACAATGGATAATCATCAGGTCGATCACAAAGGCATGGTGGTGGAGGTATCAGGTTTGTTGCAGGGCACTCCTATTTCTATACTTTTGATTGTGGTGCATTGGATTCCTTTATTTCCCCTTCAGTTGTTAAGTGTTGTAATATGGTTGTGGAAAAGAAAGGCGTTAAGTGGTGTGTTGAATTAGCTTTTGGGGGAAAAGTGTTAGTGGAGTCTCTTGTTCCAGGATGTAAGTTGGAGTTTGGTTCAGTTGTGACTTCGGTGGATCTTCAGATTCTTCCCCTAGGTTCTTATGATGTTGTATTGGGGATGGATTGGTTAAGTGCACACCTGGCGACAATTGACTGTCGTCGTAAGTTTGTTCGTTGTCAGGATGATTATGGAGGTGAGGTTGAAATTGTTGGCATTCAAAATCCTATCTCCTTGAGGATTATCTCTGCAATAAAGAAGTGTTTTTGTCAAGGGTGTCAGTTGTTCGCTATCTCAGTTAGTGACTTGGATATGGAGGAGATTCTAGAAGCAACTTTGGATGATTATCCTCTCCTGAAGGAGTTTTTTGATGCGTTTATGAGCGAGATACTTGGGATGCCACCTAAGCATGACATTGACTTCCGAATTGATCTCATTCTGGGAGCTAAGCCTATCTCCAAGGCTCCTTACAGGATGACAACTCAGGAGCTCCAAGAACTCCATTTGCAGTTAGAAGAATTGCTTGAAAAGGGGTTTGTTTGTCGTAGTGTTTCCCCTTGGGGAGCACCGATCATTTTTCAAAAAAAAGAAGAATGGTTCGCTCCGTATGTGTATTGATTACAAGCAATTGAACAAGGTAACTGTGAAGAATCGCTACCCCTTTCCGAGGATTAATGATCTATTTGACCAGATCAAGGGAGAAAAGGTGTTCTCTAAAATTGACCTTAAGTTAGGATACCATCAAATGCAAATTGCTGAGGAGGATATTCACAAAATTGCATTTCATACTCGGTATATACATTATGAATTTATTTTCATTGCATTTGGGTTAACTAATGCACCCATAGTTTTCATGAGCTTAATGAATGGTGTTTTTTGGACCTATTTGGATCGATTTGTGCTCATGTTTCTTGATGGCATACTTATCTACTCTAGATCCATGGAGGAGCATGAGGAACACTTAAAGTTGGCGTTGTAGTGCTTGAGAGAAAACCAGTTGTTTGTAAACTTGCCAAAGTGTGAATTTTATAAGTCTGAAGTGAAATACTTGGGGCATGTGATCTCTGGAGAAGGCATCATCGTGGATCCCTCAAAGATCCAAGCTATTATAGATTGGCCTGCTCCCAAAAATGTTCCAAAAATTCATAGATTTATGGGATTGGCGAACTATTATCAACGGTTTGTATAGGGTTTATCTAGGGTTGCACATCCCATCACCTCTTTGCAGAGGAAAGGAAAGAAATATGATTGGTCTGAAAAGTACCGGTCGGCTTTTCAAGCTCTTAAAGAGAAGCTGACTAGTGTGCCTATTCTTGTTGTTCCTGATCCGACTCAGGACTTTGTGGTTTGCACAGATGCGTCCTTGGAAGGGTTAGGGGTTGTTTTGATGCAGGATGGTAGGGTAATAGCATATGAGTCATGTAAGCTCAAGGACCATGAGCTAAATTACCCTACTCATGACTTGGAGTTGGCCATAGTTGTTCATGCCTTGGTAAGGTGGAGGCATTTCTTGTTGGGCCACAGGTTCGAGCTACACAGTGACCATCACAGTTTGCAATATATTTTCATGCAGCCGAATCTTAATGCTAGGCAAAGAAGATGGATGGAATTCCTTTGCGAGTATGATTTTGAAGTGAAATATATTTTGGGCAAGGAGAATGTAGTTGAAGATTCTATAAGCCATTGTCATCATGAGTTATCCTCTGTGACTCTGGAGGTTGATCTAAAAGGTTAGATTCTTGCAACACTTCCTTTGGACAACTAGTTCCAGGAGGTGAAGTCAGAGATGGATTCAGATAGAGTGCTTGAGGGAAGGTTTACTGGTTATACTCTTTAGTCCGATGGACTTTTGTGATGTTCGGGTCGCATATATGTTCCTTCCTCAAAGGGTCTTCATGCCCTAATCATTTATAAAGCACATTGGGCTCCTTATTCGGCTCATCCAGGAGTTAAAAAGATGTATGCAGATCTTCATTCATTATACTTTTTGGCAGGGATGAAGAGGGATATAGCAGATCTTGTGGTGAGATGCCTGGAGTGTTAAGAGGGTAAAGGCAGAGCACCATCATCCAGTAGGTCTTCTGCAGCCCAATCTCATTCCGAAATGGAAATGGGATATATCCATAGACTTCATTGTTGGGTTGTCGATGACTGCACATCGGCATGATGCTATCATGGTCATCATTGACAGGTTGACCAAGGTGGAACATTTCTCTCCCATTCGATCTTCCTATATTGCATCATCTATGGCTAAAATCTTCATGGATGATATTGTGAGGCTGCACGAAATCCCTCAAAGAATAATTTTCGATAGAGATCCAATGTTCACTTCTACGTTGTGGACATCATTGCAGCATGCCTTAGGAACACAATTGAACTTTAGTTCTGCTTACCATCCAGAAATAGATGGTCAGACCAAAAGGGTCAATCGGGTTCTCGAGGACATGCTCTATATGTATGTTATGGATCAACAGTCTTGATGAGAAGACTATCTGCATTTGGTTGAGTTTCCCTACAATAACGGTTACTACAGTTCGATCGGGATGCCACCATTCCAGGCTTTGTATGGTCACCCGTGTCGAACACCCTTGAGTTGGGACTGTTTGGGGGACAAGATTCTTCTTGGGCCAGAGATGCTACAGGAAATGGAGCAGCAAGTTTCTCACATCAGAGAGCACTTGGTAGCGGCTTAGGACAGGCAAAAGAAGTACGTCGATGCTCATAGGGTTGATCATCGATTTTCAGTGGGTCATCGTGTGTTTCTTCGTGTGCATCCACGAAAGAGCCCTATCCGTTATGGAAAAGGCTCCAAGTTGGTGCCTCATTTTGTGGGTCTGTTTGAGGTTTTAGAGAGGATTGGACCTATTGCTTACCATTTGGACTTGTCGCTAGCCTTGCACACATTCACGATGTGTTCCATGTTTCTATTCTTAGACCTTATTTTCTTGATTTATCTCATGTACTGGATTGGAATGCTCTACAAGTTGAGGACGGGCAGCTCGCACTGGAGCCCGTGGCCATTCTATAGCACAAGAGACTCGTGCTCAAGGGCAGAGAGATTGATCAGGTGTGGGTCCAAGGGGATTCAAATGATGATACTTCAGTGACATGGGAGGATGCATCCCACATCCAAGAATATTTTCCTTATTTGTTTTCTATCTTCCTAGAGTAAGCCTAGTTTTAGGGGGGGAGGATGTAGTGCCTCTCATGTTCTGATACTTTGATACTGCTTTGGTGTGTGTGTTTGTTTCACTATGATTTTTGGTTATGTTTTGATGCATACTTGATACTCTATTAGTCATCTTTTTTGCCATGTGTTGGGTGTGGCAGACAGTTATGTTTATTTGCTTATAAGAGTTGGACTTATGTGTGGGATACTTATGTTATGATGATGTTACTTTGTGAGCTATATTGACGATGTGATACTTAGATTTTGATTACTGTATTTGATTCAGGTGAAGGAGACGGGGTGGCATCGCTCATCTGTGAGCGCCCTGCCTCACCGTAACTCTCCTTCACAATGTGTTGACTATGAGTTATATGCATATGTATATGTTGTTCGACGTTTGGTGTTATGCAAGAATGCAAGTACCGGGTGCCGACTCCACCCGCATTGTCAGGTCTGAGCACACCCTACATACCCAATGGTTTGATGTGGTTAGGGAGTTAGTAAGAAAGTACCCTTGTCTATGTCAGTGGTTGTTCATGTCTTAGCCGTACTTCATTCGTGTGGGTATGGTTTTAAATTAAGTCATTTTCTTTCATGAGTTTGATTATGTTTTATTCTCGTTTATTTCTTCCGCTTTAGTTAGTATTGTTTATCGTTTAATTGTTGGGTTCATTTAAGTAACACACCACGTACCCCATAAATTAGGTTAATGCTTTATGTTATATCTATGTTATATAAATGTTTAATGTTACAATTTATAATTGTTGTTTTCAAATAAATATATTTTATTATTGTTGTAGTTGTCCTATGGGGTTTGCGTGGCGGGGTGTTACATTTAGCTAGAATGTCATCAACATAATCTTCAAGAATATTATGTATGTAATCATGAAATATCAATGTCATAGCTCTTTGATAAGTTGTGTCGGTATTCTTTAATTCAAAAGGCATTACAACCCAACAAAATGTTCCCCAAGGTGTGGTAAATGTCGTCTTGTATTGATCTTGAGGGTTGATAAAGGTTTGATTATATCCTAAAAAAAATCCATGAATGATAACAAAGCATGGCCTGCAGTCAAATATACTATCATGTCAATATTAGGAAGGGGAAAATCATCTTTTAAAGATTCTTTATTAAGATCATGAAAGTTTGTCCATATCCTAATACGATTGTCAGGTTTTTCCACTAATACAATGTTTGAAATCCATGGTGAATAATCAATAGGATGAATAAAGCCAACATCTAGGAGCTTATCAATTTTAACCTTAACCGATAAGGTTATCTTAGGATTCATCTTGTGTATCTTTTGTCTTATTGGTTCAGCATCCTCTGCAAGGACAATGTTGTGTGTAACTATATTAGTGTCAATACCTGACATATCTGAATAAGTCCATGCAAAGAGTTCGAGGAAATCATGTAATAGTGTTGCACATTCTTCTTTTTCATCCTCATCAAGACACTTTCCTATTTGAATCACTTTCTCTTTGTTATATATGTCCATCGGTATGTTAATTGTATCTCCCATAGGTAATGCAGTTTGATTAGAATTTTCAGAATTTATTCTTCTTCAACATCACTTGTTTTATTTTCTTCACCTAAGTATCCTATACTATCTAAGGCACAAGTGAATCCTTGTTTGTTGTGGTGATTTGGTAACTTATCATAAACTCCCAAAAAATTTGTCAAGGTTTCATCATGTTGAAAATAATCTAATGATTCATCACTTGTGGTATCGATTAATTCATGATGCTTTAAAGTAAGAGTTGTCTTAGAAGAATATTGCATGATGGAATTGATGTTAAGTGAAGGCCTTTTTCATGTTTTTGTTATCTTAGAAGGGAAATATCCAACACCATTTTTTGTTTCTTGTATGTTAGGATCTATAAGGCCATGAATGCCTTGTTCTTTCACTCCATATCCTTTTCCGCCATATCCCAATTATTTCAAGAGGATACCCTCTTCCATAAAGAGCTTCCATTACTTTCAAGGATGGTGGGTGTTCATAATCAACTTCATCATAATTTGTTAAGTTATTTCCTCTTCTATACTTGTTGAACTAGATTCTTTTGAAGGTTCCTCCAAATGTTGTGTTGACATCACTGTTGTCTCTTTTCCCCTTTTAGATTCTTTTGCTGTGATTTTGTATTCTCCCATGAATGTAGGTGTGAAATCCAATGGACCCTAATCATCATCTAATAGGTTTGTGACCTTCAATATTCTTCTATTTTTCTTTCTCTTGCATGGGTTCTACTTTTGAAGTTGGTATCAATATTATCAAAGGACTTCCCTTGTCTTTCTCAGTGTTCAAACAAGTTTATGGTTGAGGGTCAACCTTGATTGTATAAACCTTGTTGTTGTAAACATACTTCATTAAATGATGAAGGGTTGAAGGGACTCCATTTCTTTCATGAATCCATGGCCTATCCAAAATAATATTATATGAGAGCTCACGAGGAATGACATGGATAGAGTTTGTAAGGTAACTTTTTCGATTATCATGGGTAATGTTATCACACAAAGAGGTTGTTTTTCGATATTATCAAACCCATGGATAGACAAGGAATCAGGTTCAATATTAGTTTTATCTACTCCAATGTTTTCCAAAAGGTTTACACCACACACATTAAGGGTCAAACCATTGTCGATAAGAGTTCTTTTTATTCCATGTCTATTAATAATAGCCAATATCATGAAGGCCTCATTTTGTCTTTATGTTTCCAATGGATGCAACTCATCTCAAGATGAAAGAAAATTTCAATGTTAACTGGATTCATACCTTGAATTAGGGTTGCTACATAATTTGGTTGTACACTAGGAGGGACCAATACTTGTTTCAAATTATTTTGAAGCATGTTATGGTAATTCGGTAAAGTTTGAATCAAATCCCACAAAAATATCTTAGCAAGAGTGTTTTTAAGTTGTTCCACAAGATTATACTCCTTTCCATTGTGTAAAGGCAAGTGAGGAGCACTAGGCAAAAGTGGTTGAGGCAATGGTAATCAAGTAGGTATGGTTTGTGGTTGCCTATTGTTCCTTGTGTTATATGTATGAGCAACACTGTTATAACTTGGTTGTTGTGAAACATTGTTACTAGTAAGTTTCCTTTCATAGTTCAAGATACTTCCAACAGGTTTAGACTTGTTTTGAGGTGGTCCTATGATGAGCACAGGTTTGGTTTAAACTTGATGTTGGTGTGAGGGTGGGTAAATGGTAAAATTGAGGTGTGATTGCATTTACTTCCCTTTGTTTTGGTTTGTCATAACAAGCCTTAGTGGATGATCCTTGTGAGATGAAATCCTTAAGTGCTTCATCTAACATATCAAAGTCATCACTACTAAAGGGATTGAGGGATATATTAACTTATAAAAAGAGATATGACATTTGTCAAATAACCATGCTTTCTTCAAGGTTGACCATTTAATGTGTAGTTTCTTGTTTAGTGTTTTTGGATAGTTTATGGTTTATAATGTTTGCAAAATAAAAACTAATCTATCTGAAGCAAATAACCATAGATTTGAAATAATCTAAAACTGAAACAAAAATAAATTCTTCAAATTTCTTCAATATTACACTAAAATAAAAACTTTCTTTAACATTCAAATTAGACAGATTCAGAATTTTAAAATGTAGTTGTAGTTCAGTAGAAGAAAAAGGTAGAAACAGACACAAAAATGAACCCATAAATCTGGCAGGACACCTGTACAGGGATAGATTCACCCTAGGACGAATGGGCCCTTGCACAGACATTGCAAAAATTAAAATTCAAGTTTGAAGCTTACTGCTAGCAAATTTTTTGTTTTTGGTTCCAGATTTTGATTTCGGTGACTAATTTTCCAGATTTTGACTGTCCTAATGCCAAATGCAAGAAGGAAAAAATGGACAAAAGTGACAACTTTTTGGATGCAATTTTAACTAAATTTTCTAATGTAAATGACTTAAAATACCCTAATATGCAAGTACTATGCAAAATTAATGTAATATATATGCAAAAAAAAAAATCAATTTTTAAACAATGCAAAATGAAAATTTAAAACCCTAAATGAGATGAAAACTAATGCAATTTTAATAACCCTAAATTAAATTCAAACTATTGCACATCTTAGATCCAGGGTTTTAATGAACTCCAATTTCAAAAATAAGATGTACAACATTAGGTAAACCAAAATGAATCATAGAAAAATATGGTAGGCTTTAAAATGGGGTGATTGAATATGTGATGCGCCTTTCTTATTTCATTAGGAAAAAGAGATCCCCAAAGGTAAGATTAATATTCAACCCTTAGGTGATTCAACCTTAATGGAGATCTTGTTGTTTTCCTTATGAAAAGACAAGGTAAAATCTACTTGAACAACACTTTGGGGAGAAAAACTAAAAATAGTAAATAAACTCAATCATGCAATGCAAAACTTGAATCATCAATTTGAACCATAATAAAAACAAAAACAATAAACTTATGACAAATCCAAGAAGGATAAGACACCATGCACCTGTTAGCAAAAGCTATTGTTAAGTGTCCAACTGAGACTGATTCACCCTAGGGCGAATGGATCTTGGTAGCCTTTTTTGAAACTTCAAAATTTGGATCTAGCCTCTGATATGTACTTCCTTCTTGTACCTTTCAATCTTCTTTTAGATTTGGACATGTAACAAAAATAAAAATTTGTGGTTTATTTGTATGGGGGTTTTCCTTGGTCAAACCCCAAGTTTGGCAATTAAACCTTGATGAAAAATATAGATCTAAAACATGAATATGTGTGTGATCCCTAATCTTAAGTGTGTCTAAGTTTGTTCAGAGCTAAAATGCAAAGAAACCTTGTTCAAGTGTGTTAGAATAAGATCCCTAAATGAACATGCATAATGAACAAGAGACCTCATTAGGGAGAAATCAAACACCCTAATAAATATAATAATTTGATTATACCTTGCTTTAGGTAGCTACTAGAATGAAGATAGAAGATGAGATCACTAGGAAACAAGTCATTAGATCAAGGGAAATGGTTAGTTGCATGTCCCAAAATCTAGAATCTATCATGATCCTCCATAGGAATCAATCTTCAATCATGAACAATGCTTGATAAATCTCCACAAAATGAGCTTGAAGACCTGCAAAAACAAATAAAATGATGCTCCAAGACTTCAAATTTACTTACTTTCAAATGTTCTCCTTGATTGATTTCAAACTCTCTTCTTTCTCTTCACAAACTCTCTCTTCAACCTAGTTTGAAATGATGAAAATACTAGGCTTTATAGGCTTCATTTCTAATTTAGAGATTATTAAATCTCGATAGCCAACATGTAAAACTTGAATCTAGGACTTTAAAATGCTGCCAAAAACATATTTAAAATTTGAATTTGGATCTTAAAGGGGACCCACTCGCCCTTGGGCGAATGGGTCCTGGCCTAAAAATGTAGGATTAATGTGTTTTGGGGCTTTAAATTAATTAAATGCATTTATTCAATGCATGTTGCAATGTCAAAAAATGATAAAAATAGGCCTTGGGATGCATAATAAAGGGATTTACGGGCCTATTTATGAGGGTGAAAATGTATAAATGTGAGGTCACTAAAATAGGTCCAAATTAAGTGTGAAATTCTAATATCACATAGAAGGAGTACAAGTTTCTACACTATAAAAATATAATCAAATTTCTCATTACTTTATTATATTATCTTCTGATATTTTATTATACATAGAATTTTTTGTAATAAATTGTTATTTTTTTAAAGATGACTACTTGTTAAAGCTAGTTATATACTAAATAAAAATATTGTCTTGATAGTCACCGTGATATAAATTTTATGGGAAGAAATGAGTTATAGATATTGAATACAAAAACAAACTTGCAAATTAAAATGTCTTTGCTATTTTAGATTGCACTTGGCTTCTCATCTCGAACAAGCACAATGGATATTGTGTATTTATGAATTTTGTATATTTTTCATGCAAACTACCAACTATAATAAAGGCCATTATCAATGGTTCAAAGTTGGAACTATTGTATTTCATTTATGCCACACAACTAAATACAAAATCCATTCATAAAATTATTTATTAGGAGTTGTAATGTCTCTTAACCAAAGAACAACTTAGGTTGGAAATGTGTAACATAAGAAAATTCCTTACATGTTTTAACAACTCTCTAATTATGTTATATATTATAGTACACTTTGTGAAAATATGATTCATATATTATTGAAAAAATACTATATTTATGTAAATTCTAATGTATTTTGCCAACTTAAAGTTATATGCAGTTATGCTCAAATATAATGACTATAAATTATTTTACTTGGGGATTTACTTCTAGTTTTACATTCCCTTTCTTTGTCTAACATCTACAACACACTTCTAGATTTTGTACAATTAGATAGTTTCATTATAATTTTCTAACAAATTTTACAAGAAAACATCATTGCTATAATAGTACTTTCAACCAAGCAACATGTTACACATATCATCAATAGGAATCCAATGTAATGTGTCTCTTGATGTAGGACCATTTGAGGTTTATGGGTAATCCTACATCACCCAAAAATAACTTTTACATTCTTTATCTTATTTTGAAGTGTTTATAGGAAGAATATTAGCAAATTTGGTGAGTCAAGGCATATGGAATTGGTCAAAGTTTAAAGATATGGGTTAAAGTCAAGTTTTAGGGGAGTCTAAAGTTATTGATTTCACTAAATCTTGACAAATGTAAAGTAAATTTGGGTATTGGGCTTCCTTGTAATCCCATGACCTAAGGAAAAAGAAAGACTTGAGGCATGACGACCCCCACTAAGTTTCTACTTGACAACATGAATGAGAATTAGGCTATCAACAATATGCATAAAATAATGACTCGAAATGAAAGGTGTTCGAGTTTATCTTGAAACCTTGAACCCCGACATCAAAAAGGTCATTAAGCTTTCATTAAATGTAACAAACCCAGTGTTCTTCATAGTAAAATTTCAAATGTTTTAACCTTAAGTGAATAAATCATGATGCCATGACATAGCAATAAAAAAATTTCTTCCAATAATGTAAATTACATGCATAATTGAAATAACACTAATTCCAAATTTTCATTGCATTCCAAAGTAATTTTACAAATCTTCCCAAAACATAGATTTCATATTGAACAAATATGTCATAAAATATTCAATAGAGATTCTATTCTAATATAATAATTTTAAAAATTACAATATTCCAAGAATGTACACAATTACAAACACTGCTCCACTGAGCTTCTTAGCATAAGATATAGATGGTCCAAGAATCCTCCTTTCAAAATATTTGTCTCTTGTCACCTGCTGAGGAGGAGAAGCATCACTCAAGCACTTTTCCACCAACCATAGACTCATATGTGGTCCCTCGCACATCTATCAATGATAGATGGCCCTACCCTTCGACGAAGTATTGGTTGGGTAACCCCATACGACATACCACTCTGAGCTTAGTGTTGTGCCCTACATGACTAGGATTTATAACCTACACTAGGTACTCCTCATGCATTTAAATGGACACAGTGAACTGACAGTGGAGCCCCAGGAAATCACACTACTTTGGCCAAAGTATTCTCACTTAGTACTTCGAGTGAAGGTTTACCATTCACTTACACTATAGCAAGCTCATTTTGACTTAAGGCCATTATATCTATGCTTAGGAAATCCCTCTCCATGGGCAAGCTACTCCCCAGGATAACCTATCTCTTTAACACAATCTAAGGTAACATAACTCATTAAGCAAAGTGCTAGTTCCCTCCCTTCACTAGATAACAATCCCAGGAGTAACCTACTAGCCATCTAGCATAATTAAATATCTAGCTATGAGTATACCTTAAGCTTCCCATGTTTAATCAAATATAGTATAATGTTGATACCTATGACAAACATCCCTCCTATCATGGAGTAAATACAAACACAATGCATGGTCTCAATCGAAGAGTTATCATAACGATAGATGATTCCATTCAAGAGTATCACCTCTTGACTAAAAGGGTTTAAGCTATGAATAAGCCTTATGCTCCTCATGTTTATTCATATCTAGTGTGTAATACTTATGATAAACATAATTCTCCTATTATGGAGTAATTACAAGCATTTCAAAAATAATATAAGTAGCTTCTACTTTCTTTCAAGTAAACAATACTTTTCTCTAAATGCATGTTTTCATAATAGACTAGCTTAAACAATCAAGAAGCAAATCATTCAAAACTAATAAAAATAAGGGAAGAATATCCTCATGCCTGTGATAATATTTCTCAATCGACTGGCTGCAAACACAACACTTCCAAAACAGTAACTAGCCTAGTATCGCTCCTCCAACAAAGACTCAACAACCACTATCTCGCAAGTTGGTAAATACTTCTCTCAAAATAATAATAAAATCTCTCTAATACTCAAGTCTCTCACTCATTGTACTCGACATAATATTGTAGATAGAAATGTAAATAAAATGCAGAGACTTGCTCAAGGAATAAGCATCCAAAACAAGTGAACTAGCTCCACTATTTATATAGCAATAAGGTAACTACTCAGCCTACAGTTTAGGCATGAGTTCTAACAATATCTAGCATGCACAACAACACATATATCACAGCTAAAAGGTGGCAAAAATGTAAGCACTTACTTAGCTAAAACAACTATAGATCAACCTTGTTGATCGATAGCAATTAAAGACTAATTCAAATCTCCACATGATAGAATTTGGTTTACATTTCATAATGGACATCTACATGTATAAGGATTCAAAGGTGGCGCCAAAGCTTCATATTCATATACAAAGTTGGCATGATTTCCTTTACATCTGAAACAGTCAATGTCATTTTTGCAACACCAATTTTATATCGAATAAGTCATGTTATGAGTCGATTCACTTAATAAATTGGTTTGAAAAAATCGTCGATATGTGAAGATGCCTTTACAGCTATTGGTCAATGCAAAATAACATGGCACTTTCAGTTTACTAAGTCCATGGGTTTCCCACAAAAATGTGTCGACTTATTCTCTCATTAAACATCAACTTAATGGTTTCTCATTAGTTTGCAGAATACTCGCTCTTCAATGCGTGGCAACCAGAGTATTATTCAACCTCTTAAACATAGTCACTGGTATTACATAATCGGCCTTCATTTAGTTTATGATAATTGACTTTGAAGCTTCTTCTAAAGTTGCACCTTTTTTTTACTTTGCACTGGTCCCTATTATCATTTCTTGTTGTTTTCAAATAGCTAAATGCTTTTAGTTTCCATGATATGCTCCCAACACCATGGTAGTATACATGTGCCTAACATAATCAAAGTGCTTATGGAAGTATTTCAAGTACTTAACATATATAATATAGTGCCTATTTATAATATAAATAAATACTCACATAAGCCACCCCTTGGTTTATAATCACCACTATATATGCTCATAGCGTACATTTATATATATTAATATTAATAGGGCGATCCCACAATAATGGGTTACACTTTTTGGCTAAACTTAACAGTGAAATCAATATTTTTTACCAGATCTTCACTTTCTTACACCTATAGAAGTTAAACCATTAAGAGTTTGAAGATGAAGGAAAATAGTGATTTGTGAGATTTTGTGTGTAGATTCTAATTATATTTTTTTTTTAAATTGTGAATCCTTTTATGTAATTTTTATTAACTTATTTTTTCTACTAAACAACATTTTCAAAAAAAGATGTTTACTTTCAGCTACATAACTTTTTTTATAGAAAGGATACAATTCTAATTTTTTAAATACAAAATTTTCACACCAATATCTAGTGGATGGATATTTTTTCATAATTTTTTATTACATTTATATTTTTTAATTAATTTTCTAAGTTAGAGTAATTATAATTTGGATATATTATACTTTCAGCTACATAACTTTTTTTGTATGCATTTGAATTAACTTTTTTTTTTGTTTGTTGAAATAACGACATCAATAGCTAGTGTACAAGTATTTTTTAGAATTTTTTTTCACTATTTTCCTATTTTTCCGTATGTGTGAAACAAAGACCTCGATGTTCATTGAAAAACCTACATTCACAAGAAATAAAAAATAAATATAATAATTAAATTAAATATATTTAAAATTATACTTTTTGGGAAGCTTATAATAAGGACTACATGCTTACAAAAGATAAATTTTAAATGAATTAATTTGATCTCCCAAAAAGTAAATCAAAAGTGGTTTTTTATCAGCATTTTGATAGGTGTAGAGGAGACTCTATTATAGGTATGGTTTAAAACTAGTGGGTTTCTATCCAAGGGGGATTGATTTAAGTGGGTTTGATAAAACCCTCTTCAATTAAAATCCTTTAAATGGAACCTTTTTAAGGCTTAAATCATTATATTTTCTAAAAATATGTGATTTCAACAAAAATCAGGATGTCCCAGAAAGTGTAACCCATTATTGTGGCAGCATATATACATGTTTCATCATTTGTATAAATATATGCTGGTGTCTTACCATATGTAGACTTATATGTATCAAGTATATATATAATATCAATGATGATCGAGTAATTACACTGATATTATATATATAAATACATGCACACTTAATACATGAAGTCTCTTACCTTTATAGATATATGCATTCATATATGTACATATACTTATATATATGTATGTTGATAAATAACATTAACACTATCTCTCTCTTATATATATATATCAATTGATGTATTTATACCCTAAGTCAATTAAGTATGAATACATTCGATATATGAATGAATACGACAAGACAATCCTCACATAATAATAATAATATTATATATATATATATATATATATATATATATATATATATATTGTAGAGAAGGGGGATTCGCTACTCACAAGTTATCTTCATTTAGAGAGCCTCACAGGGTGAACTTCCCTAAACTACCTCAAAGGACAACGATGAGAGTTCTAGAACCAAAAAGATCAAGTCATAAAGATTCTTTGGACAAACCGACAAGCTCTTGACCAAAGGACGATAACGCGACGCACTGGCATCTTGGAGGTGTGCTAGCATCTTGTGCAGACCAGGGAGCAGGTTTATCTCAGAAAATGGTTGAGTGACTGCTTCTACTCTAATTACTGAGAACTTCTAGAAAGTGATAAAGCTGAAGTAGATTGAAATAAAAGTGGTAAAGATAAGGAGAAGAAGGGAAAGGAAATGCTTACAATAGTGTGAACGATGAAGCCTCCAACTCGTGAATGTCTTCAATACTTGCACATAAGAGAGAGAGAGAGAGAGAGAGAGAGAGAGAGAGACTTGGAGCTTGTGAAGAGATTGTGGAAGGATCGGGAGAGTCTCAAGATGGTGAAGATATTCATCCATGAAATGGAATGAGAATGAGTGAATATGAAGGAAAGAGGAAGAAAATGGCCATATTCAAGTTGATCGGTCGAAGAGGGTGTTACAAGTCAACTCCTAATGGGACATGTAATGCCTCTGTAGGCTCTAGATGTAGGAATCTATCAGGGGCGTAAGCGCACCATGCGAACGTCTGTATGTCGCGTGGGAGTCTATGCGCCGCATGGGCATCCTCGACAGTAATTCCTTTATCGACGCTCAAAGAAGGTTCCAAGTGGAATGAAGGTAGCGGGCTTATGTGGAATTTCACCTTTGGACTTGGTTTTCTAAGGTGAGGATGTACGAAAGGGGAATTTGTGTAAGGGGTGCAAATTCACTCCTATACATTTTCCCCCCACTTTAGCGAGCACGAATACTAGTGAGTGCTTTGGTAAAGTAGATTGAAGAAGTAATAGGGTTAGAAATGTATACTTGAACCATCAAGGAAGTAGAGCACAATCTGGCAAACTTGAGAGTGCGAGATCAAAAGAGGACTTCATAGTTCTGCCTATGAAGTTGAGGAAAGAGCATATACTTATGATGAAGAAGATGTAGATCTTCGATCCGGTATATATAATTGAAAAGAGAAAGATAGAAATGAATGCAAAAGTGATAAAAGCAATCCCCGCTCAAGGAGGAAGACCTGTATCCCTAAGTAAAAGTGATAAAATCAATCCCCGCTCGAGGAGGAAGACCCGTATCACCGAGTAAAAGTGATAAAAGCAATCCCCGCTCGAGGAGGAAAACTCGTACCATCAAGTAAAAGTGATAAAAGCAATCCCCACTCAAGGAGGAAAACCCATACCACTGAGCAGACAGTCACACAGACCATTGTTAAGTTGGAAGACTTTCAAAGGGGTCACTCGAGAACCCTTCAAAGGAAGAGGGGTCCAATTAAGGGACGCGTTATTTTTGAAAAGTAAAGTCTAGTCAAGTTGTCCCCAAGCTAGACGTAAGGATGTGAAGAAGGTCTAGTCGGGCTGCCCTCGAGCTAAGCGCCATAGAACTCATTCAAGAGAAAAAATTTCAAAGAGGTTCCTCAAGAACCTTTCAAATGAAAAATAGGGTTCACTCAAGGGACGCTTCACTTGAGAGACATAGAGAAGAGAGAGGGTTCTTAAGAAGAACACACATATCCAGGACAAGTTATCACTACCCCCAGCATATAGGGGAGGATAACCATGCAAAATATTTAGAACATGCAGGATAGAGGTAAACCTCGATATCACTAGTCATGTGAAGAAGAGATAGGTACATCAACAGGCACCTGAATCATCAAGATGTTGTATTTTATCCTTCAAGGCCTTACATTCACTAGTGGAATGGCCAAGCACTTGATGGTATGCATAAAAGGAATGTTTTACTCTATCATGTTTATGAGATTTCTTGCGTGTAGGAGGAGGAAGAGTAATTAAGCAGGCTTTTAGAAGCCGCAATAAAATATGCTCTTGCTCAGACAAAGGATGAAGAGCGGGAAGCAACCCTTTCTCTTGCAGAGAAAAGTTTGACTTCTCACAAGAAGAAGATATGAAGACAAAAGACAAAGGAGGATAGACCAATCCATGAGAATAAAGTTGAGCGGACACCATGTCAACATTACACTATGGTTTATGCTTAGATTATTTATTCGAGCAACCAAGCCCCAAGTTACGCTTATGAGGCACAAACTCTATAGGGACCTGAATGCCTTTTTCATTAAGCCCACAACCTTTACGCTCATAGCCATACTTAGAAACGAGCTTAAAGTTGAGGCCATAACGTGTTTGCAAATCATGAGAAGAGGGGGGGGTCCTCATAGAGATCATTATTCTAATAAGGGGGGACACACTCTTCTATGGGATCTTCATCATCCTTCTCAATAGGACTATCAACATTATCCTCTTTAGCAGAGGCATAATCATCTCCCTTAGAAGGAGGACCAATGCTAAGGACATTACAATTCGCATTCACATTATCCCGCGATACAAAAGGACAATCATCTTTGATGGCGGGTGTGAATGATGTTGTCGAAAGGTCTAAGCGGATCAGGTCGAATTTATATTCCTGAATGAAGGAATCTGTAAAGTCTGAAGGACCCCAATCATCACCAAAACATGCAGTCCTTTGAGAGGAAGTAGAAGGAACAAGCTTAGTTTTTCTTGCTTCAAAAGGATCTTCTTCAAGGACATCTATCTCAAGAGTATCCTTTGTAGTAGGTACTGTTGGAGTAAACATCAACACATTGTAAGATACTGAAGGAATAAGAGTAGGCACAATTGAAGCCTGACCAACAACTACCATCTCACACAAGTGCATAGCATCAGGGTCAACCTTGACTGTGACTACTTTATTATTACAAATGAACTTAATTCATTTATGCAAGGTAGATGGGACTGCACCTATAGCATGAATCCACGATCTATCAAGAAGAAGGTTATAAGGCAACTTCTCTAACATAACATATATGAGGGTAGGTACGATAACGGGTCCAAGCTGCAAAGGTAATACTATTGTACCTTGAGCTTGTCTCCTAACATTATTGAACCCACAGATGATGACAAAAGAAGCATTAATAGAAGATGGGTCAATATTAATCTTAGGAGATCAATACTACATACATTGAGTGCCAAACCAACATTAATGAGAGTACACCTAATGCTGATTTTATTAATGTTGACAATAATCATTAGAGGATTCGCTTGCTTTTATATTTTCGAAGGCGGGAGTTCTTATGGATATAATGTAATATTCAGAAAATCCGCATGAATATACGCTAACAATGCATCAACATCTATCGGCCTAGCAAAATAAGGCAAGAGGATCTTTTTCAAGGCTTCCTGAAGCATACCTTGGTAAACCAAAGCAGACTGAAGCAAGTCCCATAGTGAGATCTTAGCCAGAGTAACACATAGTTGCTCAATAAGATTGTAATCACTAGGTGCTTTAGTCGTAGGTTTAGGTGCTTGAAAAAGGCTTAGTTGTTTATTCATTCTAGTATCATAAGTATGGGCTACCACTCTATAAGAGGGAGAATTTGAAAGATCAGGAGAATCACTATCAAATGGAACAGCATCAATAGAACAAACCCTTTTAGAAGAAGGACTAGTTAGGGTTAGGTAAATGATCAGTCTCTTAGGCCTTTGAGGGGCAACAAAGACATAGATTAAATTTACAGAATCATCACAACTAGTAGAATAATTATTTGAAGACATATTCGCAACATCAATCCTAATAGGATCAAATGTGGAAGGAGATTCATCATGCACTAATGCATCATCTCTAGAGGAGAGTGCATTAGAATAGATAAGAAAATCATCATTCACAAATGCAACGTCCCTAGAAGAGGGTGCATTGGAATGAGTAGGAGATCTTCATCATTCACAAATGCATCATCTCTAGAAGAGAGTGCATTGGAATGAATAGAAGGTAGAGTAATATTAAGAAAGGTATCAACGATTTTATCTTCTTGCAACAAGATATCCTTCGAAGGAGGAATCTCATGAGAAGGATCAAAGATACAAAAAGACATGGGCAAATCCAAGTCACTATCATATGCATGAAATGGAATATCATTAATATTTTGAACAAAATTAGATACAGAACAAATAAAAGAAGATATTAAATTCATTATGATTTTTCCAATATTTTCTATGTTCTAGTAATTTGCATTTTCGGAGGTCTCCGAGATAGAATTTGGGTTCGGAACTTGCGTTAGTCCTTGAAATTTGATTGTCGAAGGCACTAGTATTTTAGGGATTGAACTAGTGCTCTAGAAGACCTTTCCAATGGTGTAAAAGATTTTGAATTCCGAGCACCGAGTCAAAACTTATGACCTTTCCAAGTAGGGGTAAATAAATTCCTAGTTTAGAAAAAGACGTTCTTCACATCAGGTTCACCAAAATGTAGAGAAGGGGGATTCACTACTCATGAGTTTTCTTCATTCAGAGAGCCTCGCAAGGTGAAATGACCTAAACTACCTCAAAGGACAACGGTGAGAGTTCTAGAACCAAAAAGAGCAGGTCACAGAGATTCTCTGGACAAACCGACAAGCTCTCGGCCAAAGGACAACAACGCAGAACATGGAACACAGCACGGTGCGCTAGCGTCTTGTATGGACCAAGGAGCAGGTTTATCTCAGAAAACAGCTGAGTGACTGCTTCTACGCTAATTATTGAGAACTTCTAGAAAGTGATAAAGCTGAAGTAGATTGAAATAGAAGTGGTAAAGATAAGAAGAAGGGAAAGGAAATGCTTACAACCGTGTGAATGATGAAGCCTCCAACTCATGAATGTCTTCAATACCTGCACACAAGACAGAGAAATTTTTGGGGCTATATAGGGGTTTGCCTCAGTCAAACCCTCGTTTTGGTGTTCCCACCTCCACAGACAACTAGATAGATAGAGAGAAAAGTATGAAATGAAGTAAGGAGCACTACAAAACAGTGTTATGCTACTCAACCAAGTAATAGAGGAGAGGAGTGAAATATTACCACCTCTCCCTAAAGCACTCAAGGCTAAAGGGGGAGAAAATGAGAGGAACTCAAGCCCCTATTGTCGTGGTGTTTTCGCTCCACACTTGCTCTACTGAAGTGATGGAGTGTTGATGTTGTTGCTATGGAGTGTAAAGTGTTTAGAGATTAAAGAGATGTTGAAGAATTTGCTTGGAGCTTGTGAAGAGATTGTGGAAGCACTAGGAGAATCTCAATATGGTGAAGAGATCCAACCGTGAAATGGAATGAGAATGAGTGAATATGAAGGAAAGAGGTAGAAAACGGCCATATTCGGGTCGGTCGATTGAAGAGAGCATTACAAGTCGACTCCCAATGGGAAATGTAACGCCTCTACAGGCTTCAACCATAGGAATTTGTCAAGGATGTAAGCGTGTTACGCAAACGTCTACACATTGTGCGGGCATCTACATGTCGCGTGGGCATCCTCGACAGTAATTCCTCTTTCGACACTCAAAGAAGGTGCCAAGTGGAATGAAGGTAGTGGGCTTATGTGGAATTTTGACTTCAAACTTGGTTTTCTAAGGTGAGGATGTACGAAAGGGGAATTTGCGTAAGGGGTGCAAATTTGATCCTATACACGTATATATGTATATATACACTCCTCTATTAAGTGTTTACGGTTATGTGTGTATTGTATACTTATACATATATATACTATATAGCAACATGATAGTAAAATGATCCATTCAATATCTGAGTGATCATGACCTACGCGACTATAGCATCATATTAATCATTTTATATATATGCATCTCTATACATATGTCGTCATACTCGTATGGACATCCCATTATATCCATTGTATGTGTATTTTGACATATGCATATATCCCAATACTCATTCAACCACACAAACAAGCACAATAACATGAGGAAGGACTCACAAGCACAAACATATAACATCACCTAATAATGCACTCAATAGTAAACAAGACCCTTACTAATGCAAACACATCAAACTAAGGATGACTTACCTACTTCCCACATAATAACCTGACTCAATTATTCTATTGTGGTGTGTGTAAGCTCATATAGGTTTCATTATTGGTTACTTGACCAAGTTCTTCTCTTGAGTGATACTTCCCCTTCACTTGGAGGAATGGACATATACTTGAATCCACATTTTCAAAATATGCCCAAGGTAGTCAGCTATTCAACAAAATATGCATTACTTTTCCATAGTTAGAATATTAATTCAATAACCATTCATTTCACACATATGCATTTCTTCATTAAATGAAATAGCATTCATTCATAATGTATTGATAACAAAGTGTGATCAGAATACAAATTACATTCACATTTATCCTATATAGTAATAGTAAATAGTAATTACACAATTGGGGTGTAACATATTTCCCCCTTGTGACTCATCGTCACCGATGATTTATAGCACTTTAAGATACATATAAAGTCAAATAAATTTTTACTTACCATTCTCAAAATATGTAAGATTTATAAAACATTCATCTTATGTAGCACCACTCCTTGTAACCTTGTCCCCCTAGACTTTACATCGAATGTCCGTGCTATCGCATAGGGAAAACTTGTTTGTCTCACACATACTTACTCTCTCAAGAGCTTATGTGTTGCATTCATAATATTTCATGTGTACATCCCATGTACAATAATATCTGAATAACACATGACACATGTACTATAATGATTGGTAAGCACGTTCTCATTGGCTAATGAATTTATCCTTAGTGTAATCCAAATAGATAAGGAGTGACAACGCATTGTATACTATAATGTGGGTCCCTTCCTTTTCTCTAGTATTTACACCTCAAACAAATTAGAAGTCGAGTTTGTCCATCACCTACTTATCTTTTTTCTTACACAAAAAATAATTCTCTTGACCACTTGTCTGTATTGAGCTCAACATTGCTCTTGGATATCTGTCAATTCTAATATTGCTTCATACTTAAGCTTTGTATCAACAAAGTTTCATTGATCTCTTCAATCTATTACTCCTTTTGACAAACTAACAAGTCTGAGGTCAACCCTATTTCAACCTATTAGAGTTTCCAACCTTCCTTTCCATATAATGGTTCAAACCTTGATGTTAGAAGTTTACAAGTACTCAACAAATCATTCAATATTTGGTTTTCCTCTTTTGCCTATTCGGCTACAATAATATATTGCACATTTGTTCACTTGAATGTTCGTAGTATGATCATGGTCCACACAACTGTATCATTATTTGCTTGTTCACAATTGAGAAAACCTTCTCAGGAATGCTAAGCAACTATCTCACACAATATATTATTTAGGCCCCGAAATCCCATAAGTTAGGTTTCCATCCAATGTTGGTTACCTTGGTGAGTTTTTCCACGACAATATTATGTCAGTTTCACTAACATAGATAGGTTAAATTATCTTTCATTCTACCACTACCCCATTGGAATCTCAAGAGAGCACACATGTCCTGCTAATGACGACATCCTAGTGTCTTCATTTTATAACACACTAGACATTATCTCGCTACATTCCGTGCAACCTCTTACTCCATCTTTTCCAAATTGTAGTGGTTTCTCATTTGACAAATAACTTTATCCCTCCAATGTCCTACCTCTGACATTGATTCCCTCATTTCATCTTTTAATTTTCTAAAATTTTGGGTACATAGGCTCTTTTATATCTCATATTAGTCTATTCTTTGACTAAGCGAAAACCTATTTTGTGGTCTCGTTCCACATTTAATTCCCAAGTAATAATGGTTAGGAGTTTTGCAGGGATAAATCCCATTTATCTTAAGACATTCATACTGTGGATTTCTTCTACATCCTTGAATTATTTTCAAAGATGTAATACATCTTTCAACTCAATCTAATTTTCTTGATACGAATTGGTACTAAATTCAAGTATTAATCCTTGTTCAATCAAGTTGGTTCCTAGTAGATATAAAATTTAATTGCATACCTAATTACCAAGCATGAACGTTTCCTCGTTAGCTCAATTGATTCGCTTAATCACATAAGTGAGTCCCAACTTCGACATACCCTAATCTTTAGATTGTCATCGACCAATGACTAATATGATTATATAGGTTACTCTAAACCTATATGTTCCCATCATAACCAAATGTACAACTCAACCAAGTAAGTTGTTCCCAACCAATAGGTGTTAATGAGTAATCCAATACATATTCCAACCCAATAGGTAAAACTTAACCTAAGGTTTATCTCTTTATTCGAATGAACTTCTCATCCCAATTAGGTTATTCCAAACCTAGGGTTTCATTCGAGTATAAGGTACGATCAATTAATCATTCCAGTAAAGATATTTCAATGTGGTTCACATAACATCACATCGTATCTTACATACCTTCTCAATGGATTTATAACTAAACCTTATCATCCCCAAGGTTTTATATCATAGTTAGATAATAGTGTCAAGTCGCTTCATGGCATTGACATATCTCACACTATACACGTAATCTAACTATCTAAGAATAGATCAACAATAGCTATTCCTCGTAAGGAAATAGGAGTAGTAAGACACTTTCCTACAAATCATGAGTAATCTAGATCTTCCCTTTCCAATCCCATAGGCGATGATCTTCCATTTCATGATCAAATTATTTGCCTATCCTTTCCTAAGGCATCAATGATAATTGATTTTATAATCAACATGTATGCAAGGTATGGTGTGATAATAGGTCACAATTCTTGACCTTTCCACTATTTTTCTCCAAGAAATTCCAATACCTAATCCTTGTGGTCATGAAGTACATGACTTAATTGTCATCATGACTCACTAAGAATTCAAAGTTATTCCCAATTGAAAACATATCCACATTTTTCGTTGGGTGGGGTACTTAATCCAAGTCAATCCACTCTCTTCCTTCCCCCCTTAGTGTTTCCATGACATTCTTTTGACTCAAAGTTGAACTCCTAGAAAATATTTGCTTTCATGAAATGATTTGGCATTCCTTGTTGTTGGATTTCTATTTCCTTTTCTTGCCTCAATGACATACCTTGAATATACTTTTTCCTGAAGTTAGATTCATCATTAATTTCTATCTCATAGATTCAACATTTGGATCATCGGTGACAAGATATATTGAATAACTAGAAGCTTTACAAGTTAAGAGGCTCTCTATTATTCCAATTCTCTTTCCAATATCCTCTTTGTGGAGGAATATCCATAACCACAAATCCTCTTTTGTTGATATACTTTTCAACTTAGAGCGTTGTTTCCTTACAACTTCTATTGATTTGACACATAATGTCACATTGTATTCCATTTCCTTTTGGAACCTCTAAACATATGTTGGTTTTTTTTGACACGTTAGTGAGTTCTACTTATACTCCAACCAATCTAAGTACAATCAAACCTTTGTCAGACTAATATGAGTTACTTTTTTAGGCTTCTTTCTCACAATCACCTTTCCAAGTGTCCTTGTTCCAACTCTTGGTAACTTATTCTCTCATAACCTTTAGAGATACCAAGGTTGTTTGATCCCCTTCTCCTCGTCTTAATCAAAACTCCAAATTTTTCTCATCAAATTTGGTTGGTGGAGCCATTTCCACTTCGTTGATTACTTCTTTTTTGACCATTCTGGTCTTTTCTCTTATTCCTAAGGTACTATCTCTTTTCTTACGAGTTCCTAGCCTTGCACAGAAATTAGATTCAAGTCAAGAGTTACTCAACCTCTTAGATACCTCCTTCATTGACTTTCTACTTTGATCCATATTATGCCAACAATACATACTCATGAATTTGTAGTCTTCTTCCTAAATCTAAGAATCCTTGACTCTTTGAAGCTATAGGTTGCTATCAATAAGGGATATTCTCTCAATCTTCTCTATCCCCCAAAGTTTTATATCTATCTTGTAGTATGAAGGTATATATTGGTTATACTTCCTAACCTTCCTACATAACCTGATTGCATAATCTTCCGCAATCCAAGGGAATATAATAAAAAGTTGTTGGTTTAGGAGTTTCCACTCTAGGGATGATTCTTAACTAGTCCCAAACTTAAACAAGTTTCTAGGAATCTCATCTTCCTTTTTGTTTCCCCATGTTCTTTTCTCTTTCCATCTTGGCATAAGAACATTTCACCCATTATCTTCCGATAAGGTTTACGTAACATTTACATAATGAGCTCATAGGTTCTAGTGTTGAACTTGGTAGCTCTAATACCACATGTAACAACCCCAATGTTCTTCATAGTAAATTTCCAATGTTTTCACCTTAAGTGAATAAATCATGACATCATGATGTAGCAATGAATTTTTTTATTCCAATAATGTAAATTACATGCATAATTGAAATAACAAAAATTTCAATTTGTCATTGCACTCCAAAGTAATTTTATAAATCTTCCCAAAATATATATTTCATATTGAACAAATATGTCATACAATATTCAATAGAGATTCCATTCTAATATAATAATTTCACAAATTACAATATTCCAAGAATGTACACAATTACAAACGCTACTCCACCGAGCTTCTTAACATAAGATATAGATGGTCCAAGAATCTTCCTTTCAAAATATTGGTCTCCTATTGCCTGTTGAGGAGGAGAGGCATCACTCAACCACTTTTCTTCCAACCAAGGACTCATATGTGGTCCCCCACACATCTATCAATGATATATGGCCCTACTCTTCGATGAAGGTATTAGTTGGGTAACCCCGTACAACATACCACTCTAAGCTTAGTGTTGTGCCCTACATGAATAGGATTTGTAACCTACACTAGGTACCCCTCATGCATTTAAATGGACACGGTGAACTAATAGTGGAGCCTCGAGCAATCACACTACTTTGGCGAAAGTATTCTCATTCAGTACTTCGAGTGAAGGTTTACCATTCACTTACACTATAGCAAGATCATTTTGACTTAAGGCCAGTAAATCTAATCTTAGACAATCCCTCTCCTAACCTATCTCTTTAACACAACCCGAGGTAACACAACTCATTAAGCAAAGTACTAGTCCCCTCCCTTCACTAGATAACAATCCAAGGAGTAACCTACTAGCCATCTAGCATAATTAAATATCTAGCTATGAGTATACCTTAAGTTGCCCATGTTTAATCATATCTAGTCTAATATAAATACCTATGACAAATATCCCTCTTATCATGGAGTAAATACAAACACAATGCATGGTCTCAATCGAAGAGTTGTCATAACAATAGATTATTCCATTCAAGAGTATCACCTCTTGACTAAAAGGGTTTAAGCTATGAATAATCCTTATGCTCCCCATGTTTATTCATATCTAGTATGCAATACTTATGATAAACATAATTCTCCTATCATGGAGTAATTACAAGCATTTCATAAACAATATAAGTAGCTCTTCTACTTTCTTTCAAGTAAATAATAATTTTCTCTAAATGCATGTTTTCATAATAGACTAACTTATACAATCAAGAAGAAAATCATTCAAAACTAGTACAAACAAGGGAAGAATATCCTCATGCCTATGATAAGATTTCTCAGTCGACTGGTTGCAAACACAACACTTCTAAAACAATAACTAGCTTGGTATCGATCCTCCAAGAAAGACTCAACAACCACTATATCACAAGTTGGAAAATAATTCTCTCAAAATAATAATAAACTCTCTCTAATACTCAAGGCTCTCACTCACTGTACTTGATAGAATATTGCAGACAAAAATGTAAATAAAATGCAAAGACTTGTTCAAGGAGTAAGAGTCCCAAACAAGTGAACTAGCTCCACTATTTATACAAAAATAAGGTAACTACTCAACCTACAATTTAGGCATGAGTTTTGACAGTAGCTAGCATGCACAACAACACATATATCACATTTAAAAGGTGGTGAATATGTAAGCACTTACTTAGCTAAAACAACTACATATCGACCTTGTTGATTGACAATAATTAGAGACTAATTCAAATCTCCACATGATAGAATTCAGTTTACATTTCATAATGGACATCTACAGGTATAAGGATTCAAAGGTGGTGCTAAAGCTTCATATTCACATACAGAGTTGGCACAATTTCCTTTACATCTAAAACAATCAATATCAGATTTGCAACACCAAGTTTATATCGATTAAGTCATGTTATGAGTCGATTCACTTAATAAATTGGTTTGACAAAGTTGTTGATATGTAAACATGCCTTTACAACTGTTGTTCGATGCAAAATAGCACGACACTTTCAGTTTACTTAGTCCACGGGTTTCCCAAAAGGCACTGACTTATTCTCTCATTAAACATCAATTTAATGATTGCTCATTGGTTTGCAAAATACACGCTCTTCAATGTGTTGTAGCAAGAGTATTATTCAGCCTCTTAAACATAGTCACTAGTATTACACAATCGACCTTGATTTAGTTTATGATAATCGACATCAAAGCTTCTTCTAAAGTTGTGCCTTCTTTGTTACTTTGTGTTGGTCCCTATTATTATTTCTTGTTTTAGTTTCCATGATATGCTCCCAATGCCATGGTAGTATACATGTGCCTAACATAATTAAAGTTCTTATGGAATTATTTCAAGAACTTAACATATATGATATAGTGCCTATTTATTATATAAATAAATACTCACATAAGCCACCCCTTAGTTTATAATCACCACTATATATGATCATAGTGTATATTTACATATATATATATATATATATATATATGTTTTGTCATTTGTATAAATATATGTTGGTGTCTTACTATATGCTGACTTATATGTATCAAGTATATATATACTTATATTTGTGATGATCAAGTAATTACATCGATATTACTTATAAATACATGCACTACATGAAGTCTCTTACCTTTATAAATATATACATTCATATATGTACATATACTTATATATATGTATGTTGATAAATAACATTAACTCTATCTCTCTCATATATATATATATATATATGTATATATATATATATATATATATATATATATATATATATATATATATATATATATATATATATATATATATATATATATATATATATATATATATATATATATATATATATATATGTATATATATATATATATATATATATATATGTATGTATATATATATATATATATCAATTTATATATTTATACCCCAAGTCAATTAAGTATGAATACATTCGATATATGAATGAATACAACAAGATAGTCTTCACATAATAATAATAATAATATATATATGTATATATACACACTCCTATATTAAGCATTTATGCTTATGTGTGTATTGTATACATATACATATATATAGCAACATGATAGTCAAATGATCCATTCAATATCCAAATGATCATGACTTGCATGACTATAGCGTCATATCAATCATCGTATATACATATATGCATCTTTATACATATGTTGTCATACTCGTATGGACATCCCATTATATCCATTGTACGTGTATGCTGAAATATGCATATATCCCAATACTCATTCAACCACACAAACAAGCACAGTAGCATGAGGAAGGACTCAAAAGCTCAAACAAATAACATCACCCAATAATGCACTCAATAGTAAACAAGACCCTTAATAATGCAAACACATAAAACTAAGGATGACTTACCTACTTCCCACATAATAACCTGAATCAATTATTCTACTATGGTGTGTGTAAGCTCATATAGGTTTCATTACTGGTTACCCGACCAATATCTTCTCCTGAGTGATACTTCCCCTCCACCTGGAGGAATGAACATATACTTGCATCCACACTCTCAAAATATGCCCAAGGTATTAAACTATTCAACAAAATATGCATTACATTTCCATAGTTAGAATATTAATTCAATAACCATTCATTTCACACGTATGCATTTCTTCATTAAGTGAAATAAAATTCATTCATAATGCATTGGTAACAAAGTGCAAGCACATTTTATTCACCATCAAAATACAAATTTCATTCACATTTACCCTAGATATAGTAATAGTAAATAGTAATTACATAATTGGGGTGTAACATTAAACATCCTATTGGCCAACTAAAGATTGTTAAGAAGAAAAGTTCCCTACCAAAACTTGAACCTTGTTCCTAAGAAGTGATCGATTTTTTGATGAAATTCATATCACTAATGAAGGAGTAACAAAGGGCAAGGGTCCTACTTGATACCCGAAGCTCAATAAGAGACTTATCAAGCTTTTACCATATTGTCTACCCTTGATGCTTGTAAAAAAAGAGGCATGAGTCACTCCTAAAGTCCAATCCTCAACAATGTGCATGATTTTGATTGGCAACATGAAAACAACTACACAAAGGTCAGGACACATGGTAAGAGATTGTTCAAATTCTATTTGATGGTTGAATTACCATCAAAATACATAAAAGAGTATAATGAGATGAAGCCAAGGAGCCAAGATCAAAGCAGGTTGGTACATGAGGAAAGAAGGAGAACACACAAAGGAAGGTCAATCTAGGATTTGAGAATATACAATAGATAAAAGAGGTTTTGCTAGTGTTGTTTTCTTCTTGGAGTTATGTAATTATTTGAAAGACTATTGCCTAGATTGATACTATTATATTGATTGTATGTGAATGAATTTTTACTTGTAGTTAAAGAATTTACATGTGAGAATTAAATAAAATTTAGTTTGTTATTGTTGTGTGATCATTCTTCTTATTGTTGTGTGGCTGCTTGGTGAGGTAGTTTGTCAAAAATCCCTTACCTCGAGTACACTAAATGGTATAGAAGAAAGTTTTCTTGTTGGGAAGGTGTTGGTAATTGTAGAAGGAGATGTAACAAGCATTCGTAGGGCTCAAAAGGTCTGTTGTAGGTGTGAAGAGGATTCCTCTAGTTACAAAGAATAGGGATCAATGTTAAAACTTGTGAAGGTCGGTTTGTTTCCATAGTGTGTGGTTAAAGGAAGAGATAGTGTTTTATTAGTTGTGGGAAATCGAAGATGTCCTCGAGAAGAAGAAATCCTAGATAAGAAGAAATGTTTGATCAACTATGTGTTGAGATGAAGAATGAGATGAGACATTTAGTTGTTCGATTGATAAGAAATTTTAATAATGTTGAAGACCACGTAAGTGAAGAATAAAGTAAAAAAAAATGAATGATATAAAGAAAATGAACAACTAGTAGATGCTGGAGAAGAAAAATTCTTGAGAGCCCTTTCCAAAATTGGTAAATGTAACTAAATGGATGTTTATAACTTTTCTATAACATTGAATCCTAATGATTTAATTGATTAGATAGGTGAGTTGGAGGAATACTTTGATTTGGAGGATATTAGAGACTCACATAGGATGAAATTAGTGCATAAAAAACTCATGGGACATGTTGCACTATGATGGAGGGAATTGTAGTGAGATGGTTACAAATGACAATTCAATAATAACAAGACAAAGACAAATGGTGTCTAGATTGAAGGAAAACTTCATCTCAGGAGATTATGAATTGGAGACATTTATGAAGTAGAAGGATGCGAGTGTGGAAGACTACACAAAGGAGTTCTACAAGATGGTGATTAGATCAAGAAAAAGTGGATAGGTATATGAATGGGTTGAGATTCAACATATAAGATGAGATAGGCATGTTGAAAATCACCACGGTGGAAGAGGCATACCAATATGCATTAAAAGAAGAGGAGAAGATATCAAGGAGGCAACAAAAAAATTCCAAAGTAACAAAATACGTACAAAAATAAGGGACAAGAGAGAAACATTAGAGGAAAAAAGTTAGTGAGGAAGAAACCAAACCAAAATTCAGTAGAGAAAGTGTGCAAGGTACAAAAGGGAAGATGTATTCTGCAAGAGGATATGGTAGTAATAACAAGATTTTCTTTGGTAAGTGTTTCTAATGTAGAGAAGCGTGTCGTTGGGCCTACGAGTGTCCAAAAATTCAAGAGGGAAATAAGAAGATTACAATAAGAAACCACTTAGCACAAGAGGACAAAGAGAGTGTAGCATCATTGAAAAGTGAATCTCTCATATTGAGGAGAGTGTTAATGAAGCTAGATGAGGAAGAGACGAACCATCTCAAAGAAGGTGTCTTTTTTGAGTTGTATGCAAGTTTGATGGTAAGTGTTGTAAGTTCAAGGTAGATAGTTGTAGTACAAGTAACCTATTTTATAACGAAATGATAGAAAATCTATGTCTAAAGAGGCTTAAACACCCAAGCCCATATAAGGTTTCTTGGTTGCAGAGAGACCATGAGTTGGTAGTTAATGAGATATTTCTTGCTAGTTTTCAAATTGGGACTTATAGGGATGAAGTGTTGTGTAATATACAATGAATGTCTATCATATGTTGTTAGGAAGACCATGACAATTTGATAGGGAAGCTAACTATGATGGTAGAATGAATTTATACACCATCATGAAGGATAGATAAAAGTATGTCTTGAGTTTTGTGAAGGAGAAAGAGAAGAAAATAAAGGAAACCAATCTTATAGTTTATCGTAATGCAAAAAAATAGGTTATGAAAGAGGTTAGAGGAGTTAAGGACATCTCCACAAAGGTGCCTAAGGAGAAAATTACATATTATGCAAAAATAACGTATAAACCAGGGGAACAACAAAATAGATGCAGGTAATTACCAAGGGAGTGGAGGATTTGAGAAGACATACCCCGAGGTATAGTTGGGAAGTTGTAAATATTATCACAAAGGCCATGACTCAACCCTACAAAGTATGAAAACTAGAGTTAATTTATGTGTTGAGGAGGGCGAGGAAGAGTAGAAGGGAAGAAATGGCAAAGTCCAAGGGGATAAAGATAAGATGTGGATCAAGGACAAAAATGGGATTACCATCCCATGTACTTTTAAATGTTTTTGAGTTTCCAATCCATGAAACATTTCTCTACTTAGGGTGTTTGATGGAGGATCATTTGAGGTTTATGGGAAATATTGTATCACCCAAAAATAATTTTTAGATGCTTTGTCTTGTTTTGAAGTTTTGATGTGTTTACATGACAAAGCTTAGTAAATTTGGCGAGTCATGGTAAATAGAATTGATAAAAGTTTAAATATATGGGTTAAAGTCAAGTTTTTGGGAATCTAAAGTTAGTTGATTATTCTAAACTCCAATAGGTAAAGGAAATCGAGGTATCACACTTGTAACTCAAAACCTCGAGCAAAAGGAAGTTTTGAGGCACAACAACCCCTGCCAAGCTGCTACTCAACAACATTAATGGGAATTGGGCTATCAAATATATGCATAACACAATGACCCAAAAGGAAAGGTATTCAGGTTTATCTTGAAACCCCAAACCTTGACATCAACAAGGTCATTGGTCTTCCATTAAACATCCTAGCAACTAACCAAAGATTATTAAGAAGCAAGGTTCCTTGTTGAAACTAAAGCCTCGATTCCTAAGAAGTGATGGGCTCTTGGTAAAATTCATATCATTGATGAAGGAGTGACTAAGGGAAAAGGTCTTGATTGAGGCCCAATGCCTAACCAACAAGAGACTCGTCAGACGTTTGCCATAGTGTGTACCCCAACACTTGTGAAAACAAAGAGGCATGGGTCACTTCTAAAATTTGACCCTAAAAAATATTTAGGATTTCAATTGGCAATAGGAAAATGATCACACATAGGTCATGAAACGTGGAAAAATATTATTTAAATTTTATTTAACAGTTGAACTATCATCAACACACATAAAAATAGTAGAATGAGATAAAGTCAAGGAGCCAAAATCAAAGTAGGTTGGTACACAAGGAAAGAAGGAGAGCATGTGAAGAAAGGAAGGTCAATCTAGGATTTGGGTATGTACAATAGATAAAAGAGGTTCTAATAGTGTTGCTTTCTTCTTGGAGTCATTATAATCATTTGAAAGACCATTTCTTGAATTGATATTGTTATTTTTTAGATTGTATGTGAATGGATTTTTAATTGAAACTAAAGAATTTATATGTGATAATTGAATAAAGTTTAGTTTGTTATTATTGTTTAAACATTCTTGTTATTGTTGTGTGGTTTCTTTGTGAGGTAGTTTGACAAAACTCCCTTATCTTATTCGTATACTTTATCAAGTTTTGGATTTGCTACCATAATTGTAACCTAGAGATCAACATGCACATCTCTTGAAATTTAAAGTCTATTTGAGTAAAGGTCACTACTACATTGTGTAAGTCTAGTTGGTCCTACCTACATTTCTTCTTTTTTGACATCTTCAACTCTTTAGTACTAGGATATTACCAAAATAGTGTGACCCGTTCCATGTTATGATATAACTATCATGTTTTCTTTAGTTTTTTATGTAAAAATGATTGCTAACTTCATGCACCTCATCGCTAGATTTCTTCTACTCTAAACTTAAAGCTAGGGATGCCCTTCTCATGAACTCTTTTTCTATCTTTTAATTCTCTCTCCCATAGTGTAAATTTTCTACTTGTTTAAAACCCACTTGTAATATATTGTCTAGGAATGAACATAACTTAGGTAATATATACAATAATGCAAATGTAGCCATAATTTTTCTCTTTCTTAGAACAGATAAATTATATATTATTTCATACACATAAATTATTAGATAAATATTAAAATATAAATTATGCATGTAATACTTAGTCACTTATTGTTTACATTATTAAATATGATATGAAAGAGAACAAAGATAAAAGACAACCATATCATGTAGAGGGAGCTTTCTAGAGTTACATTTTATTACCAATTTTCACCTGCAACTTAAATTGGCAAAGCTGAGACAACTATGTTCATTTTAAGGTGAAAAGTTTTCAATAAAATTTGTGTTGCTTATTCATTATTATCAAAGAAAAGAGTTATAGTTGTTTTTATGCAGTGTGCTTCAACAAAAAAAAGAATCCAGTTGTCATTCATTAAATGCATTGCAACATTATGAAAGAGTACATGAGATAAAATTAAAATATTGCTTCCATCCAGTTTGTAGAATTTCATTCACTTTACAATGTTTCATTCATTCTTCAAATGATGCATTCATATTCATTGAATAGAAAAGGATAATCCAAAGTCCCACACAAGCCATGGGAGTAACTAAACCAATACATCAATGTGACATAAGGAATGTATCATACAACTGAAGATATAAAGGTAGAAAAGTATATAAAAAGAAACATAACCATCATTGCTTGAATTTTCTTCAAGTTGGTATTTGTCGTTGTTTGCTTTTCCTTGCTCCTAGCCTCCAAGTGAACCTACAGACGATTGAGAAAGGGTTTGTTAGAGCTTCGGTTATGCTTCTCCCTACATGCTCTATCAACAGAAATAGAATGCATTGCTTATGTCACATTGAGTTAGGTTCAACAAATGTCAAGAGTATGCCAAAGATATTGAAAAGTAAGCATTACAGGAGCTTTAGCTTCACTGTTTTATCTAACTTGTTTGATTGAGTGTGTAGGTGAAGGTACAATCACACCATCATAGGTCTTTTCAACTAATTGAAGCTAATCAGAGTATGCCAAAGAGATTGAAAAGTAAGCATTACAGAAGCTTTAGCTTCACTATTTTATCTAACTTGTTTGATTGAGTGTGCAGGTGTTTCTTATACAAGGGTTGAGCCCAAAACATAACACTAAAGCATCAGAGTAAACTATGTTGATTAAAGAATAGTGCTTTCATACAAGGAACAACTAAAAAATAACATGTTTCCCAAGCACATGAAGCAACCCTTTAAATTGGGAAATACAAATGGACAATTTGGTCTTTTTCAAAATGCTTAATTGATATGCAAGATTGAATAAAATGCTTCATTTACATTACGTTTCACATCATTTATTGTTGTCATAACATTATCTTTGTTGTTTTCATCATATTGAATGCACATTTAAAATGGTTTTAACGAGGACAATATCAACATTTAAAAGAAAGGTAATCCATTTAAAAGGGGCAGCATACCAAGAATTGTGTAGTCAGTTGTAGTGAAGGATCATCAGTGTTTTCATAAAGAACAATTTTATTTTCAATGAGAAACAATGCAACTCAAAACCATTATGAGAGACAGGGTCAATACAAAACAAATAGCAGTCCTGAGAAAATCATCATGAAGCAATACTGTGAATAAGAGGAAGTTTGTACATTGAAAAATCATGGCAGTACTTAATCAAGAAATGGACAACCAAACATAGGAACATTGATATCATAATATTAGAGGACAACAATCATGACTTAGAGAGTAATATAGAGGGGAAATATTATGATCATTAAGGAGTTCAAAACTTGCAAATGTATTGTACAAAAGCATGAAGGCAAAATATATTAAGGTTTACAATCTTGCTAGAAGTGACAACAATGTGTCTTTCTATCATGACTCTTACTTTGAAGAATTTTATATCTAAAAATTACATACAATGAGGCTCGAGATCTCAAAGAATAGAGCTTCACATTGGCAGGAGAATCTAGACATTATGCAAAGCAAACTCAAAGTGCAACGAAGGTGAAGGAACAAATGATAAAGTCTTGTATATCGGTTAAAGGCTTGCACGCAACAAGAGACTATGTTGATATCTTGGAATCCTTGATTAAGCTAAGAATAAAGGAGAATACTCAGATTTTGTTTCTTATAGCATATGAGAACAACACAAAATTCTCAAAACCTAGATTTTTGCAATAGTAAGGTCGCGACCTGTACATTATGATATGGGTTTTGAACTCAGATTTTTGCAAGAATCAAAGCCCGCGCCTTGTATAAGTGAAGGGTTGGAACCCTCAAAATAATGAAAGAATCAATGAATTGAGGCCTTACCTTAGGTTCCCTATTGTTTTCTCATAAGATGAATTCCCT
This sequence comes from Sequoiadendron giganteum, assembly GCA_007115665.2. Classification (NCBI taxonomy): domain Eukaryota; kingdom Viridiplantae; phylum Streptophyta; class Pinopsida; order Cupressales; family Cupressaceae; genus Sequoiadendron; species Sequoiadendron giganteum. The sequence goes on along the minus strand of CM021108.1, from coordinate 514,907,575 downwards.
TAAAGTGTGTGGGCTTGCTCATAGAAAATACATTCTCCCATAGTGCAAAAGATTTTGAAGGCTCTTAATGGTGACCAAGGAGATGAGGAAATATCACAGAGAGAATGAAAATAGAAAAATACAACAACAAAAAAACTATAGAGGTCGGGGCTTAGAGGCCCTAAAATTTCTTCAAAATGGAGTCAAAATACCTCAAAATGGTTGCAAATCATCTTACCATTGATTTCATAAGAAAATTTGACAAAAAAAGCAAAGAAAGCAACTCAAAATGGCGAAGATTCAACCTCCAAACCCCTACCAATAACATGATGACACAACAACAGAGCTCTCTAGGAAATTACAAAATGCAAAATGAAGAGATAGGGTTCGATACTTTTAGTGAAAGCCCTAATCCAATGATGAGTGATTTTTGTTTTATGTTTAAAAATTAAATCATTTCATTTCAATTATTTCATGGCTCGCGACTTTGAAGTTTTTGCATATTCCAAGTGGAGGATCACTTCATGTTTAGCATGATTTTGAGAAAAAAAAATGATGTAATTAAATATTAATGGTAATATTTCAACAATTACCATAATATTTAACATGTGATGCATGAAAATTAATACTTTCACATATTAAATATTAAAATAATCATCGATTGATTATTTTTTAATATTTAAATCCTATAGTTATCTTTTCCAAAAAAATTATGCAAAGGTGATAATTGAAGTGATGCTTGGGTCAGATCATGCAAAGGTGGAGACTTCAGTCTATTTTCAGTCAACTAATCATGCAAGGATTAAATGGAGTAAATGGTGGAGATTCCTGAGACTTAGCTACAATTTTCACATCAATTTTGGACTTGTTTTGATCATGCACATTGAGGGGAGGAGTTTGCAACATTTAGAGTTCACTTTGCTTCAGTTGTGGGCCCTCTTTTCGAAGCTTTTATTCTTTTCTCGTAAGTAGGGTTTCAGAGATACTTTACACTTTCAGTTGACTATTTCTTCCACCTCTTGGTGCCTTGGAGTTATCGTACATTTGTATATATTAAGAAAAGACTTGGTCTTTTTCTCAGTTCTTGTTTTATGCCTTTACATTCTACAAAGAGATTATCTTGTAACTCAACTTTTATTTATAGTTAATATAATACAACAACTTTTATAGGTTATCATAGTTTGTCAATTACAAAACTTTCCTTTCATCTTTCAATATTGTCAAGTTTTCCTTCTAGATTTCAGGTGTCGTCCTTGTGCTTGATTTGATAAGAAATGTACTATGTTTCAATCTCGAAACCTTTATTTTTCTGTCTTAGTCATAAGTGTGTGAATGCAATTAAGTTTAGTTTCACAGGTTATATTTTGTACATGTAATTCAGAGTTATCATCTTTGTTGTGAAAACATTATTTTTTCCTTCGAAGAGGATAATTCTTTTAAAGCCTTTGTATGAAATATTTATGTGATTGAACTATTCAAATCTAGTTGTGCGGATAAAATATTTGAGAGGTCCTTATGAATCAGTTTGCAAGTTTACCATTTTTTAGGTGCATCACCATTGTTTCATTACAATTTTGCATTTCATTCCAAAAAGCCTTCTATCCCTTTTCTTGCATAATCATTAGCTTAATAGAAAATCATAAGGGAACCAACCCATAACCTGGAGGTTTGTCCTCATTATAGGGTACTCACAACTTGAGGATATTCTAATGTATCACAGGATTGTAGAGCTTTGCAACTTTGCATCACGGGTGCAATCTTGTTGATAAAAGAAATAAAATAGGGATTTCATCCTTAGTTTAAATCCTCATCAAAATATTATATAAACAAGTTCACATGTGCTTTATGATTTAAGTAGGACTGACATTACATTATAAACTATTTCTCTCTATTTTGTCTCACTTTAGTTTTTTGTGTATAATAACTTATCATGTTTATTTATGTTCGTTTATTTGTCTTATATGATAATCTAGTTGGGAAGAGTTTAATAATAAGATAATAATAAAGGTTTGTGTCAATAAGGAAAATTATAAGATTATACTTTACAACAAAGATATAAAATATTTACATTGTCTATATGCTTTGATAAGTCTTATTTACAATTTTTTGTGTAAAGTATCCTAAGTCGTCACCTTCACCAATTGCCCATATAAAAATCTACTATTTGAATCCTAGAAAATGACAAACATAAAGATTATTATTTTTTATCTTCGTTAAGAGGGTGACTTGTTTAGTATAAGAGATCCCATTATAGAAATCTACAAAAGGATCATTTTCCATTTACATTATATATTCTTCAAAGATTAAAGAAGAGTACAACCCCTTTACCCTCTATATTTGAACTTGTATACCTTCATATAATAAACATGCCTTTACTATCAGATCCACTCCACCACTCCTAAAAATTCACCATTTTAAGTTACTATTGATTCACCAATCTACATAGAAGTTTAGTTATTCATGCATAGGAAAAAATGAGTGTTATATAAAACCTCTAATCGCTATTCAAGAGATTCCAAGTAATTTAGTTACAAAGCTTTTGCAACCAGTGTGTACTTTAAGAAATACAATCTTGAAATTTTATAGAAATATTCACAAATCTATTATAAAGAAGCACAATATCTTTGATAGTAATTTTCAATTTCTTTTAGCATATTAATTTATTATTATGATTCCAAAACTAAATTTCTTCAACAAAAAATAACTTACATTCAACATCCAAATTTTCTATCAATAAATAACTTGTAAACAAAAATATTAAAACAAGAATGAATATAAATTTTTTAAATATTATAATAAAATATTTAAATAGTTAAAAATTTATTATATATCTCAAAAAAATCTATATACAAATAAAAAACCTAATAATAATTAAATTAAAAAAAATAAAAATAGCCAAATACTACTAACTGGTTAGTTGATGCCTATATAGTGTGGGCCCAACCAACCAAAATTTAGTATGTCTCACATCAGAAAAAATTTCAAACCATTTGAATAAAATAAGACCCTTTGAAACATTTCTCTATCCCATGCACATCACATACTCCTCGATGTCGACTCTTAATCGAAAACAAGTCTCAGTAAACAAGTGTCTTCTTGCTAATAAACAATTTTCAATCACTTATAAACAATTTGAATTGCTTGAGATCAATTACATATAATATATGACTTGAGATAAAATTTGATTTGATTTGGAGGATTTTAAATATGCATTATGCTAATAAATTCTCAAAGATATTTCTTGATTCAATCAAAGGATAACATCATATAAAATTTGAGATAAATATTACAATTAATGTGTTGAATCCAATCCTAGTTGTTCTGCAATAAAAGATAAAAATTGCAATTAATGTGATGAATCGATCCTAGCTATTCTACAGTATAAAAAAGATCCCTAAAACCGTAATCTTTGTAGATCTACTATTCATTTATCATGAATAGATTGAAGCAGAAGTTGTAGGGAGATTGGTTTTGGTTTGTCTGATTTTTTAAATTTTTTTCCTTTTGTAGGGTTTTGTAATATATTTCCTACAAACTCTACCCATTTTTCTCATCGGTATCATTGAAAGCATAATCTTGAGGTAAGTCCCTTTCCATGGTTTCAATGAGTTTTTCTTGGGGGGCAAAATCTATAAACGACAAATCATTTTTTGTTGTGTTTTATTTTATTCCAAAACAATTCCATTGTTATCTGTTAAATAGACACATTGGTTCTATATATCAGGGGTAATATTTTGTTCTATCAATAGTGTGAGGGTTTTTAGGACACTAACGCTAGGGCTACATTACTCCACTATTACTGAGATATGCTTCATAGACGAGTACTATAGTCATATTCATTTTTGTTGTTGTTTGGATCTATTTATGATGAATTTTAATTGGAAGTTATATGCATACTTACCTTAAAGGCAAGGACTTGATTGTCAAGGTTTACTCTTTGACCTCAATCAAAACTGAGTTTCCCTTTAGTCATTATAACTTGTCATACAAAACACCCCAAAAGGATTAAAAAAAGTATGCAGAATCTAGGTGAGTTTCTCATGGGTGACCAGATTGAAACCTAACCCTATATTTTACACATGAATACAAACAAATCCTTTTATCTTTGTACCACTAAGCCATTGAATGAGCATGAGGTTAAGGTCTTGAAGTAGAGGATTGATGATCTGTACTAAGTCAATGTGATCCTTGACAATCTTCTTGCAATGAGACATACTGAGCAAAATGGTAAATATTCTATAGAGTGGACTCGGTTTCCTATGGGATTTTTTTTAATCTTGGCCATGCTTTCCTTACCTTTTGTTTTGAACCAGTTGGGGATCTCCATAATATAGAGAGAACCATCAAATAGACCTCAAGGACATGGTAGTGTAAAATTCCCCCCCTGAACTTTCTCCATAGCTGTGATAAGTGATAGTTGAATGAGGCATCTGAGAAGAAGCTTGTAAATTACATAAGCTATTGGAAGCTGACTATGCAAGGGACTTATGAAGAGGATCCTCATGACCCACCCCAAGCTTCTATTGTTGAGTGGGGTGAGAGGGAGAATGTTATCAAGCTATTATTATTGTTAATATTCCTGGATTTCACTACCAAGCAAACCTTGTAGTTGAGGTTTTATCATAGGCCAAAAATGTATAGATAGGTATGTCCATATTTTTTAATGTTGTGGTGTGAACAAATTTAAGGTCCTGATTACCAAAAGCATCCCAAAAGGTAGGGAAATTCAATGTCCAATGAGATATAAGAAAACCATTAAATTCATTTTTTTTTCAATCATGAAATGATACAAAATTTTGTGAGTTGGGTTAGATGGGGTGGGACTACATTGATTGCAAAATCTTATTTTGGAATAGTTTTAAAAAGGTACATTGACAAAAATTAGGAGTGCATTGCTAAATGTATCCTACACTAGAGTTGAGTATATAAAATTGTATGTGTTTGTTATCTCTCCTTAATTTTGTTTTCACTTTTCCGAACTATATTTATTCTTCTAAGGCTTTTTGGTTATTGAATTTTAGCAAGAAGCACCTAAGCATATAATGTTTTTATGTTAATGATTTATTGATATACTTATATTTGCAAGGTACTCTAGGACACACATTCCTTGCTTTTAGCTTTCTCAAAATTGATCCTTCGATGAAAAGTATGGTTTGTGTATTGTAGCATTGAATTTCATTTTTCATAGAATCTTGTGAGACTTGTGACAACCTCTACTATTTGTTTTTAATAATTATTTTTTAAATATTTATTTAAGTGATTTCGATGCACAAGTGTCATTGACCATGTAGACATTTCAATCTCAATTTTATTAATAAGAAACATAGTTAAAACAAACAATATAAGTCAAATATAATTCTTTAATTTTGAAACTTTATTTCAAATTAACAAGTCAATAAAGATTTTTTAAGATCCTTTTTAAAATTATTAGTTTTTCTATTGACCCAATATTAATTTCAAATTTAGAATAGAATAGAAGAATTTTAATGTCCACGAGACCAAAAGAAGGCCTATGGGACAGTGACCCTAGCAATTTTAGCATTGTGAAGTGCCGTTCTCCTGCCTTTTAATTTGATAATGAGCTCTTCCATTCTGCCAACCCATTCCATGCTGAATAAATCTTGAAAATTTGCTATTGTTAATCCACTTATGTAGCTTCCTTTGATGTCACTGTAAGCCTTACAATCTAGGATAAAATGCTTTTCTGTTTCCACTTGCCTTGCTGCACAGAAGATACAAACCCTCTCTTCCCAAACTTCTTTTGGCCTTTTCCATCTCCCTGTTTCACATCGAAGACGATGCGAGTTAGTCCTCAATTGTGCTATGAGAATCTTTGACCTCCACATAATATTCGCCTCTATATATGCCTTTTGTTGATGGTCCAAGTTTGGATTAAATTCTTCTACATAATACTTTTTCTTTTTCCCAACCGCCCTTGTCCACATAATCTTGCAAAAATTTTCAAACACATACAACTTTAATTCCTTACTATTATTAGAACACTCGTTCAAGTGAATGTTCCACTTGTTCATCCATTTACAATTTTGTTTCATCCATGCCTTCTTTCTTTCACCTAAGACAACTCTAAAAACAACATTTGGCCATCGATGAGCTTCCATCTGCTCAACCTTTTTCAAATATCTCAAAAGACTCACCATAGCTATGACCTCAATAGAAATTGCCCCTGTTCCAACAAGAAGTATTTCAGAAGAAACTAAAGCTTTTAATTTGAATTTGCTTGTGATCAAATGCTTTTCTACATAAATTACAATCGATAAATCCATTCCACCTCCTTTTGATACAAGTACACGTGCTCTAGATCTTTTTGAAGTGGACATTCATCTCAATCAATTAACCTAGTAAGCGACCTCCTTGAGCAGAAGTGTAACATTGACCTCAATGCCAAATTGTCGGTCGCAAGATACGAATATACTAGAGTGAGGGAAACCCCCTTCGGATGCCTAATCAACATACGATAAGGAGGGAAATACCTAAATCATCTCGCCTGGTTAAGAATCATATAATCCAGAAGGAATAAGAAAAACGAGAAGCGGTGAAAATCGTGGAGTTTTAGACCGATAGACACCGAGCTACAACTGACTTTTGTCGTCTAATCTGCCACAGCGAGTGTAGTCTTTTTATCATATCGCCGTGTGCAGAAAATATAAGCTCTGAGCAAAAAATGTCTAGAGGATGGAGAGCAGGAATTGCGTCTGCGACGCGTCCCGTGTCGGAACAAAATCGCATTAGTATTGATGAACGTCTCGAACAGTTTCGCGCAGGCCCTAATCGAGGTATTTTCCCGCTTGAATTTTTATTTCAGTATTTAGGTTTTGTCTAATATGAAGTAATGCAAATACATGAGCTAGATGCAATTTGTTCCAAATGCCATGGTTTTACTTTAAGTAAAGTATGTAGTCTGCGACATGTTTGCAAAGTTTATGCATTCTACAGGCCGGGTGGACAGCTCACGGCGATGTCTGCGATACTTGTCCAGGTGAAAAAAAATCGAGCTTGAGAAAGGTTTCAGTAGTTTTAAAAAAAAAAAAAAAAACGAAAAGCGTACTATTCAAACGATAAGATGGGGAGCGAGATTACTGGAAGCGCTAAGCCTATAACCACTGTAGTTCGAGAGAGAGCGTTTAAGTGTAGGCCGAGGAGGTTTGCTTTAGGTTGTGGAGAGTATTACATCCTCAGGTGGATGAGGTTATAGTGAAGGATAGCACTAGACCAGTGGACTATGGAGGTAGGCTTTTGGTTCATCGACAGTACCAGATTGATCGGACGAGGAGGTCTCCTTTAGGTTCTGGGAGAGCACAAGGACGATTGGACTAGGAGGTTAAGGGCTTTTAGGGCATTCTTGCTGCCGGGTCTCCCAATAGTGAGCTTGAGAGCGAGGGCCTCCGTTTGGGCTCTTATACTCCTCGATCTCCCATAGCAAGCATGAGAGTGGGCGTTTTGGGCTCTTATACTCCTCAATCTCCCATAGCGTGCATGAGACCCGGGGCCTCTTAGGCTCTTATGCTCCCTGATCTTCCAACAGTGAGTATGAAAGTATGGAAACTAAAGCAATGGTTCTGGGGAGAATTGTATAGACTTTCATAGACAGCAGCTGCAGTTACAAATATAAGGATTGACGCCATCAGCGTTTTTCACATCTCTAACTGTTATTCATTTTCAAAGGTAAAAATTTGAAATCAGTAGAATTATCTATGGGAAATTATCTACAAGGGGTTGTGGGTTCTAGTGTAGAAATAATAGGACATTTGTTAGTTTCAAATCTCTGTCACAGGTACAAGGCGCTTTACAACTCTATCCTACATATGGTACGGTTTAAAGTAGTAGTAGTGTGGCAAAATAATATCGTATACTCAGTTTATAGGTTTAAGGTCTTCATAAGGCAATGGCTGAAATTGATGAAATAGCATGCCTCGAGCATAGATCTGTTTTCTCCCACTTAGAAACTGGAGAAAGTGTGTTGGAAGAGGTAGGTGCTAGAGATGGAGCAAAGAAATGGCCAAAAGGAGAGGCATTTTTGCCTCTAGCTTCATATGCCCCTTTCCAGGAGGCACGCCACCCAATGCAAATGGTACGGCCTCTGTAGATGTTGAATATTCTTTATTGAAAGCAAAAATAACTATTGAAGATGGCGTCCAAGATGTGAAGCCCTTTTTCTTATTACAAACTGAAATACTTCCGAATAAACCTCTAATGTAGCACAAATGAACTTTTGGATGAAGCTCCCACAATGGCAATCATTCAATTGGTGTCTCACAATCTCACAATTACAGATTCAATGAAGAATTTTCGTTCTTCAAAGAAGGTTTTCTTGAAACCCTTGTCCTCAAACAAAATCACAAAGAAGAAAAAGTTGCGATGTCAAATGATAATCAGATAATTAGGTCGACTTGCAACCCTTTGCTTATATCTCCTCAAAGGCACGTTTCCCAAGAAAATATGGCTTTTTGACATTTAAAATACATTTGAATGTATTTTTTTCTCCATTTCAATAGTTTGGCGCACTTTTGCCTTTAAGTCATTTAAATATCACTTTATAAAGTATTTAAGTGGCATTTTAACTTTATAAAGTCAATTTGACTTTATAATAAATCATTAAGTTAAATGATTAACTTAACCACAAAAATAAGCGTAACACCCTCTAAGCTCAATATTTCTTCGTGCCGTCAGAAGTTGGCGAACACTATGCTACATATGCCTGCACTGAATCCACAATTGGAATGAAAGAGTGGGAATGATAATACCCACCAAAAACGGCCACTGACCCCCTAACCAAATCTTGTCAGCCTACGAGAGTCCAAGAAATAGGCTAACTCAACTGCTCCTGTTACTGACTACAATGGGGACAGTACAGTCCGCCCTCCTCAAATTTGCTTGTCCTCAAGCAAACTCAAAGCTAGATGCTGTAGAATACTGTCACTCTCCCAAGTAGCATCCTCCGTCGACAGATCTTTCCACTTAACTAGATATTCCCCTATAACCCGTCTTCGTAGAGGATGCTCTCTAAACTCCAGAATGGCCTCAGGTACTAAAATCAACCTCCCCTCATCATCCAAGGGTGGTAGGTCTGCAAAAGGAACTAAGTGTTGTCCTAACGCCTTTTTGAGGCGTGATACATGAAACACATTATGTACCCTACCGTCCGCCGTTAAATCTAACTCATAAGCTACCTCGCCAACTCGCTTGACAATTGTAAATGGCCCGTAGTAGCGTGGCTTGAGTTTCTTTGAGCCCCTCTTCCTAAGAGTGGATTGCTTGTAGGGTTGTAGCATGAGGTACACCAAGTCACCGGCCTCAAACGATCGCTCAACCCTCCTTTGATCAGCATACTGCTTCTATTGATTTTGAGCTCTCATAATATCCTTGCTCTCTTGTAATAGATCACCAACACTCAGTACTCTACAGTTGCTCAGTATCAAATCAATGAAACTTGGAGCATCATGGGCATATAATGCTCGAAAAGGTGACATCTGGATAGACATGCGGTGAGTGGAATTGTAGCAGTGCTCACAAAGATGTAACCACTTCACCCAAGCCTTCTGCTGCCTTGAAATATAATTTCGTAGGTACCCCTCCACCCATTTGTTGACGATCTCAGACTGGGGGTGGTAGCTAGTACTCAGAGTGAGTTCGGTCCTGCAAAGTCTGAATAACTCCTGCCAAAAGTTACTCATGAACCTACTGTCTCTATTGCTGACAATGCTCCGAGGTAACCCATGTAACCTGAATACCTCCTGAAAGAACAAATCGGCCATCTATAAAGTTGAGTAAGTAGTAGTGATCGGGAAGAAATGTGCATACTTCGTCAATCGATCAACTACCACAAAAATGCTATCTCTACCCTAAGCTTTCAGCAAGCTCGTAATGAAGTCCATCGACAAGCATTCCCACTTCCTCTCAGGAATAGGAAGTGGTTGTAGTAACCCAGCAGGGTAAGTATGCTCCTGATTGTTCTGCTGACAAACAAAGCAATCCCCAACATATTGAAGAACATCTGATTTGAGACCCTTCCACGTGAATCTCTCTCATACCTGCCTGTAGGTCTTAAAGTACTCGAGATGACCAGCCATGAGTGAATCATGAAGACTCTTCAAATCCTTGTTCTTCACCTTAGAAGCTGGGACTAAAAATATTCTCCCTTTGTAAATGATAAGATCATTCACAAGAGAGTACCTGCTATCCTGTATAGTCCCATCAACAATGCCAAAAGCCCAAGGATTCTTGGCATACTCTGCTATAATCATGTGACTCCAATCCTCTGAAATCACTACAGTGGAGCTCAAGTGTGGACGACGAGATAAGGCATCAACAACTACATTTTGTGTCCCTTTGACATAGGAAATGTCAAAATCATATGACTGAAGTTTGCTAACCCACTTCTGTTGTCTCTCATTCAGGTCTCGCTGCCCAAGGAAATGCTTCAAGTTATTATGATCCGTCTTGACACAAAATTTGCTGCCAACTAGATATTGCCTGAATTTGGCCAAAGCATGCATGATAGCCAACATCTCCTTATCATAAATGCTGTAGCTCCTCTCAGGATCCCTCAGCTTCCTACTCTCGAAAGCTATAGGATGAGGATCCTGCATAATAACCTCACCAATACCCTCTCCACAAGCATCACAATGAAGCTCAAATGGTCGGGTGAAATCTGGTATGGCTAAGATTGGACAAGTAGTCATCAAATGTTTGAACTTCTCAAAACACTCTTGTGCTAGAGGTGTCCAAACGAAAGCTCCCTTCTTGGTCAAATTTGTTAGTCGTGCAACATGCTGCGAAAAACCACTGACAAATCGACGATAGAAAGCACATAAACCTACAAACCCCTTGAGTTGTGTCAAGGTCTCCGGTGTAGGACAGTCAATGATGGCACAAACTTTATCTGGATCCATATGAACTCCCTCTTCGCTAATAATGTGACCCAAGTATAATAGTTCCTCCATACCCAATGCACACTTAGACTCCTTGCCAAGTATGCTCAACACAACATCTAGGTGAACCATGTGCTCCTCCCAAGATTTGCTGTAGACTAATATGTCATTGAAGAACACCAGAACGAATTTCCTCAATTGACGCTGGAAGACCCTGTTCATAGTCTCCTATAAAGTAAGGGGATCAAAAGCTTTGATCCAGCCTTTCATTGGCTCAAAAAGTCCTTCAACAAAGAGAATAACCAACCTTCTCTCTGAAATCCTTGTGACCATAGCCGAGATCCTCTAAAATTCATTGATATATGACTCCAAGCTGCCTAATTGTTTAAGTTGTGCTAAGTCTTTGAAATACAATTCGGGGTCTTTTTTATCAAATCTTTCCACCAATCTATATGTGAACTCCTGATAAGTAGTAATCTGGTCATGTTGTTGGGTAATCATACCGTGGTGCCACCAATCATGGGCTACACCATCCAAATGTAATGTTGAGAACCTTATGGCATCATCCTCCGCCATTGGACGTAAATTCAAGAAAGTGTCAAGCTTGCTAATTCAAGCTCTAGCTGTGACTCTACCGCTACCATCAAAGGTAGGAAGAGTTAGTTTATTTGTAGCCTGTCTCAGATCATTGTTCTTGTTATCTCTAGGCCTCCCGTCAACTCGGTTCCTGCCATGTTTTCTCTTTTGGCTCATAAATCTATCAAAGTTAAGGTGATCCTTAACTCTTTGGGGTAAAGCCTCCCATTCATCATGTAATGTCATGATGTTGTCTGTGAAGACCACTTCACCTTCTCCCTCCTCCATGGTGCCCTCATCTGGATCACGCCTGACAAAGTTAGGACGTGTGGGTCTCTCATAGGTGCGTGTAGGAGTAATTCTTGGCCGTGGATTTCCATGCACACTGCCATCTTCCTCTTGTTTCTGTGGTCTCCTGTGAACAGTCAAGTGTAGCACGGCTGTGCTCAGCTGCTGCAATACATTTGCCACCTGTTCCTGTCCTACTACTAGGCCTCTTAGAACATCTCTGGCCTCCTTGTCTTCAATCTGAGCATGGGTTGGAGGTTCTTCAATCACCTCTCTGTCACCCATTTCCTCAAACTGATTGTCAAAAGCAAAGTCCTCAAACGGATTTCTCTGACTACCAGGCCTCTTGCGTGAATAATACTTGTTATATCTGCCTTGATAAGGATGCATATGAATATTTACCCCTTCAGGCTGGTAGGATTACAGCTCTGATACCATTGTGAAGAGCCCAACTAGCTACAACTCAAACCTTGTAGTTTTTGCTTATCTTTTTGTGTTTCTTTATTGATTTTAATAAGAATTTCTAGGCAAAAGTAGAAGGGGAGTCCAACATAAATGGAGATAAAACTAAATTTAAAACTAAATATGATAAATTGTAATTGTATTGCAAATTTGACAATTTATACAATGAAATTGCATACAAAAAACATACCCGAAACTCTCCAAATTATTTAAATAAAGAACTTTTGCATATGCCAGGTGGCAATGGCTGAAAGTGATGAAATAGCATGCCTAGAGCATAGATTTGTTTTCTCCCACTCTGAAACTGGAGAAAGTGTGCTGGAAGAGGTAGGCGCTAGAGATGGAGCAAAGAAATGGCCAAAAGGAGAGGTGTTTTTGCCTCTAGTTTCATACGCCCCTTTCCAGGAGGCACACCACCCCATGCAAATGGTACTGCCTTTGTAGATGCTGAATATTCTTAATTGAAAGCAAAGATAATTGTTGAAGATGGCGTCCAAGATGTGAAGCCCTCTTTCTTTTTAAAAATTGAAATACTTCCGAATAAACCTCTGATGTAGCACAGAGGAACTTTTGGATGAAGCTCCCACAATGGCAATCATTCATCTGGTGTCTCACAGTCTCACAATCATAGATTCAATGAAGAATTTTTGTTCTTCAAAGAAGGTTTTCCTGAAATCCTTGTGCTCAGACAAAATCATAGAGAAGAAAAAGTTACGATGTCAAATGATAATCAGATAATTAGGTCGACTTGCAACCCTTTGCTTATATCTCCTCAAAGGCACGTTTCCCAAGAAAGTATGACTTTTTGACATTTAAAATACATTTGAATGTATTTTACTCCATTTCAATAGTTTGGCGCATGTTTGCCTTTAAGTGATATAAATATCACTTTATAAAGTATTTAAGTGGCATTTTAACTTTATAAAGTCAATTTGACTTTATAATAAATCATTAAGTTAAATGATCTCCAAACTCAATATTTCTTTGTGCCGTTAGAAGCTGGCAAACACTGTGCTACAAATCCCTGCACTGAATCCACAACTGGAATGAAGGAGTGGGAATGATAATACCCACCAAAAACGGACACTGACCCCCTAACCAAATCCTGGCAGCCTACGAGGGTCCAAGAAATATACTGCTCTTGATACTGACTAGAATGGGGACATTACAGGCTTCTATAAGGGCTCACTCTTAAAGAACAACTATTACAATATGGTAAACGTTGGAAAAACTATATAAAGTAAACTATTTAGTGGGACACTTATTATAACAAGCGCAGTCAAAATCTTGCCAAAAAAGATGATTCGAAAACTAAAGAGGAGCTGGACTGTTGCTGGCCCCTTATCTCTATCCAATATCATCATGCCTTGTTTGATCTTCTCCTTTTGAACTACTTGTTCTACGCCCTTCTTAGAAAACGAAGGGAGCTTAAACAATTTTGGGATCTCCATGTTACTATTGTATAGAGTCAACCTCAAGTTGTCAACAAAAAGGGCTAAATCCATGCATAATAACTCCATATTAGCCACGTGATTGATAATTGATACCAATCCATCCTTCATGCAAGCTTCTTGCCTCTCCATATGATTTTGACCCTGGATCAACATCCAAGATTCCAAACCATAGCAATAAAAATTGTTCTTGGGAATAAATTGAGAAATGAAGAGATAAAGATTTTTTCAAAAAATTGGGGTTTAATTGGGAAAAAAATCAGATTTTCAAAAAATGCAGGATAATTCAATAAAAAGAGACAAAACAGTTTTTTTTTTTTTGAATTAAAAGGCATTCTAATTGCATAGAGATTAGAGAGTAAATAAAAATGAGAGGTAACCCTATAAATTTTGGAATGCAGATTTTTTTCTTTATGTTCATATTGCTCGATTATTCTAGCTGCTCTTCTAATTTTTATTACCTTTAACTTCATCATTTTCTTGAAATTGTGTGAAAGTAACAATAAACCCTCAATTTTTACCCAATGAAATACCATAGAATTACGTGTAAACGCATAGCTACAATGGCAATAAAGGGTGGATTGTAATGGTTCACAAAAGCCACTCCTTAACATTAATTTGACACTCGTTTACATGTCAAATAAATAATTTGTAATTAAAAAGAGTACTTAAATATAATAAAAAAATCAAATATTTAAAACTTAAATTATATCTTTTACATCAGCTTCAATTTTAAAATTTTACACACAACATACTATAAAATATAATTTAAATATTTAAACACAATATACTCATGTATACATATATAAATACTATATTGATATATATATATTTTTGCTATGTAAGCTAGGCATAAGGTAGCCATACCCCGATAAATAACAGAGAAGAAAACAAAGATAATGTGCATGCCTTGAATATTGGGGTGCATAATGACAACTGTTTTCTTGGTCTAAATGCTAATATCACTAAATAGTTATTCAACCGATCATAGCATGGGGTCACAAAGTTCAAAAAATACTATCAATCCTCGACAGGGGACAATCACAAATTATGGGGTTTATCCCCCTTTCTTTGCATATCTAAGTGTCATTTGGTGTGAGGGTCTTGAGGAGGGAGATTCCCTCCTCTTAACTTCTGTTCATGCCTGATTAGATTGAAATAACACCCATGTGTTCTGCTCGAGACTACCGTTAGTGGTGTCATCCTTGAAACAAGGCCCCCCATCCAACATTGGGATGACCAAAGATGCAGTGGAAAGATCTGTATGCTTAGAAACCTCTTTCACCATTGATTTTTTTGAGACTTCTGAAGTGGCATTGTTTTTAGAGTCCCACTGTGGGACCCCTGAACCTGAATCTTATAAATTGTCTGAAGGAGAAGATGAATTTGGTTTTGAGTAGATTGGCAATGGAGCCACGAAGGGACTCAACTTTGTCTGAGAAATAGATGGTATAATGTAATGATGAGGCTCAACACCAATCCACCAAGTGGGAGTGCAACTTGAAGCTTGTTTTCCCATGTTGTAGCTTTTTAATTTTGGGCATTGAGGTGTGAAGTGTTCCGTTGAAAAACATTTTTTACATTTGAAGGCGACTCTTTCGTAGTCTATTGGCTACCTCCAGTTTCTCTAATCCACTTTTAAGGAGATCTCACCTAGGAGACCTATGGAGAGATCCATCTCCACACAAATACGTGCATAGGTGGAGCTTGCATACTTGATTGTCTCCTCCGAATCACAATAATATTTGCCTAGACCATTGCCAATGGTTTGTAGACACTCTCGTTCCCAAAATTGGATAGGAAGGTATTGTTAGATATTTGGGGCAAATTTATATATCATTTGAAAGTTATACATAGAAATAATATTGTGCTTCTTGTCTATCTTGTTTCAAACCATTACATATATAAAGGACTACACATCCTTGCACGGTTTTAACTAATTCTAGACCTAGCATTAACAATACATTTCCAACATTCCCAACCCCCCCTCCTTAGTGCGAACATGGAGAGAAAGTACATCACACAAATTGGAAACAAAATCGTATGCCTATGCATGTTTTTAGGTCTGCTATTGCTATCTCAATCTTGTTGCACATGATCACCTACATACGAGAACTCATCTTGCTTTTACTTCTAGTGAACTCATCATCGGCCGACCACATTTCCAAGAAGTCCGACAGTCAGAGGATCTTTGTAGCCAACTGCTCTTCTATACAACTATTTACAATATTGATGATGTCCATATTCTCCTCCTTTGAAACTTTAACACTTTCAACTGCAATAAGCCCAACTCTTTTGGCTCATGATCTTGATTTAAACGAAAGGCACCTCTCATCAACCTTTCATGGTTTTCACATAGGTTTACCACAAACCTAGACACAAACATGAACCCACTCATTTGACCATCTCATATGGTTTTCTTGATCACCACTAACCTTTTCAAGATCCATGAATTGTATTACACTAGGAGGATACAAAAGAAAATAACACACATGAATAGAAATACCCATTGTTGTTGATTGTGCCACTCAATCTCCAACAGTAAACTCATAGTCGCACAATAGAAAATAAAATGCCACCAAAGTTGATAAGTGGCCTTGTCGTTGGTGACTGACAAGAGGATGCTGTGTCCTCCAACTTCTTGTGCTTCCATCCTCCATTGTGTATGCTACTTAGCAATTTTGGCTTTTAAGACTTATTTCATCTGTTGTGCGGAAAGAATATATCTTCCCCCCCTTGATGTGAACTTCTTACAAGGAGTGTCAGGTACCACCGATCATGCACTTCAATTACAATTGAGACAAACATTTTGACACAACTAATGACTTGCGAAAATAGACCCTATTTTGAAAAATATACATGACATTTAGACTATATCATAAACTATATTTTATAAGAACTAATAAATCATTTTAAGACATTATATGACCAATAACAATCTGCCATTGTAGAACTTCACTTCATTAAAAGCTATCATTAGATATGGACTCTAAAAACTACCCTAAATGACCAACTTGACTCAAAGATAATTGATTTAGATTTTATTTCTAATATATTAACAAGCTAATAGAAATTAAATTGATAGCTTGACACCTATGCGTTGATGATGGACTATGAGTATGCCCCTTTGCTCAGTGAGGTCATAGATGTTGGTAGTGCGTGTGCCGAAATCAATGGGAATGACTCAAGAATCAAGGAAGATGAGGTCGAATTTAATGGAGTACTTGTCACACTGTGCATCATTGTCACATAGATCGCAATCCCATGAGAAGCTCATTTCGATTGCACAATGGGAGGTGAGTGGGATGAGATGTGATGAACTCATCATTGAGCATGGCCAATTTATTCTTGAATTCCACCAGATTTTTGGATCTGATGTCTTCGTCAGGCTCCGCATCTTATCACATCTCTTACAGATTAAGAAAGGATCTCAACACAACCTTATTTGATGCATGCACATGCTTTTGAAAGCATGCAAAGTATGAAAGCGCAAATCAAAACATGGATTGTTGCGGAATAATGTAAGAAATGCAATCTCAACGAGTGCTTGAATTGTGCATAGTATAGAATGGATATGCGGTAAAAAAATTATAAGAATTCAACCAAAAGAAGTGAACAACTACAAATGCAGACTTCAGCAACACCTCAGGTTTTCCAGGAAACTCAAACACACAATTGCTGCTTTGGTGACATATCAAATCTTGAGAGTTTTACAGGAAGTTTATATGGTGTTGATGTCTTGATGTATCACTGTTCCTCACAGGAATCACCATGCATTCCATAGAACTTCCTCTCAAATACATGAAATCCGATCCATTGATGCAGATTTGCAACAAAGTGTAGTTCACTCCTCCTTACCAGCAGGCCATGGGCTAGATGACCAAAACTAATGACAATTTCAAGTAAATCTGTGATACATGTCCAAGAAAGAATATATGCTCTGGTACCATGTCAGATATTTGGGGCAGAATTATAGAAGCATTTAAAAGTTTTACATAGAAATAATATCGTGTTTCTTGTCTATCTTGTTTCAAACCATTGCATATATAAAGGACTACACATCCCTTTGTTATGTCCCCTCGCACCAGCACAACTCAACCAATAATCACACCGTATACAAAGCTGGAGGAAGAGATCGCATTTACTCTCATAACCGAATGCATTAAAAGACTAAACAAAAATCGATAATATAAAAGACAATATTAACATATGTTAATTGTCTTTAAGAATAATCTATTTAATTAAGGAGGATGATGGGATGCCTCCAACAAATAAACATGACCAGAATAAAAGGACACAACCTTTCACACGCATAGATATAGAAAAGAAGCCATTCATGGAGGGATCATCATCGCAGTAGAAGGAAAAGAGACATATCCGCCAAGGAGGTATTGGGCATACAACGTCATTCTCAGCAGGTTTGTGCATTCTGGATTACATCATCAAGGAGCTATTCATTTGATAAGGTGAAAACCCTAACCCTAGTTGTGAGATTGTGTCCCATAGGCGCATTCTAGGGCAAATTAGGACAGGGGACATTACAGTGGTATCAGAGCATAATCCTGCCATTGTAACAACTCAAACTCATCTTTAATTATTATAACTACCAGTTATCTGTTGAATATAAGTAACTTGTCTTCATTCAAGAGTTTCCAAATCGTTTTCAACTGAATCAATTTAAATTTTCAACTAACTTCTAAGTTTCAAGTTTCAGCTGAAAGGAAATCTATTAAATGTAACATATAACCAAAAATTGCCGAACATTAACTACTTTTCTCTACTTCCATAAGGTAATGAACAATTACTACAGCTATGAAGCAAATGTAACAGCTGTCATTCTAGGATTTAAGAAATGGAAACTAATTGCCAAATTTCATCCGACAGTAACTAACTAATACATCTAGGATTCCTATTTAACCAAATAACGAACTGAAAGGGAGAAATAACTTCTTCATGTTCATTAACTGTTTACAGATCTTTCATTTCAAATAACTGTCTAACTAATTAACTGCAGTCTTTTACAAACAAACAATTAACTTAGAGGAAATAACATTTATTTCAGCATTAATAGTAAGCTTAAAATGACGAATGTAAGTACTTGGAATTACAATTTGACATCTCCATCATGATGAATTATTTCAACAACTTTATCATTGAGTGAAAGAGAAACATCATCAAGGGCTTTTCCGCCCAACCAAGACCTACTGGTCCCCTAAGTTTCTTCAATTGAAGAACCCGACCCTTCACGAGGATAATCAACATGGATCAAATTATCATCATGCCTCTGAGCCTGGTGTCAAGGACCTATACCTCCGGATCGACCTTACTAAGGGTACCTCCCAACTAGAAAGGTCACTTTGATCAGTGGTATATTTGGTACTTGATAGCTGACAGATGTTGAATCTAGCATCATACCTTGGCCAAGGATTTTAGTATGATTGGCACTCCTGTGCCGATATCTCTGGCACTCTTGTGCCGTCAACACTCTCACCCTTGCTCGACATGACAATACTTAGATCAAGGTCAAATTTTACATTAGCAATTTTGTTTGTCAATTCCTTTTAGTTCGAGGTTATATCTTAACCATCAAGTTTCATACGTAAAAAAAAGAAAGAGATTCATTGGAATTGAGGATTTTCAAGTCTCTCTCTTATTTATCCCTTAATTTATTCCGTGAGCAATATGCACTAAACCAGCTTCTATTTAGAGAGTAGAGAATTCGGTTTAACCAGATAGGTCAAGTTCTTTAGATAATTTTCAATTGGTTCCACTGAACCCAGATTCATAATCTTTTCTTTTATTAAAGGTCAAGCTAATATCATTAAGCATCTCTCTTAAAAAGAGAGAGAGAGAGTCTTGACTCAACAACTATCACTTCTTTTAAGACTAACTATCTTCTCTAAACAAAGGTGATTATCATTGAACTCTTATGTACTAAACGACATATTCAATTAAATGGTCTTCAGATCTTATCTTTCAACTTTATATTTTTGTCTCAAGTAAGATTACAATGTCAGGTTATTTCCTCTTAGTTCTAGGTTGTATCGTAACCACAAGACTTATGTGTAAAAGAAGAGATTAAAACAATGTGAAGTTTTAAAGACCACTTTATATCTCATAAAGGTTCGGAGAACATGAAAAAAAAACCGAAGGCCAACGACAGATCAAACTGATCAGGTGAAGTTCCTTTCCAGATTATAACCCAACAAATCTTTAAATACTGAAACAAGAATGATCACAACATAGAAAAGAAGAAGGAACCATAACCATTTGGATTCCTCAATAGAGGATCAAGGTCTCAGTTTAAGGCCCGCAAAATCAACAGAGGAAGACATGAATAAAATTGATGGTTTGATAACTTCAAGGTCGTCATTGCTCTAAACCCAATGAGGAATGAGAATTGAACACCAGAGGCTTGGTTTCAATTCGACATTACCAGTCAAGAGGAAAATAGATCTACATACACAACTCAAGTAACTACCATTCTTTTATGCATGATAATCGGTAGAAAGAAATGTATTTCGATTTATTTTTCTACACAAAGATAGAAACGACTACAGTTATTAAATGCTAACCAGAGCTTTTGCAACACCGAAAATACCCTAGATTATTCCATCATAACCAAATTCAATGGAGGATTTCATTCGTTACATGCCTGTGAAATTGAACTCGAAATTTGATATCAATGCTCTTCTCACTGCAACTTCAACAAACCAAAAGAATCCCAATGCCCTCAACGAGGAAGATAAACAAGATGGAAAGCAAGAATTCGTAACCACTATTCTGGATTAAAGATAAGCATGTGGACACCAGACTCAAAGCATCGGCTTCAACAGAGCTTTGCCAAAGAATAATATCTCAAATTCGCCAACAACATAGAAGCAGACGGGAAAAGGAATAGGCTCGAGCGAGCCGATAATTACTGAGGAAGAGAGATTTCCCAAGGCGAGAAAGAAGCTTAGCACAATGTAAAAGACAAATTCGGGGATAGAACCCAATCTAAAATTTCAACAGAGGATTTTAACGTAACTTGGAAAAATGCTTGACTGATTGGAAAAAAAAGAGACAGAAAAATGCGGAGAAGAGATCAAATAATGAATGAAAGTCTATTTCCTTCAGGAAGCTCAAACTTCTAGCCGTTTCCAAGAACTATTCATTTGCCCATTCTTGGGTGTTACTCTAATGTGGATGGCAAGCTACCCCAAGCCCAACGCCAACATGATTCCCTTTTAAATCTTGAAGAAAAGATCATTCGAAGCAAGATTAATATTTCCGAAAGTTAATTGATATGAATATCGATTGCTCCTCTTCCAATTTATTATTATTTAATTATAACATTATTAATCAATTTGCAATCTTTAAAAAAATTAATTAAATGTTTATATATATATATATATAAATTAACTTATAGAGTAATTAATTACTTTATATTATTTATGGCCAAGTTACGATATAAATATTTGTCATTCACCGGCTCAAGGTAGACAATAAAATTGATCCATGTTAACCATGTCCTCTCCCTGATGATATTTCCCTTTCTCTTGTGGTGACGACAATCCTTTATCCACTGATAGGGATTATGGTTAGATTGTTCTCAACGGCTAAATAACATGCATTTAAATTTAATCTCATGATCTCATTCAACTTCACGTGAACAATAAATTCACTTGCAAAATAAAGAGTTCGTTAACATTATAGTTACGATAAAAAGAACAACTATTGCATTCTCATTGTCATATCCACATGGAAGCAGTTATTTGCAACTAAGATTGCATTCGAAATACATAACCACATATAGTCTCAATGTGAGGGATGTAACAGCCATCCTGTGAAAAAGCGGTTAATGCAAATTTACCAAAGAAGGCACGCATCCTAGGAAAATATTCCACTGAACTATCTTCTTCTCAGGCTCAGAAAATATTCCTTTTATCTCCTTATTATGTCGGCTGCTGCACTCAGAAATATATTATAGACTTCCTTATTTATGTTATTCCCCATTCCATCATGATTTGATTCTGTTTTCTTAGATGTAAATACATTTCTGAATCCCTTCAATGATTTTATATCCAGAGAATATTATTTTTCTTCCTGATTTGATGCTTTTGATACTCCGAAGATATTCCTCTGTTTTCTGATGCAGATCTGATTGTATTTCTTTTCCTGTTTTTTCCTGAATGCAGATCTATGTCTGAATATATTACTTTATTATGCATTTATATGAATATATTTACCACAAGTAACTGGATGCAATGTTTGGCATAGAGAGGCAACTCTTGATTGATACGTGCCCTTTCATATATTCCACATGGCATAGTGGCTGCGCTGTCACCTAAATAGGGCATCTTATTGTAACTTGAATTCTGCCATCCTTTCCTACGGAGTTTGTGCCGTGTGAAGATGTGTTCGTCCTCGCACGAGCCATTGTATGTATATTATTATTATATATATTATTTATGTGTATAGTATTTTATATTAATATTTATTTTCCTATGAGTTTTACATACTTTAATATTTATAGTATTACATTAGAAAGATTATAATTATAATTATAATATTTAAATTATTAATATTTATATTGTTATTCGTTTTATTCATTTACTTGCATTTCATTGCTTGCAATTTCGGGGGCATGACAACTGTCCTTTCTTAAATATTTTTGATATTGCCTTCTCTTTCTTGGTAAAGTTTGCGACAAATCTTCTAACAAAGTTGATTTGTTCAAAAAATGATTGAATACTTTTCACAGTTTTGGTTTGAGGGATTTTGCCAGTTGCTGCTAACCCTTTTTGGACCAATTTTGATCCCTTCTTTGGACACTGTGTTCCAACAATTTGTCTTTAGTAGCCCCAAACATGCCACTTCTTTGGGTTAAGAGAGATACCGTATTCTGGGCACCTCTGAAAGATCTTTTCTAGGTGACCACAGTGATCTTCAGCTCTCTTCAAAAATTTTATGTAGTCATCTTGATAAGCCACCATTGTGATGTTAGTTAGATCTATATATGCCACATCCATAGCTTGTTGAATTGTAGTTCCTGTGTTTGTTAGACCAAAAGACATTCGTACATAAACATATGTACCCCATAGAGTGGTGAATGTTGTCTTGTACTGTTTTGATTCCTTGACTTTTACCTAGCTATAATTAGAAAAACTATCCATCATTGATAGTAGTTCACACCCAGTCACCATTCTTTTTTCCGATTGGAACCAAATTTGAAACCTAGGATGGATGCCTTATAGGCTTATCCCTCCCTCTTTGAGCTTTGCAAGTTCTTGTTACATTTTAGGAGCTAAGGTAGGATTTATAGGCCTCCATTTTTGCCTGAAACAAGTTTTCTTTGTATGCCTTTAGGTCATCACATGACCATGCAAACACTCTGCAATATTTCCTTAGCAATGAGATCAACATCATTCTAATTTGAGGCCTCATCTTCTTCCTATGTAAATTTTTATAGGGGTTGATTGTGTGCCTAGCTTAATTTCTTCTAGATCTTGTTCATGCACAACTATAGCTTTGTTTAAATTTCTGCTAGTTTAATCTAATACTTGTTCTACGTTAACCAAACCTTTGGGAATCTTATTGTTTTTAGCTGAATGACTTCATTGCCAAAGATAGTTTCTTTGCCATCCACTCTTTCAACAAAATGTGGAAAGTCTATTTCTTGATTTGAGTATTCATCAATGCATGTAAGAAATCTGAACAAATGAACATCATTAAAACCTTCTAATGATGAATATTGTCAGGGATGGAAGGCCGTTTCAGCACCTCTATTCTTGAAATACCAGCCAACATTATATCCTCTAACATAATGGCTACATTTGCAAAAATATCGACCATTATATTACTTTCTCTCTCCACCCAATCTATGGAGAAAGCATCTAATATCACAATGCTGTCCAAAACAGCATTCTTGTATTGTTTTAATCTTTTGCTTTTAGAACCATATTTTCTTTTGATTTGGGAAATAACCAATTTTGAGTCTCCCAACATTCCGAGCACTTTTATTCCAAGGCACAATTCAAGCCTAACAACAGAGCCTCATACTCTGCTACAGTATTAGTGATCTCAAACCCTGATTTAAAAGATGATTTAAAAGATTCACCTTTAGGAGAAATGAGCACAACTCCAGCTCCAGCACCTTCTTTGGAGCAGACCCCATCAAAATGTATTATCCACACATTTTTTGATGACACGTTTTGGTCCACTGGGTTGTGTGTATAATCATCATAGTTTTCTACATTGCTGATTTCAACCTTGAAGTTATATATTATTTGTCAGTGTATTATATAGTCCGTTCAAGATTAGTTAGATCTTCAACAGTGTCTTGAGCCCTTGGTTCCCCATCCAATGTCATATGAGTCCCATTAATTGAGATCATAGCATAGCAGTAGTTCATCTGGATACTTCCTCCAACTATAGTTGACCATTTTCTTGAAACAACATACCATACTGTGGCGATATATCTACAACTGTCATATTCATTTTACAGCTGTTTTTGGGTATGTAGCTAGTTTGAAGTCAAAATCTTCCATGACCCTAATAACTGGGACTTCACTTGAGGCCATCGCAAAGCATTTTCCAAATGGCCTAGTCACTTGTAGACCTAATTGGTTCATCACTCGTAGAGGCATGATATTTGTTGAGGCTCCATAATCAATCAGACTGTTCCTGATAAGTTTATTGTTTATAGATAGTGTAACATAAAAGGGGTTCACCTGGGCTAGAGCTGTAGGTGTGTCACAGGTCAGAGCTATAGCTTTGTCTTTATGCACAGCTATAGATAGTTTATAGATAGTTTATTGTTCTGTAGGTGTTTCACAGGTCAGAGCTATAGCTTTGTCTTTATGCACAGCTATTCTCATCATTTCCCTCAATGGCACTGAGAGTTTAATCTGGTTTAGTATATAAGCCATGTTCAATGGAATATACTTGGGTAGCGCTGTGTTGCTTGGAAGTGTAACAGCAGGAGAAAGAGGTACATGATGTGCAGTATCTTGTTTGACCTTCTCCTTCCTAGCTGTCGTGAGTACTTTCGTGGATTGGATCCTTTTTCCATCATCTCTTGTTTTCACATTTGGGATCTTGGCATTTTGATTATCATTTTTAATTTCCTCTTTGTCCATACCTTATTCACTGTATTTGGTTTAGGACTTTGTTCCTTATACTCATCTTTCATGAGAATGCCTTTAATATTTCCTATCATGTGACCTCCTAACTGAGTCTTCTCGCTCGTCAGAATATAATCTCTTTTGACCTGAGACACTGTTGCTGTAGTCAAGGATCTGATTTCTTTGTCAGAAGGCCTCCTCAGTTGGAAATTATTTGTGGAGGAGTCCACGTTTTGAACATGAAACTCTTCTCCCTCATCTTCATTAGAAAATATTTGTTGATGGTGGAAGCTTTAGCATGTGTTTTGTTTTCTGTATCTTGTTCATGACCACCTTCTTTTGCTATAAGTATAGAGTAGTCATCTTCATTGCAACAACCTTGGGATGCTACCATGCTAATATATTGATGATCATGATCCACTTTAGACTTATGGATACTATCACTGCATTCATCACAAGCATCATTGGGATTCATGATTACCAATGCAACAAGACATTGCCATGCACCAAGGAGTATCATTTACATTATCGACACTTGGCCTCCTTAGAGGGTCTGGAGTCTCTTTATTGGTTGCTCCTTTAGGGCGTGTGGTCATTGATTTTCTATTGTGTGATGTGGTGTTGGGGCTGATCAGATAGTCTAGGCAACTTGTTCTGATTTTGTCGTTCATTAAAAATGCCTTTCTCATTCTTAGCTACCTTGTAGCGCAATTCCTTCAGGGCATGCATCACCTGATCCATTTTGTTCTCAGCAACAGGGGCTATACTACTCTGACCTTTGTCATTTGACAAGAATAGAATAGAATAGAAGACTTCTAACGTCCATGAGACCAAAAGAAGGCCTATGGGACAGTGACCTCAGCAATTTTAGCATTGTGAAGTGCCGTTCTCCTGCCGTTTAGTTTGATAATGAGCTTTCCCATTCTGCCCACCCATTCCATGCTGAATAAATCTTGAAAATTTGCTACTGTTAAGCCACTTATGTAGCTTCCTCTAATGTCGCTGTAAGCCTTACAATCTAGGATAAAATGCTTTTCTGTTTCCACCTGCCCTGCTGCACAGAAGATACAAACCCTCTCTTCCCAAACTTCTTTTGGCCTTTTCCATCTCCCCATTTCACACCGAAGACGATGCGAGTTAGTCCTCAATTGTGCTATGATAATTTTTGACCTCCTCGGAAGCTCTTTTATTGCTCTCAATATTAGAGGCAATTCTGTGTGCTTCTGTTATTGTCTGGGGTTCTTTGTCTCTCTAACAGGGACCCCACCTTTGCATCATATGCACTGCAATAGAAGACCAAACACATAGATTCATTTGGTTTCATATGAGCTGGAATTTTGGACGTTAGTTTGATAATTCTTGCATTGAAATCTGACATTGATTAATTTACTCCTTTAGAGGTATCTGTAAACTCATTTATTATGAACTCAGGGCCAGTTTTAACCCCACATTGTTCTCTAAAAGTCTTCTGAAATTTGTCCAAGATTCAATATTGGCCTCAGACAAAAACTTTTACACCTCTCTCTAGCTGTGTCATCCAGTGACTGCACAAACTTCATTAACATGTTTTCTTCTTCAATTTCATAGTCATCGTTAAGGTTACTAAAGGCTCTAAGTTGATCTTCTCCAGAGACAACATTATTCACTTGTAACTTATTGAGTTTAGATCTCACTTCTATAGGTAGTGGGTTAGGATACCTTGGTATCCCAATGAAATTCAGTTGTTTGGACCTTTTTAAATTTAGAGGAGGCCTAGCAGGAGCCTGTATTCTCTTATGTCTATTTTCTCCTTGGATTCTTCTTCCACCACCAGGGTTTCCTGCTCTTCAATGACCTTGCTGGTCCACATTTCTGAGATTTTCTATTCTTCTTCTTAAGTCTTCTACATCCCTCACAGCTTGTAATTCTGATTACTATGTTCCAATCTAGGCTGCTCTTCTTTAGTATCCTCATACTCCTCATAACCTTGATCCTTGCATTATTTGGGTCTTTTGTATACCAAAAGGCACTCTCTCCATCTATAGGCATGACTAGTATTCTGGCAGATGAAGCATTTTGTTTTGTTCACAGTTTAGCGAAAAGGGTTTCATCAAAATGGGCTTCTGCCTCCCTTTTGTTTCTATCTCTCTCAAAAACATTTAGAAAGTTTTCATGCTCAAGGCCACACCACTCTTCAGTACTTTCATACGAGGCTTGATTATCTCTATCACTATCATTATTAAATATAGTTTCCTCAAATTATTCAGTAGTAGAGTCATAATTCTTACCTATATTTTTAGCCTTCCAAGTATGCTATTCCTTCTTTTGGCTTTCACCAACCAGCTTCTTGTTTTGATTGTCCTTATGCAATGATCTTCTTCCTTCCATTTTTAAGGTCTTCAACTGAAATCTAGATTGTTTGACAACAGAGTCACCACCCTTTGTAGGGGCATGATAATGAAGAAAGACAAGCTCAACACTTTACAAAGATAAACTCTCCAAAATAGAGAGGGTTAAGGCACCAAGATTTTCCCCAGCCGAGTTGCCAATCTGTTGGTGCTCTGTTTTGTATTAACCCCTAACCTTAAGGTTCTTACCAAGATGTAGATCAAGTGATTGGTTTATTAAACAATAAGACACTTATCCTCAAACTATGGGTTGAAAAGGCTAATGAACAAGGGAATTATAAACATCTTCTACACTTTGAGCCTTGCCAAGCTCGGGAGGGTAATCACATAGATCTTTTAAAGAATACAACATTTAAGAAAACTTAGTGAACTATCACACAAAGATGACTCAATGTTTAGTATTGACTACTATTATTTGTTGAGGGCTATTATGCATTGATGTTGCATATCTCTTACTAAAGGCAACTCGGTTAAATGATGCAACTTAGAATGAATCTTGGTCACAAATCCTTTAAGATGTATTCAATGCTAGTCAACTTAATCATTAATTAGTGAAATAACACTATAGACAATCCTCTAGGGTTATAATAGTAATAGGATTACAATAGTTATAGTAGCAATGGCTTGTGCATAGTGGTAAAACACATAAAATAAAAAAGTTTTAGAAGTTTTTTCTTGATTTTCAATGAATGTGGGTGGTCAACCTTTAACCATCAGATTGGTGCCTAATCCTGCAACACAGTCTAGTTTACATGGAACCTTAACAATGCTACAAACCCTAAGTTTCATATGAGTTCAATTTAGTTGGCCCTTTCTTGTAGAGCTCAAACCCTCAAATGCCCATTAACCTCTTTAATGCAATCTCTACTTAATAATCCGTAGATTATTTCAAAGCTTCATGTACTAGTTCGAAAGGTTTTCACACAACATACATATGCGTGAAATGAAAGATTTTACTGCACCTCTTCGGTGCAAACTAATGGGGATCTAATACAAAATACAACAAATGTGTATTTAGGGTTTCCTTGAATCCCATAAAACTCTAAAAAATTAATTGAGATAGATTGCAAAATAAGATGAAAGTTGTGTCATATTGATTTTTTGAAAATGTTTACATTACCATTACAAGTTTCTAGTAGACTCGAAAATCTGAGTTGCAATCAGATACACATGTTAGACATGAAATACAACTCAATTCGGATGAGCTTTTTCCATATAGATGTAAAAAACCGACCATTTACAATGAAAAATTCATTTCCATTACATAGATTAGTAGCAAAGTTGCCCAAAACACGATCGACATGGTGTGTAGGTAAAAACCATGTTGTTGACATCATGTGCTGCATCCTTGAGCCTCAAATGTCATATTGGGGTCAAAGAACACACCAACAGTTGCAAAAATCCATCCTTGAAGATTTGTAGTGAAAATAATCAGTAATCATGATGAAAATGTGTGAAATCTAGCAAGAAAACTACTCGAAGCAATGTGAAAGTCAAATCCCTACAAGATATGAATCACTACAATAAATTAGGTGTGGCCATGGTGTCTTTCTCCTTTGAATCCATGCTCTTAGGTCATAAAGATGGGTTTTGGGTGTTCTTGGGTTGGTGCAAGGCTTATTGGCCAATAAATGAAACCTAAATTAGCTTTTGCTATTTGTGGTTGAAAACCACTTGTAATTCTTCTCGGATAGTGAAAAAGCCATCATTGTTAGTTCTCAATACTTTTTTTGCATATTAGGACCATTTTTGGCAACCATGTGGCTTGTGGGCTGTTCTTGTGAGTTGGTGGGAAGTTGGTGAAAAACTTGCGAGAACTTTCAAATTTCGGGGAGTGGACCAAATTCATACTTCATACCATTGTTCGAATGTTGGGATTTGGGGGTCATTGGGAAGTCATGCCAAAAGAGGGAAGCTTGAATGACCACCATTCAGGAGTGAATAGAGTGTCAGACTATTGGGGATTAGGGTTTGTGTAACAGTCTCAAGCCAGATTTAAATAACTCAATGTAGAAATAAGCATATACTAGTCATGATATTCAGTAACCAATAGATTAAAGAGTTGTTCTATAATATATTGAGAAACACAAAGAACTAGCAATAGGAATATCGAGGATTGAATTTTGAAAATAAAATTAATAATTTTGATGAGTTTTAGTATGTGGCGATGAATACAATCTAACAATCACATACGCCTGGCCGGTGCTTGATGGCACAAATGGGCGATAACAGAGCTCCGCCGTAAACTGGCGTCGCTCGATAGAGTCATCCCTCCCGATCTCTTCTCTCGAGCTTGAGAGATGATTACGCTCCCTTCAACAATCGTCTTCTTCACTTTGCCGTCCCATAAGCTTGGATCGTGTGACTCCCAACCTCTTTACTTGTTTGATGCTTGTAATGCTTTTGGAGGTGTCACTTGTTGATTGAAGGATTCTCGACACTTCAAGGAATGATGCCAGAGTTAATGAGCGTCGGTGATGATTGATATGCTTCACACGGGAATGGATGGGAGCCAGCTAATGATGGCCAGAGCTAGAGGCTCAGCCTGATCGTGAAATTAATCGCTTCTCCAATTCCGCGCCTTAGTTTGGAAATACATTGAATTCTATATGAGCACCTGACTGTGAAAAAGTGAAGTTGCCTCACAAATTACCAGGTTTGAACTACGTCCCTACTTGGTGTTAGCCGCATGAGGAGTTTCGTCCTCACTGATAACATTGACCAGAGCCAATTCCTAATTCGTGATGCTAAAAGGAGAAAACAAATCTTATATTTATACTAAGTCTATTCGCCAACCAAAAGGAGTTAGCCAGAAGCAAAACAAATAAAAGAGAAAATAAATTCAAATACTAATTGGCGCCTCCAAGAGTCGGCCCAACACATTATTTTTTAATTTATTTGTTTAGTGTTGAAAAACACTATTTTTTTTAAAAATTCTCTCGCCATCTATCAATTGGAAATTTCAGGAACATTATAGTTTGAGCTTGACTCATACTTGGTACCATTTTTGAGAGAATTTCGATCGTCAAACTTTGATGGGAAATGCATAGTAGGTTATTGTTCGTCAGGGTTTTAGAGGAACTAGAGAAGGAGTATTGAGATGGAAGAATTGGCGAAAGTTTGACTTAAAAGAAAAATGGAGGAATCAATGAGGTTCGGGAGTTGATCCTATCTTGGAACAAGTATCGAGATGAGGGGAGTTTGACAACTTCGACAAAGAACACAAAAAATAACTGTGTTTGAAATGAGCTTTGGGTAGTCAAGAAAGGGATGGAAGCATGATTAAGTCCGAGAGTTCAAAAAATTGGCTTAGGAAATTCTTGGAGGGTGGGGAATTGGAACGTTGGGATGATAAGGAACAAGTACCTAGGCTAAAGGAACTTTGCAACTCTAAGTTTGAAAGACATAGAGGAATTTTGAAGCGGGAGTTAGCAATCAGGGATGTCATGTGAAGTTACTTGGGATGAGGGAACCCACAACTTCAAGTTTGACAAAGTGTTAAGTGAAACCAAATTGGTAGTTGGGAATTAGGGAGGCAACAAATGAGGTACTTCGATTAAGGATGGTTTGACTTCTCAGTTTGAAAGGTTGAGGCAAATTTTTGGCAACAAAGACTAGGAGGTTGGGTGAAGGTGGAAGGGGAACTTTGGCGGGTTGACAAAGACGAGTAGTAGGTAGGAGAGATGAGGAAGTTTGAAAGTTCAATTGGAGCAAAGACTTTCGAGTGTCGGGGTTCGGGGATGCCAAATAAATGATACAAAGGGAAGGACAAGTTCAAAAGTTAGGTGCTATAAAGGATTTAAGGCAAATGGTCAAAATACAAAACTTTGGGGGGACAATGGAGATGGTAACTAGGGAAGGAGTATTGAGGTGGAAGGATTGGTGAAAGTTCGACTTCAAAGAAAAATGGAGGAATCAGTGAGGTTCAAGAGACGATCATACCTTGGAACAAGTACTAGGATGAAGTGAAGTGTGACAACTTCAACAAAGAACACAAAAAAAATGTGTTTGAAATGAGCTTCAGGTAGTCAAGGAAGGAATGGAAGCATGATCAAGCTTAGGAGTCTGAAAAATTGGCTTAGGAAAGTTTTTGGGGGGTGGGGAATTGGAAGAACGTTGGGGATGATAAGGAACAAGTACTTAGGCTAAGGGAACTCCACAACTTTAACTTTGAAAGACGTAGAGGAATTTTGAAGTAAGAGTCAACAATCGGGGATGACATGTGAAGGTACTTGGGATGAGAAAACCCACAACTTCAATTTTGACAAAGTGCTAAGTGAAACTAAATCAACAGTTGGGAACTGGGGAGGCAACAAATGAGGTACTTTGATTAAGGATGGTCTGACTTCTTAGTTTAAAAGTTTGAGGCAAATTTTTGGCAATAGAGACTAGGAGGTGGGGCGAAGGTGGAAGGGGAACTTTGATGGGCCAATAGGGGTGAGGAAGTTTGAGTTTGGTTGGAGCAAAGACTTGAGTATTTAACAAAGACTTTTAGGGATCGAGGTTCATGGATGCCAAATAAATGATACGAAGGGAAGGACAAGTTCGATAGTTCAACGCTATACTAAATTTAAGGCAAGTGGTCAAAATACAAAATTTTGGGAACACAATGGAGATGGTAGTCAAGTTAAGGGATGCTTAAAACTCTAATCTCAAAAGATTTAGAAACTTTTGGACTGCAAAGGATCAAGCTTTCGGGGATTGAAGGGATGTGACACGATGAGACGACCAAGTCTGAAAACCCGAGGAACAAAAGAGTTGACTTCAAATTTTTTTTGTCAAGGGTTGGAGATTGAGAATGTGATAGGAGCAATATGAATGGAGGACCAAGTCTGACACTCTAGTGACAAAAAATATTTGAAGGCATTAACACATTTTCGAGTTTGGATGAATGGCATGACAACTTTGACAGGTTCAATACATTGACAAATTTTATACTTTACAAAATTTTAGGCCAGATAGTTAGGATAGAAGGGTATGTTGTGAGGATGAAGTCCAATAACTTGGTAGACTAAAGGAAAGTGGAGATGGCAAGGATGGCATATTGGTGTGGGAAACCTTGAAAATTTGAAACCTGGACTACTCACATAACTTAAGGAATTGACCCATACAACTTCAACTCTTATTTTTTTGGACTTTTTGTATACTTTGAGGCATGACGAGCATACAAGGGACAACACATGACAAATGTAGATAAATTTTTGACAAATGGAAAACCCACTTATATTGTTTCAGATCGGTTATAAGAGGTAGGTTTACACAAAGTCACTATAATCTACAAATTTTTGGACCTGCATGGCTAGGCTCTAACAATAATGATGAATAACCTTACATCAACCTAAACACATTTTCCTAAAGCATTACCTATACTTTGTAAAGCTCAAAGACTCCAAAACTTTTAAGGGAGACAATAAATTCTTGCCCCAATATTTGATGTTCTCATATAAAGAAGCCCAAAAGTAAGATGTGGACTCTGAACTAAAAGATAAATTGTGTTGCCTTGTACCTTTTGGATATCCAACAAAATTGGCACATCCCTTACCTTTTGGACATCTAGCGAAAGTGCAATTTTTTTCTTAGCTTAGCCTTGGCTCTAGTCTTGGATGCATTGTGTAACGTTGTACCCAAATTGTTTTAAGGTAGGAACTCCATTTTGGCATAGATATAAGGTGATAGTTTGCTAATGTAGTTGAATATTGTGTTGCTCAAGAAAGCTCTCATGCAAGCACATATAGTAGTCATGAAACTTATCTGTTCTAGCACAATTGTTGGAACTTTATATATTCATCCTCATAATGTCTAAGTGTATCGTCCTATTTTTGACTACATGGAGAAAATATAATATTATTTTAAATATTTAATGTTTTCCTCCAAATGTTAATTTAAAAGGAAATATTATTAATTAAATAATATTATATTTAAGTGACTTATTAAATGCAAATTCAAAAATTAAGTCATAATTGAAAATTAAAAGAGAAAAGAAATTTGAAGAGTTAGGCAAGTGGAAGCCAAGAGTCAAGGCCAAAGTTGTAAAAGATTATTTTGGAGCAATTTGAAGCAGGTTGGATTTTGGATTTTGGAACAGGTTCTTGTTGGTGAATGTAGTTCACAGTCTTTTTGAGGTGGGTGACCTCTGAAAGAAGATTGGCTTTGGCAGTGAAAGATTTGCCTTGGCTGATAGCTAGAGAAGACATTCAGTTTTCTCACTTTTGTTTTAAGCATGAAATTTTGTAGAGTCTTTTTAAGACAAATTACAAAGCTTCATCGATAATATCAGCAGATTTATATCAAGGGGTAAAATTATTGTGATATTAATCTTTGCAATAGAATTATTATCGAAGGTTGGCAGATACAGGACAAAAGAGACTTGAGACAAATTTAATATTTGGTATGAGGACCGATACCTGGTTTGGAGTTTAGTGTGGGTCCTAAGGCTCCAAGTGAGACAAAGTTATTGGGACAGTTTAGATAAAACAAATTTAAGGAGAATACAAGAAGCTGCCAGGTTTCTTAGGAGTCGAGAACCGCGAATATAAGCAGGCTGCCACTAAAGACAAATTCATTATGGTAATCCTAATCTATCTGATAATCATCTGAAGGGAAGTCGCAAAATCATCCGGTTTAACATCTGAAGTTTAATATTTAGGCAAAAGAAGAGTCGGGCTACCAAACCACAAATCATTGTGGTATCAATATCAAGGAATCCGCTTCAGATGAAAGATTCATGGAAAAAAAGTAGAGAGCTATATATGTTGCTAGCAATAATTAAAGGGGATGTTTGGTTAGACTGAATTGTCACAAAGAGATATGGAGGCCAAATGAAACTGTCACAGATTTATTGTGGAGTGGACTATCCTTGAAGGGTGTTGGGCAAGTTCAGAGATGCGACATAGTGTCATAGGTGGTGTTGGGAGAAGTTGAATTAATCCGGAAGCTGGTTTTAAAATAACTCCACGGTTTTCAATAATACCTTCAAGACATCATATTCCATGAAGCCGTCTATATGAGGAAAGATTCCATCAATCGTGCACTGGTTTGAAATCGTGAGACTTGGTGTGTTGAAGTCAAAGGTGGAACAAAGAAA
Organism: Sequoiadendron giganteum; assembly: GCA_007115665.2. Taxonomy (NCBI): domain Eukaryota; kingdom Viridiplantae; phylum Streptophyta; class Pinopsida; order Cupressales; family Cupressaceae; genus Sequoiadendron; species Sequoiadendron giganteum. The sequence continues at coordinate 514,873,351 of CM021108.1, read as the reverse complement.
TTCAAGGGGCTCGGTTAATATCCTTGGACTTCATCGAAAATAACCTAGGACCTGTGAATTGAAGGAGGTGCTGAAAGAATACTAATCGTGCTGAGGTTGCTATTGCTGATATCATCATTGGGCCTTATCACCAAATAGGAACAAATCGTGGCTGAAGAAAGAGACAATACAAGATTATCACTCCATTTAGTTCTCACCATCTCAGAAGTTAACAATTGAGCCGCTCATCTACAGCGTGGGTTGCAAACAGATAGGGGAGGCGATTATCATCAGGGCAGGAATTCATTATTACAATCTCTTTGGTGAAGATTGTGTGGGCTGTAGCTGGTGTGCTGGGTGGCAAAGGCATCAAATTTTGAAGTTGGCATTGATTCTGAAGCTTACCAACAGCATTTCAAACTCCTTTGGGTCTGTGGCACATTCTATATCAGGACCGGCTAATTCACTGCCATTTACCACTTGCTGTTACTCAGTTATATCTGTCAAAAAAGGACTGTCATTGCATATTTAAGATTTGAGATCATAAAAGGAGTTGTGTATGCTGCCCCTGTGTTATACTGGGCGTAATCTTGATGTAATCTGCTTGTGCAAACCTTTGATAAGTCTGATAAAGTCTGCAAGTTCATTCTGAGTACTATACATATTGTCTCAAACTTATATATCAATCCAGACTATGCACAGTACAGTGTTTTAAGTCTGTAATGCAATTCTGTGTGAACCTCAATCAAGTAAAGTGAAAATTCACTCAGATTATATATTTGTAATTCATGCTATTGGTGGAAGTTGTAAGTCTCAATGCTCTACATTGTAATTTGGTTATACTAGAGCTGAAAGTTAATTTGTGGTGCAATGTATTGGAAAACTTTGTGTGGCATAAAGTATTGGCAACAAAGTGAAACTCAAACAGAAACGATATTCAGATTACTGTTTGATGAATGTCTGAGCAGTCTAGTTGTTGTAATTTGAAAGAAAATAGTAGGCCAATTTGGGGTAGACTATTACACTAAGGGGGTAGAATTACTCTTGTAGAGCATTGCCAATGGAGTCCCAAGCATAATTGGTTGGTGATCCTTGTTGCATTGTGTGTTGAGTACTTGGGACTAGTGGAACATTGAGATGGAAGGACATTGAAGGAAATCTTCTTGACATTAATGAAATTAATGAAAGAGAAGAATGCTTTGAGTTGTTGAATTCAAATATCCCATTATGAGGCATCAATTTTTCCTTCAAATATGGAAATGTCTAGATTTATTTGAACTTTGAAAGGTTTGTGATTTTGTGTGGTAACAAGATACGAAAGATATTTTGGTGCTAGTTTGAGTTGATTCATGAAACCATAAAATATTTTGAAGGCTTTTTAGCATTGAGTCTCAAGTCCAGGATGAATCACTCTTTGAATGTTTTCTAAGTCCCTAGGTGTGCACTCATCGGCCATTTTTCTTTGTTTTGAGTGTTCGTTTGGATTTTAGAAGTAGAACCAGGTATACCACACTCCTTTAGCTATTGTAGATGCATCTGAATGAGCATGAAGAAGAGCTTAGCTTTGATATTGATGATCAAAATCCTAGGTGTTTTGGAGGACAATCTTGATTTATTAGTTAGTAATCACAAAAATTGTAGAATAAGCAAATGGGAAACAAATGCAAACTAGATATATTTTTTATGCATGGAAGGCTTCTAGTAGATATGCCACTTCAATTCAAAATCAACAAGGGGAAATATTAATAGAGGGGTATGATGTGAATTTGTAGATTTCTCTCTAGCTATACATGGTGTACAATGCAGATATTTATACTTGATAGTACAACTAGGTGCCAATAGATGTTGATGTGCCATAGGGCCACATGGCATATGTGGATGGGACATAGTCAAGTGTCAAACTCGGTTGACACATTTCTTGTGGCATGGACATCACCAAGTGTTGTACACATATGCTGCCAAATGTCAAACCTGTATGGTACCATATCTTGTGGCGTAGAGGCTTGCTAAGTGTTGTGTGTGTATGGTGACATTTCCCATGGTGTATATATGCCCTTGCATGTTGCTGTATGGTTTGACTAGGCACAAGCATGTGCAACCATGTGAAGTGCTGCATTATGCATGTGAGCAATGTTGTGTGGTTGCACACTATCATTGTGCACAAAGCTTCGTGAACAATGTTGTGTGGAGTTGTATGAGCATTGTGTTGTGTGTTGTGCAATGCTGAGAATGCTGATGAAACCGGCGTCCAAGGCTGTGCTCAGATCAAGAGTGGCAGCCATGTGGGCTTTTGGGATTCTTTTTCTGTGCCCTTTTCTGTCCACTATATACTTGAGAGTGACGAGCAGCAGTATGACCTTTTTGAAATGAATGACTGATATGTTGGTTGGTTGGAAAAGAAAGGCAAATGCTTAAATTCTACATTGATAAGATCAGTGTGAATATATATATATTTGACAGACAACTCGTACTCTGTTTGAGAATGAAGTAACAATTATCCATAAATATGCATATGAAGAATCCAAGGGAGGAGTTATATCATTATAGATGATATATAGCAAGTAGGAGTTTTAGATAAGAGGAGAACAATATAAAAGTGGGAATTATGAGAGTTACCTTCCAGAAGTGAATACCTGGCTGATGAGTCATCAGAGAGGCTAAAGAGTAAAAAAATGAAAATGATTTGATATACACACTCTCTTGACTCACTAACAATATTCCTATTCAAATACAGAAGTAAACATTATTTTTAATGCACTCAACTTCAAGGCTATTTTTTATCCTAATAATATTTCAACATATTTAAATATGGGGTGTCAATTATTTCATCCTTAGCCTGGACATCTTTCTTCTGCTGAGTGAAAGTTTGATAATTGATATGCGAAATCATTTCATTCTCGTCATTGACATCTTTCTTCACTTGAGAGAAGGTGTTTCATTTTACACTTGAAGATATTGTTCTTACTATCTTGCACTATAGTTTAAGATATTACTGTTCAAGACTTTTTCAACTGTGCAATCACATTTTTTTTTGATATTTTTCTTGAATGCAGCTCATAAAACATTGTCTAATAACATTGCAATTGCATCTATCAAAGTGGTTTGTCTTTTATGGGTTTTTTATTGGTCAAATATATACTTCTGTAATCTTCCTAAGATGATTTAATTTTTATATATTACCTTGGAACATAATTCATAATTCTTGTAGGCACTCATGTTTGAGCTGTCTAAGAGTAGCTATTTGCAAAATTGTTTACTTTTTTAGTTCATCCTTTATAGTATATACTTTATGTTGTGGATGGCAATGTTTGCAATTTTGTCCCCACTGATGCATTGTTCTTGTTCTTTAGAGCCCAATTCCCATTTCTTGGCCCACTTTTGCCTGACAATGATCCTATCACAAATGTTTCTATCCTGGTTTTGTTTCTCTTCGCTTAGCTTGCTCTGTCAAGTAATTTTCAGTGATGATAGAAGTAAATTGGGGGTTTTCACTGGTTCCATGAAGTGTGCAAGTCAACAAATGGAATCTCACCCTAGAGTGTTTGTGTCAACATATAGATTTTGATCTGACTCTGCATACTAGTTTCCACTGGTGTCCAAGATGTGTTTTTGAAGTTTGATGGATTCTGGCTAAATATCAAAGCTTTTATTAACTGTCACATTGTTGTAACATTTAAGTCTAATGAATTCACTAGATTTCACTGTGAAGATCTTTCTCCTTATTTTTATATGCTTATTAATATTTTGAAATGAATGGAATTTAAATGTTAATATGCTATTTGCTTTTTTTTTGCAGGTTGTGGAATGTCTAAAATTATGAGTCTTTAATCTGATTTGTTCTTTTCTTTTGCTGTATTTTTGATGCCCTCTTATCTGCATGGTTGTCTGGAATGAACATTATGATTGTATAACTTCCTTTGTACAATCCTCTATCATTAGTAAGGATTGACAGATTGAGATATCTTTCTGACTCTTAATGGTGGTGGTGCATGTCTGTTAACAAATGAGATATTTGAATATAACCAAATCACTACTTTTTTTTATGCCGATAACAAATTGATGGAGAATATCAGATTTATGTTGTTGTGATATCTTTATGTACGTAAGTGTCATTAAAATTGAGGACCCTGAAGCTTTCTTTGCATTGAGACTGCTGTGTGATCAAAATAAAGAAAGGCAATTTGGATTTCAAATATAATGATGGCTTAGCCATTTTTTGACATCTCTGGTCTCCTTGTAATTATAATTTGTTTCAGACATGAATTTCTAATGGAAGGAACTTTTGCATGAGGGAAATCTTATGTGCTTATTCATATTACTAACTTAAATATTACTATTTTGCAGTGCTTACATTTGAAAGCAATTTGAGCAATCATGACAGGGCAATGGTGCATCTAGTGAGTGCAAAAATGGGTTTCAAATCCAAAAGTTCTGGGTGTGTATCTTTCAGACCTTTATGATTTATTCATAAGTATTTTTCTCCTATCATTTCTCCATACCAATAACAATTATTCTAGTAGGTCATGGGGAATGTTTGGGTTACAAATGTGTAATTGTAGCATGTGCACGTATATGTATAATCTAACATTTTGAAGCTTATATATCATCAAATTCATGTTATTGTTTCCACTTGGGATCTAGTGTAATTTGTAGAAAATAAGATGTGTACCTCAAGATGTGGTGGTTTTCATAATTGTAGATTATAACAATTATTCATTCTTGTTCTTAATATAATTTATTCCAATATCCAATCATGATTCAGTCCAGTATCAGTGACACTTGATTATGATGTTCTTATGTTCTAAAAAAAGAAGAGACTACACTCTCTTCGTGAAACTCGAGTTATTTGTAGTAAGTAGTTGCTCTTGGACATTGAATATTGTACATCTAGTACTGGTAGTTGTTTTATTGCAAATGCACGAGTTCTGCATTTCTGAGGCTTTACAAGTCTTTCTTGGTTGGTAGGTCTATATCTATAGGCCTTGCTATTGTGAACATGAAGGTCTGTATCTGGAGGAGCAATATTTTTGATTAGGATAAGCTTTTTCTATCTAAAACATAGTTTCCATGTATAATATGATGCCTTTTTTGTGCAAGGTTGCCAAGGCCTAGAGCACAACATGTTGGGAAGTTTTAGAAGCATGCATGGGTCCAGGTAATGACTAAATTTGGTCAAAGCTATGGATATGATGGATCAGCTCACTATAAGAATTCTCATTCATGAGTTTAGCAACTTGATGTAAAGGGGACCTGATACAAGCCACAAGTTAGGGGTGGAGGTTGTAAGATTGTCATTTATGAATTCCAACAAACATTGTGTCATGATGATGCATGGTATGCTAACAATATAAAATAATTCTTGATGGAGGGAGAAAAGATATCTACCAATTATTTATTATCCTATTGATTACTTCTTGGTATTTGATTTACTTGAAACCGAGTCTTGGTGAGTGATGTTTTGGTATAGAAGTCGAAGATTAACTAGGAAATTCAACAGGTCATATACAGAAGTTGAACAGTCACGAGGTAGGTGAATGGTCATGTAGTCCAAGAGTTATAAGCTGATTGAAAAACCAGTAGTTATTGTAAGTTTTATATATTGTATGTAGTCAAAAACAAGTGGGCTTTTGTTATTATTTACATTTTTCTACATATTTAATTTTACATGCCACATCTAAATATTATATCATATGAGAACCTTTTACGTGAGGTATGAGGATGGGAAGAAAGTCAGCTGAAATCCAATAAGATGTGTAGATGCCAGATCTTTTGGTGAAATATGTTTTCTATATCATAAGTAATCAAGGAGATTGAATTTAATTAGCCTATAGACTGGAACATGTGTTCGTGTTCTTTTTATATTTTTAGCTATTAATAACAGTTCTCACGATCCAAGTTTACAACCAAGAACAAATATATCTACATATTGATCCTACAAAACATGGTAGTTGATAGCCTATATGTTTTTAAGAAATCTGATATAGGTAAATGCAAGCTAGTAAACAAGATGTAAATAGGCTTCTGTTAGTTTATCAGCTTTTAGTAATCCGTACAGAAATATTGAATGTCCATTCAGATTGTTTTATAGTGAGACCCTAGAGATATTAAATCACTGTCTTCCATTTGCAATTATCTCAAAAAAATTTGGAGTAATCATGGCTTGGATTGGTTGATGATCTAATCCTAATTGGATTACAGATTTTTTTCTCAGGCATGAAAATTGCAATTAAATCAGAAATCAGAAAATTGCCGATCTAATCCGAGGCACATGAAAATTGCAATTAAATCAGAAATAATGATTTAACTGCAATCTTGTGTTTTAATCCCAATTTGGCATGAAATAAAAAAAATAAAGACAGCCTTTTTTCTCTAGTTTTATGAATTTTTCAGCAGTATCTCCTGGAATTATTTTTGCTACTGTGTCTCTCAAAACTTGGAAAGATGTATGATTGTGAGTAATTCAGTAGTTTGTTCGTAACATGCACTTCAATAGAAACGTCTTGTCCTCAAATACCCACCCACACATCACTAGGAAGCAGTTGGGATGGAACAAGTTATGCAACATGTCCCTACTCAAACCCAGGGGAGATGTGGCCCCTAAAACAATGCACTTGAATCTCTCCTTACCAAAACCGGCATGGAAATAACTAATAAACTCTGGTTATGAGTGATGCCATGCCTAACAATTCCATGTCAAGTGTTGGCTAACTTGTTGCTTCATTCATTCATCAAACTTGATGGTCCATGGAGGAACAATGGGACTGTTGATATTCTTATCAGATTTTTCTGAACAGCACAGCATGGTCTGCATGGATTGAGCCATTGCAGATCATGAATCAGGAATAAATGCCCTACAGCTTTGTTGTCATAGTGAGCAGCTCAATCAACTGCTTGACCAACGGTGAGTTGGGCATCAATCCATGTCGGGCATATCTCAAGAACATTGCTGGAGACCTTCGAAGGCAAGCTTGTTTGCTGCTGATGGATAGGAACATCCGAGACCTAATTCATTCTTTACTGCAATCGTGCTGTTTCAGGAGGGTTTTTATTTTTATTTTTTGTGTTTGTAAAATGTGGAGGAAAGAAAAGATTAATATACAAAAAAAGAAAAAAAGAAAAAAAAATTCTGTCTGGTCACTTCTGGTTCACATAGGATGAAGTTGAACCCATAGTTTCCTGCATGTTCCAAGGATGACTCTGGTTTTGTGCCAAACTGAACTGCAAACCCAGTTGAAATCAGACCCGGATCTGGGTGCAGACCCTCATGAACTGGCAACATAGGAATATAGCATTGTAAGAGCCTTGATGTCAAATGCTCTATGGGCATGGAGTCCATATCAAACTGGTAGATCTGGGATCCATACCTTGGTGGTGAAGTAGCTGCCTGCCTGTCTGTCTGTCTAAAGTGGTACAGGATCAAACCAACTGGTAATGGGCCAGAATTCATCCTGTTAGCATTCTACAACATATGCAAAGATCAACAACACATGATAATGTAGTGGTGTCACTTTTTAAATGGTCATGAACCTTACAGCATATCATTAGTACTTAACTGTCCCAAGGTGAGACCTTTACAATGTTTTATAGTTTGTCAGAAATTCACTTGGGGAAGTGTGGTGGAGATGCACTCTGATGGCCTTTTAGTTGCAGGATATGTGGTATATTCTTTTATGCCACATCCTTATTAAGTTCTTGGAAGTATTCTGGCTTGTCTTGTTAGAACCAAAGGTAAGTTGGCCCCAACTGTTAATATCACTGACAATGGAGGAACTGCTGCCAAGGCTGTGATGAAAAAACTAGGTATTCTCCTCATTGTTTTATTTTTGTTTTCTATTGTTTTCATTATTCTTTTGTTCATAGTTCATACATGCATTTATTTCATTATGACAAAATTATTGTTATCGTTATTTTTCACTATTAATACTTTCAATAGGAAAGTTGGTTTCTACAGCAACATTTTTCTTATTTTTTCTCTACCATAACCTGAGTTTTTCCCTAACCTTAGCCGAATTTCCCCCCTAAGCTTTTATCTTTTGGTTTGCTGAGTTATCCCAAGAAAGATTTTTTGCTAATTCGGATAAACTATTAATTATTGGAAATGTAATGTTGGTAGAGAGCCCCAATTCCTCATAATTCCATGAGCTTTGACTGATAATTTGTGTCCATAAATACAATTTTTTTATATGTAACTCACGTACAGGTTTTATTGCTTTGATATTGGGAAAGTAGGGTATGTATTATACATGTGGTAATGTGTGTTTTTGTAATTGTGAAGTTAAATATAACATGATATGGATCCATCTGTATCATCTTTGTATGCTTTTAAATTGTGAAGTTCTTGAAGACAACTAGCCTATATTGAATGAGTTGAAAAATAAACTCTGGCTCAAAATTTTGGGAAGAGCAATGCTATAGAGGCCTATAAGGCCCACATTTACTGTTAAAATATTTTTAGTAACATTAATGGTACAATTGATTATTGGGGCAAGTGGCTGAAAATTGATTTTTTGAATTGTCTAATAAATATCCTCTTTGCATTAGCAAAATCTTTTAGAATCAGTCCTTTTTGGTCCGTTTAACTTAGGGATTGTCTATTTATGAGATAATAAACGTTTGGATTATTCTTCTACTTTACCCTTGTATTTCATCGTGATGCATATATGTTAATTGAAGGTTTTGGTTATGTTATGCAGAAAAGGAAGTAACCGATGTGTCTCTGTTTATAAAACTGGTCCATCACAGAAGAGCCAATCTCATGCAACACCTTTATCATTTTCTGTTGAAACACAAGGTGTCCTCCATGAACTTTTCTCTCGGTATCCTCCAAGAGAGGAAGAGTTTACTGGAAAAATGAAGGAATCTCCTGCAGCAGAGAAGAGACCTTCTAAATTTAAAAAAACACCAGAACTAGGTTTTAGCAAGCCTTCTATGACCAAATCCGAAATTGCGACCCAAGTGAACATGCTCGCTTCTAGAATTCAAAAATCCTCAGCTTTGCAACAGGTTTGTGCAAGTATCTGGGATTATATTAGTTCAAAACCTCCTTGGCATTTTGATACTTTGGAATATACAGAAAATAGAACATATTTTAACTATAGCGACTCACATGATTTCAGTTAATCCAGTACTTTGTTTGACATCTACAAATGCAAATTTATTTTGCTCATGTACTTATACACCCTGTGACAGATAGCAACCAAAAGATCGAAGTTACCAATTACATCTTTCAAGGATACGATTACTTCAGCAGTGGACTCTAACCAGGTCAATTACCCTATGTCAGCTTTTGTTTAAGTTTTTTGTAGCCTTATGTCAAATCTGTGCAAGAGAAATAAAGTGTTGCATCTATACATATTGATAGACATGTTTCAATATTTTGCCTTAAGGCTTCAAAATGACTTGAGCTTTCATCGGCGGTGTCCTATTTCTTTCCAGAACAGGTTGTGCTTATCGCAGGTGAAACTGGCTGTGGTAAAACAACCCAGGTTAGTATGAATTTTGTTTCAGTTTGAAACAAAACTGATTTTGTTTGTATGCATTGAGTATTTTTGAAGTTGACAAATATTTGCTTTGTAGGTTGCTCCCAGTTTCAATGTTTAAGGATGTTGCTATTATGCTATTTTTTCTTATCGGTTCTATCAAGCTTGATATTTACAAACATATGGGATGTGAAAGATATTTCTGAGTATTTTGAGAATAAGAATAAGATGCATGTGGTGGTCTTAATAAATTATATTCTACGGCAGACTCTTGAAGTCTTTAAATTAGAAAAACTTAGAATCCTTTTTCTGAGTAAATTACAGATTGATAAAAAATAGAGAAACAGTACATCAAAAAGAGTATATGGAAGTAAAATGCCAATCTTGATCAAGAAGGGCATTCTTTGTGTCTTATTCAGGTACTAAGAGGCAAATTTTCTTCTAAGAGCAATACAGAAGCCTCAATTCGTGATTAATAATGTTGCCATTCATGTTGTCCTTATCTATAACATTCTGTTTAGAATCATGTTTCTAGAACCTGCAGCCCGACAACTATAAACATTCATATTAACCATTGTCATACCATGGACGTTCAACATTTCCATGTGATAACACAGACAGTCCAATTCAATTGTGATTTTGTGGAACTTGCCAATCACGTTTTGCCACCCTGCTTACTTCCGCATGACATAAATCTATTAAGAATCCATGCAGATCCTGTATTTCATTTGTCTTTTCACTAGTGTTATGGTCAACATCAACATGTATCGCCAGCAAATCATCTAAATTTTTCTGTGAAGATTGTCACCATCATCAACAAGCGTATTCTTGTTATCTATTAGAATGGCCAATGTGAGAATCAATGCATCGCTCAACACGTGATCATGGGCAAGAGTCAACCTACGTTACTGGGTCCTTCAGGGATCTGGCCTGTTGTTGTACCGGATGGAACTGATTTGGTAGCTGGAGTGGCTTGGGGATGTCCAGGGCACAACACTGCTGCTCTGGTTAACTTGTGGGTACATATCCGCAGGATAGTAAGGGTGGCAGTGCTGTACCTTGGCTGAATCTTGCGGGTTTAAAAACTTCGCCAAAACTAATGTGAGAATGAATGCATTGCTCAACTCATTTGATCATGGACAACTCTCAAGCTAAGTTACTGGGTCCTTCAGGAATCTAGCCTGTTGCTGTACTGGAGGGAACTGATTCAGGAGCTGGAGTGGCTTGGGGATGTCCAGGACACAACCCTGCTGCTCTGGTTAACTTGTGGGTACATACCTGCAGGATACTAAGAGTGGCAGTGCCTTGGCTGAATCTTGTAGGATTTAAAAACTTTGTCAAAACTGAAAAAAATGCCAAAACAGGTGGGGATGGTGATATTTGTGCTGCTGTAGCAGCTTCACCTCAACAGTGGCATTGTAAAGAGCTGCTGCGAGCAGTCCATTGTGCTTGCCACCTGTGGTGGAGGTTGTGTTCGTATGCCATGGGTTGCAGAGAAAGTTGAGAGAAATGGAAGAGGATGTTTCTATTTTAAACATCCTGAGCACTTGGCCAATTCAATAGTTAGTGCTCCTCCATGTTTTTACAACTAAGTTGGGTTTCTATCAAGTGTTTTTATCTATTTCAATTTTCTTTTGATGGTGGATGCCAGATTATTATTTATTTTATATTTAATATTAATTAATAAAATAAATAAAAGCATTTAAATATATATTTTAATAGTGCACAAATATAGCTTGTACAGTTGTTTGAGTCAACTGATATTAATTCTTAGCTCTTTACAAGCTATATTATACTTTGCTCCTTAATAGCGTTAACATAACAGCTTGGAAATTCCTACTAGAAGGCAAATAGTGGAAGACCAAGAGTCCAAGTCACAAGGTTTGAATTTGAATTTGAATTTGAATTCTGCAGCAATAAAATCTGGACGACATTCGGCAATGGTAAAAAATTCGGAAATTTTTTTGGCATTAAATTCGCCTTATGTAATTTTATAAGCAGTATATCCACAAAATTATCAAAATAGTTTAACAATTAACATCGCTAAATAGATTTGAAATCATCTTAAAAAGATTGACACATTTATAAAATATAAACCATAAGAAACATTTGAAATGACAATTATGAAAATGTGTTTTTGTCAAAAAGGTACAATCAACAGTCAAGACTTTGGAACTTCAAAGAAGCTCCAAGTCATCAAGAGCACTTGGCTGAGATGCTACAGCATCATCATTAGTATCACTACCCAAATCATCATCAAAAAAGTCAGACTCATCTGCATCTGGCATTGTTATGTCTTCTGAAACTTGTTGTTGTGAAGAAGATGTGGAATCATTTGCTGATTTGTTCATGAACAATTTTAGATTGCTGTGAATGTAGACAAGATCTCCCAACTTTCCAGACAACAATTTATTCCTCTTTTTGGAATGGATGTGGTCAGAGCAATTCTAGTTCCTCTCACAAGCTGATGAACTTGCTCCCTAACTCAATATTCGAATAACAAAGTGTTGTAGCTCAGGAGCTTGTGCTCCATAGGTCATCCACCATCGATACCTAGGTACTTCAATTTGTGCCATGTCATATTTAGTTGCTGACATTCCAAACATCCCTTCTCCTTTCTTGTATTTCCAACATTGATCTCTGATTAGTGCTGCAATTGCTTGATTTGGTTCAAACTTGCCAATGGCTTTTAAAAGCCCTCCCATAATTTCAGAATCACCTTGTCTATCAATGTGAAATAACTTATGCTCCAAAAAGCAGGTTGCTGCATGTAAAGGTGTGTGCATCATTTTCCATCTGCAATCAATTGTGTCCCATATCTCCATATACTTTGCTTCTATATTATTTAGTGCTTTTTGAATAGCTTCCTTACAACGGTCCATGTTTTCATAAATCATGCCAAGGCAAGGAGTTTCACCAGCAACCATACAAAGCACATCAACAACTGGTTCACCTACATTCAAAACCTTTGCTCCACTTTCCCAAAAATTGCTGTTTAAAATTATTTGCTCTATGTTCTTCCCCTTAGGACATTTAGAAAGCGATGAATTTTCCCACTCATTGGAACAAATAACAGATCTTAAAGCTGCTTTCTGCTTTCTCTTCAACCACTCTTTACAAAGTGATATAAAATGAAGCGAACCTTGTGTCACAAGGTCTCAACAACTCCTTAGATGCATGCTGTGTTAGATTTATAATATCAGATATGTGCACATAAATTAATTCAAAATGACACAAGAACACAGCCAATACCCTTGGAAAATCCTCCAACTCGAGGGAGAAAAACCCAGCCAATATATCTCCTTTATATTGATAATAACACAGCCAATACCCTGGGAAAACCCTCCAACTCGAGGGAGAAAAACCCAACCAATATATCTCCTTTATATTGATAATAACCCAGCCAATACCCTTGGAAAATCCTCCAACTCGAGGGAGAAAAACCCAGCCAATATATCTCCTTTATATTGATAATAACACAGCCAATACCCTGGGAAAACCCTCCAACTCGAGGGAGAAAAACCCAACCAATATATCTCCTTTATATTGATAATATTAAGAGCAACAATCTGCTTACAACATAGGCACAAAACAATACCTTAACATATACAATGAATAGCATCTCTCCTAGATGCAAAGATACAAATAATGTATTTCTCCTAGAATTGATCTGCTGCTGCAATTCGCACTTCTCCTTCAATTACTTCGAATGAACTTGATGCCCAAATGAATGATAATCAACAAGTATATATACACATCATGTTGGGCGGTTGTGACCTATCACAAGAAGTCGGCCCCAAGGAAGGAACATGTCTTTTGCTGGGAGGGCACGATTCTCAAGGAGGTCGGCTCCAATAAATAATAAATAATATTTGTTTGCCTTTAATATTTGTTTATCTCATTTAATGATTGAAGTGCCTCTTCAATGAAATCGAACCAAATAAATTTGAATAGCTGAAAGCTATATTTAAATTTATTATTAAATCGAGCCAGGAGTATTCCTCACGTGGCTGCACAATATCATTAACACTACCTCTCAGCTAGAGAGGAATACTTCCGTGTAGAACGTATCACCTCATAGTGATGTTTAATCAACATGACTACATTCATGAAAGAAGGAGCTTATCACCTCATCGTGAAAGCATATCACCTTATTGTGATATCATATATCACCTCATTGTGATATCACCATCTATGGCTACCTCCATAGATGGTATGTACAAGTGCTCATCACACAATGTGATGTTGTCACCTCATCGTGACTTTCACCATGGCTCCTCCAGAGGGTGAAACACAAGTACAAGTAAATCATCACGGACTCCCTCATGCGATGTTTGTCATGGAGTCACACACATGACATCCACCATGGCTCTCCCAAAAGATGGAAACAAGGGATTTCACCTTGAACTTCTCTTGCAGAGAAGAACTCATTACCAAGGGATTTCACCTCAAACTTCTTTCACAGAGAAGAACTCATTACATAGGATCACTGATATTGAGACTCCTTCTCAGTTAAGGCTGTATTCTCCACCATACCAAGCTTATCTTGAAAGTATACAAACTTTATCTTGGAGAGAGGCTTGGTGAGAATGTCTGTCGTCTGCTCATCAATGCTGATATACTTCAATTGTATAGCTTTCCTCAATACCATATCTCTGATATAATGGTACTTAATCTCAACATGCTTTGTTTTGTTATGAAACATAGGATTGACAGAAAGCTTCACATAGCTCTGGTTATCACAATGAATGATAGTAGGCTCCATTGATTGTCCAAACAATCTTGCAAGGAGCTTACGAGGCGACATTGCTTCACGAGTTGCCACACAAGCTGCAATGTACTCTGCCTTTGTTGTACTTAATGCCACTAAAGATTGCTTCCTGCTGCACCAGGATATCATAGCAGATCCCAAACTGAAGCAACAACCAGAGGTACTCTTCCGATCAGTAACACACCTTGCCCAATCAGAATCAGTAAAACCATGCAGCTCCAAATCCACACTTGTAGAATATCTCAATCCATATCCAATTGTGCCACGCAAGTATCTCAGGATGTGTTTAGCTGCAACAAGATGTATTTGCCTTGGTTAAACTGACTAAGTGCACTCACTGCATAACAAATATCAGGTCTAGTGTTAACTAGATACATCAATGAACCAATTAGCCGCCTATACATCGTAGAATCCACTAGTTCTAAACTAGCTGCAGCCTCCTTCAAGTTATGGAAGTTTGTCTCCATAGGTGTAGACATAGGTTTGCAATCAATCATACCAAACCACTTCAGAATGTCAATAGTATACTTGCCTTGACTTAGAATCATCTCGTCTAGCTTTTGCCAAACTTCTAAGCCAAGAAAGTAATGCATGAGACCAAGATTCTTCATCTCAAACTCAGAAGCTAACTCCTTCTTACATTTTAGAATTAGGTGTTCTTCTCCAGTGATAATCAAATCATCAACATACAGAACCAGAATCAAAGCTTCACCATTTATTACCTTGAAGTAGAGATTAGAATCTGCATTATTCTTTGAGAAACCTAAACTCAATAGGTAACGATCAATCCTTTCGTACCAAGCACGAGGAGCTTGCTTAAAACCATACAAGGCCTTCTTCAGATTGCAAACATGAGACTCCTTCCCATGTACCGCAAATTTGTCGGGTTGCTCAATGTAAACCTCTTCTTCTATGACACCATTTAGAAAGGTTGTTTTTACATCCATTTGGTGAATCTTCCGTCCTCTAGATGCGACAATAGCAATAATGGTTCTGACAGAAGTGTAGCAAGCCATTGGGTACTTCTCTACAATTAGCTTCCCAGCTCCCACACAATTTTTTGCACCATCATTTACTACTTGAACCACATTTTCCACCCCTATTTCAAGAATGGCTTCCTCTAATATTTGAAAAATATATTCGGAAGTTTTCTTTTAGTTCATGGTGTCAATCACTTTCAAGAACACAACACCATCAAGACAAGCTACCAAAACATTAATCAATGGCCTCTGACATATATTTGACCATCCATTACTCAATATAGTGCAACCTGTTGCCTTCCATGAGGCTTTGACCTTAGTGAATTTCGTAGTTACTCTATCTTTTGACTTCTGCAAAAGAGTTGTCCCGAAAGCCTCTGAAGATGGGGGTGTGTACCCTTTGCCAAACTTTGCTACTTTCTGCATTGCATTTTGAAAATGTGGATTTCTCGTAACATTGAATGGAATAGCACTTGAGTAAAACAAATCAATTAATTTATCATCCACTTGTTGTTTCTTTGTTGGTTTCCAAAAGCTGTTCAATGTTCAACTCTCTTTTGATACACCTATGGCCTTGGGTAAGGTGGAAGAGGAAGACATAAAAGATGTTGTGAACCTAGACATATCCTCTTCAGTTCTCTATTTTTTTTTGTGCGTTCTTCATCTTTCCTGCAATTGAAGAGGACTGTTCTTTCTCTAAAGCAACTCTCATTTTTGGGGTAAGACTTGGATGTTGTAACACCTCCTCCTGTACCCCTTGTAATACCAAGTAAATGGTCCATTGCCCTTGTCAAACCTCCAGTAAAAGGTTTTTGCCCCTTATTGCATTTGAGATTAGTACCATTGTGAGTCACATATTTCTATGTCTCGGTAGTTGATTTATTTGGAGCCATAAATTTTCAATCTGTATGTTTCAAAAGACCAAAATAATATTTAATATTTAAAACATTCACTAAATTTTATTTCAAAAGACATTAAAACATAATATACAAATTTCTTATTTCTAACTCAAAAACAAAATTAAAAAAAATAAAAAATTCTATTTATTAACATATTTCAACATAATAAAAAATGCTAAATTCTATTTATTTGCATAATAATAATAATAATTTAACATATTTCTATTTTTAACTTCAAAAATAGAATAAAACATTGAATTTTATTTGAAAAAACATAAAATCATATATTAAATTTTTATTTTTGATTTAAAATACAAAATAAAAAACACTAAATTTTATTTAAATTGTAAAATTTTGTTCTTACTATTATTACAAAAAGAAAATAAAACAATCAATAAAATTTATTTTGAAAAGCATTAAAACAAATATATATTTTTATTTGTAACTCTAAAAATTAAAATTAAAATACTAAATTTTATTTAAAAAATAAAAACCATAAAAATAACTTTAAAAATAAAATAGAAACACTAAATTTTATTTTTAGAAGTTAAAAACTTCAAACCATAAACTAAAAATATATTAATTTTTATGTAACTCCAAAATAAAACAAAAAATATTAAAGTTTAGGTCATAGAGTCATACATAAATGACTTGGGTCGAGCCACAAGCATCATAAAACACTTCAACATAGACCTCAACTATGGTATGAGCTTGAGGAGAGCGAATAGATAGATAGATAGGGGTCGACATTGACGCAGGTTTCTATAGTTCTACGAGTTTGAGTCAAAGTTGCTATGAGGTCGTAGACATTCATTCATGATTCATGCATTCAACCCATACTTACTTAGAGGCATACACAGGTGGACACACCCATGCATCAATGTTTAAACAAATTTAAAACCCATACCTAGGCGAACACACACAAACATCAATGTTTTAACAGATTGAGAACTCGTACGCAAGTGGACACACATAGGCATCAATGTTTTAAGAGATTGAAAACCCATACGTAGGTTGACACACATAGGCATCTTTGAAATTCTATAAAATGAGAAAATCAAAGAAAACTTGACAAAAAGACGACCTACCTTTCACACGAACTTGTAGAGCTCAACGACCAGGACCAAGAATTGTGTCTCAATGATGCGTCGCCTTCGAACAATCAATAATGTCTTCAAAAAAAATGTCTTTCGGGAGGGGGCGACATGTATTTATTAAATTTAACTCAGAAAAACCCTAATTTTAATGCATAAAATATTCGTGTTGCATCCGTACAAATTTAAGATGAATTTGAACAAATATTATAAAGTTTTTTCAGATTCGCTGAATTTCGAA
Source organism: Sequoiadendron giganteum (assembly GCA_007115665.2). NCBI lineage: Eukaryota > Viridiplantae > Streptophyta > Pinopsida > Cupressales > Cupressaceae > Sequoiadendron > Sequoiadendron giganteum. The sequence goes on along the minus strand of CM021108.1, from coordinate 514,855,908 downwards.
TTTGAAGCCAAAAATTTGGCGAATGTTGTAACACAACCAAGAGTTACCACTTAGAATTCCAACTTAGATGTCACTTTGGTCTCCACAATGAGAACCCAATGCTTTAATCACTTTTTTTTTATATAGATATGTATTGTTTATATAATTATAAAATATTAATATTTATTAATGTGTTTATATTACAAATTAATATATATTTATATAATTTATGATTTAAGTTATCTTAGATATTTATATTCATTGATTTTTAATATATTTATATAGTTATTATGAATATGTTAATATATATATATATATATTTGTAGTATGCTTGTACCTAGCTTTACTAACCCATGGGAAGAAAATTGTTGTATCGACATATAGAGTCTAAGCATATCTACAAGTAATCATATGCTCTTCTTTTGTGCGTTGTGCAATTTGAAGAATAAGAAAATTGCTCTACAAGTTTGTAATAAAGCCTTGTAAGCTTGTTTTTCTTATAATATTAACAAGTTGTAGCCTTTTGGCCCCTTCCTCGGTTGTTTTTTCCCTTTTTCACATTTTTGTCATTGTCTAAAATTAAATCATATTGAGATATTGTGTGGTATCAGAGCCTATTTAGCATGGTATATATTGACTATTGGATTGTAGAGGAACTTTGGTTTTGTGGGGAGTCATTTTGAGATTTGGTTGATATTATCATCATTATTTTCTATTTCCATATCCCTTAATCCTCTTAAGACTTTCCTTTGTAGTCTTGTATACCTCGTCACAAAAATGATAAAATTTAAACTTGTTTCGTACTTTCAAGATGGTGGCTATTATAAAGTTAATGTTGTGGGATCTACAAAAGATATGATTATTGGAAAAGAAATGCATGACATTAAAGTCACAAAAGAGCCTCTTTTAGGTGTGATAACTACTTACAAACATTTTACTCTTAAGGCTGAGGATGTGTATAAGAAGTCTTATTTAAAGCCTAGATTTAAAAAAATATTGTTTACAAGTCTACATTTTTTTCTTAAACCCAGGACAAAACTGAGTGAATTGAATTTAGAATATAATCCTACTAACACTTTTCAAATAAAGATTTTACTAGTCTTTCCCAAATTTGAGATAGATTATATCAAAAGTCACAAGGATGTAAATTATGCTTATCTTGGAGCAATTATTGTATGTATAGGTTCTTGTGTTATAGAAAACATTAGACCTGTGTCTTATTTGTTTATCTATAATAGAAGACAAACCAAATATGAACATGCTTGCTAGATTTCAATTTTATCTTGATTAAGCAAAAATTTAGCTTATTTTGTTTTTTACCCTAATCTTAATGTATGTGCAAGAGACCAAGGGTGTAAAGAAGTTGAGCTTGGATCTTGTTGGTTTAGTTTTAGCTCTATCCATGGTCTAGATATGTTTGGACCTTTTAAGTATGCTAATATCCAAATTCAAGTCTTGTATAGTATGACAAATACAAATCACTCGAAGATATTAGAGACACTATCATATGCTAAAACGTTAAATGGAGATGTTCAATTGCAGAAACAACATCTTAATACTATAGATATTCCATACAAATGGAAGATAGATTGGAATAAAAATGTTGCTTCGAGAATAGCAACTCATAGTAAACCTATACACAAAATAGAAGGATCTTTTATGCATGTAATTCCAAGGATCTTAACACAAAAATACATCATTCTAGCCTCTCTTGGCTTCCAAGTAGCAAGATCTTAATTTAAGAGACTTGGCTTTAGATCCAATTCTAGTTTTACCTACTGAGTCCAACTATATGTTGAGCACAATTACGATACTTGCTAAGACTCACTTAGACTTGGTGAATACCAATGTGAGTAGGTCGAGATGAGGCTTGGGGACTTGTGTAATGTCCCCGTTTTCCAACTCGCCTTACAAACATTAATTAATTTAATTATTTAATGTTGCTTGGCAAAAGGTGCAGTAAAATAAGGTAATATTAAATAACTAGATTGATGAGGTGAATTAAAGTGACCCCAAGGAAATATTTAGAAGACATTTTAATAAAGTCACTTTATAATAAACTGTTAATATGTTTTGGCAGGAAATTTAAAAAGGAACTCCCGAATGGATATAAAAAGGGATGAGAGCTCATTTGTGCATTATGCTTAGTTGTTTTTCTCTTATTGGTGATTTGGAAGAGTTTTTCGAAGCTCTTGGTTTTGGGACGAAAATCCTAGGGCGATTGGGTTTGGTGGTGAGACTAATCCACCCTAGTTGGTCAAGTTGGAGAAGATCACTCAGGTCTTCTCACTGTGTACTTCATTTGCAAATTTGTGAGTGTCTTGCAGAGACAAATTTGTGGGTTAACGATATATATCTCTCTTGTGTAATCTGGAGACAACTTTCAACAACTTATTCAAAATTCTCTTGGGTTGAATGTTCGTAACACTTTGGAGGAGAACTTCAAAATATATTTGATATTTGATATTTCTTTGTGGGTCGTGTTATTTCCTAATATAGAGCAATACTACCCATGCCATAGTACAAGGCAGTTTGGGATGTGATGACAATGATTTGCACAACTACTTGAGGTTGCGCCATGATAGTATGGGTCGTGGGTATTAGGAAGCAGGGACACCATACCTCCTAGCCGGTCGTATCTTTACGCCAATAGTTTTAGTGAATGGTGGCGCCATATTTGGGGTTGCTGCTCATTCAAGGAGCCGCATAGGGAAGCATAAGGGGAGTCGCTGGTCTGTAACAATCAAAGTCACCGCATTCGTTGAATTTTCGACTAAAATTCAAAATTTGGGAAATGTGAAAAAAATGTATGATATTTGTTGAAATTCGCGGAAATTCGTACAAACGTGGCGCCCAAGGATAAAGCATAATATTTAGGGTTCTTTTCATGTTTTCTTTGTTTTTTTTCTAATTTTATAAAATTTCGAAGCTTTGAAACGTGATAATGTCTGCACGCGTCAAGAAAAACAAGAGTATAGATTGTAGGAGCCGAAAAAAAGAGTTCATTTCCATTAACAAATGGGAACGGGGAGGCTCAAAAAAACGTCTGGACTGTTATTACTGCATTTGTGTGTCTTCTCCTTCACTGTAGGGTGGGCCTAAGTGTAGAAGCCTCACTGTAAGTCTGTGTGTAAACTTGTAGAGTGTAGACACTTGTCCCGGACTCCACTCCATGTTGTCGAGCGACCTTCTATCTGCAGCTCTCGAATACATTGATAGTTTATAACTTTCGAAACTTTTAAAATTAAAATCTAGGTTTTAATTTTATTTTTAAAAGTTCTATTTTTATGTTTTTAATTTAAATTTAGATTTTCTAAAATTTTATTTTTATGTTTTTAATTTTTAAAATAAGATTAAGTATTTTTTTTTTAATGCTAAGTAACAAATAAAAAATATGTGTATTTAAATGTCTTTTAAAATAAAATTTATTGATTATGTTATTTTAATTATAAAAATAAAATTTTATAATTGAATGAAAATTTAGAATTTTTTATTTTGTATTTTAAATAAAAATAAAATTAAATATACATAAATGTGTCTTATAGTTTATATTTTATAAATGTGTCATCTTTTTGTAATGATTCAAATTTATTTATCAATGTTAAACTATTTAGACAATTGTATGGATATATTACTTATATTTATGAAAAAATGAAATAAAATTACATAAGGCGAATTTAATCGAAATTAATACTCTTCAAATTTTTTCCTTGTCAAACTTCATCCAAATTTCAATGTTGCCGAACTCGAATTCGAATTCGAATTCGAACCTGGTGACCTAGGTAACAATTGACTGTGACCAGAATAGAGGTGAAGGGTGATGTCTATGTTCAGGTTACACATCTTCAGATTAGCGCTGCATGTAGTGCTGCTGCTACGAGTCATGTGAAAGGTAAATATGGAGTATGAAAGCTATCACGGTTTGTGTAGGTCTCCTGTTCAGGTCAGAGTGAATATCTGAAATTTTTGATGTAATGTTTGCTGGGAATGAATATGAATATCTAAATTGCATAAACTGTTACCTTTACCTGTAATGTAATGATCTGCATATTGTATTGGAATGAATTTGAGTTTCTTTCATTATTTGTGCTGAGTGCATTGATAATATTGCTTGTAAAAAGCGATACTGAAACTATCTGAAACCCAAAGCATGACAATTGTTTGACAAAATGTCGACATGTGTCAAACTGAGAAAATTGTAAAAATATCTTTCAAATTCAAGTGGGGACTTTACAACTTGTGACCTATGTACCTAGGGACTTAGGCAAGCTGAAACAAGGCTTGGGGCTTGTGACCTAGGTACCCAAGTACCTAGCGAGTTTTGTTAGATTCGTTAGGTTTGGTGAGTCTTGACAGGTAGATTCTACTAGGTAAATGAAAATCAAGAAAAAAAGGCATAAAAAATTGAAAATGCTTAAATAGAAAAGCATGAAAGTTAAATGTTTTTAGAAGGGGTTTGGAGGACTTTTGGAGGATGGTTAACGACTTAAAAGTGATAAAATTATGAAAAATGGCATGCGTTTTCATGGTTTTTGTGGTCTCAAAGGCTTTAATTTGGGCTTCGTGGCAGGGACTTCACTCCTCAACCCCGCCTTGTATTACAATAGGGAGCATTTCCCCTAGTCCTCATGAGGGGCATTGCCCCTTGAACCTGCTAGGAGCGTTGCTCCCAAATTGCCCTTTGAGTCCATTGGGGGCACTACTCCCAAATCCTTGCTCTTGTTTTAAAAATTGAAAAAAAAAAAAATTCTTTTTGGGTCATGTTGGATGGAAGACCAACATTCTCTTTCAATTTTTTGACTTTTTTCCCATTAAATTCCTAATAATCAAATTACAATTATAATTCTAGTTTGCTAAGTCAAACCCCATCCTAAGGAATGCTCTTAAACGCTGTAGTAGCATTTATAGACTTGTTTGAGATACAAGTGATGACTCCACATAAAGCTAGTAATGTTGGGTTGAGAGATACAAGCTCCTTTTTACCATAGATTGTGACTCCATATTGTGATTTTTGTTTTTTGATGCCATGGATATCATTATCCATGAGTTGTTACACCTTAAACACTTCACAATATTTATATGTCTAACAATGTAGTTGCCTAATCAATGTTTGCTTGTGTATGTGAACAAAGTAGCTTCTATTTGATTAGATTATTGTGTCTTCAATGTTCTATTATTTAAGGGTGCAAAACAAGTTTTAGATCATTAAAAATCTGCATTGAGATTGAGGTGAGTTCAAGTCGAGTAATACTAATGTTGAGGTAGAAGATGAGCCCATAAAGCAAGGTCTAGAATCAGATCAGAAAGGTAAAATACCAGAAGACTCAAATGACGAAGAAGTATTTCCTTTTACAAGCATGTCCATGCCCTTGTTGAAAGAAAACACTTGAATTTTACAAAGAAAATGATATTTCTTTGTATAAAGGAGGACGATGGCCGTTTTTGAGGATTAGCCATTTTTAAAGCAAAGATTAAATTCTAGTTGATTGAAGGTCGATCCTCACAGGTAAACATCTGTAGATTTCCATGTTTCCCAAATGAGGAAGGAGTGGATATAAGTATCAATGTGGGAGACGCGTCCCATGAGCGGATGTATCTCCACAAAGTGGAGACACATCGGCTCAAGGGACGTGTCTCTTTAACTTTCTATCACTTGTTAAACAACGATCAATTGTCCTTTATCTGACCGATGCTATCTATTACCAACACTCCCTCTTAGCTAGGGAGGATAAACTCCAAACAAGTATAAGGTGATATCACCTAACTTGTGATATCAAAAGATATGGTATGCTTCTGAAAGTGTCAAGTTGCATGACATTCTTCATAACACATCTTCATTATTCAATGCTCCCTCTTTAGCTAGGGAAGATAACTTCCATCAAGTAAACGTGGTATCACCTAACTCGTGATATCAGAAGATATGGTATGCTTCTGAAAGTGTCAAGTCACATGACATTCTTCATAACACATCTTCATTATTCAATGCTCCCTCTTAGCTAGGGAAGATAACTTCCATCAAGTAAACATGATATCACCTAACTCGTGATATCATAATATATGGTATGCTTCTGAAAGTGTCAAGTCACATGACATTCTTCATAACACATCTTCATTATGGTATGTGCACTGACATCAAGTTGCATGATGTCTACGATAATAATTCATGGCATATCCACAAATATATAATTATCCATCATGATTATCTCTTAAGGATACAATGATCTTCAAATGACATCAAGTCCCATGATATCCATCAAAGTGTCCAAGAGATACTATCATGACATGTCCATAAATATCAAGTCACATGATATCTATCATGATAGTTCAACTCATCATTGTAGAGTCGTCACTTTACAATGTCACATACAAGTGTTCATTATTAGAAAGATCGTCACCTTTCAATAATGTACACAGGGGGAGCGGGCCCATAAGGTCATGGAGTTACATACATGACAAAAAAGAGTTTACACATTAAACATCTTTAAATATATTAGTATAACTTCCAAACAAATTGAATTTCAAACATAATATCAAATTACATTTCAACCATACCAAGTTTCTTCCTGAAGTATTCAACCTTGACTTTGGAGAGAGGTTTGGTGAGAATGTCTGTTGTTTGATCATTTCTACTAATATACTCCAACTAGATTACGTTCCTTTCTACCATGTCTCTAATGGTAGGGGATCTCAATATGCTTAGATCTATCATGGAATACTGGATTTATAGAGAGCTTAATGCAACTCTGATTATCACAATGAATGATAGTAGGATTCAAGGGTTCACCAAAGAGTCCCACAAGCAATTTTTCCGGAGCAAAATTGCTTCTCTTGCCCCCATAGAGGTTGCAATGTATTCAGCTTCTGTCGAGCTTTGTGCCACTGAAGACTGTTTTCTGCAGATCCAAGAGATCATAGCCGATCCCAAACTGAAGCAACATCTTGATGTGCTTTTCCGATCGGTTATACTTTCAACCCAGTCTGAATCAGAGTATCCATGTAGATCTAGTTGATTATTTTTGTAAATAAGGCCATATCCAATATTGCCCATCGTCAGTTTGGGTGTGGCTTATTTCCAACACCCCCCCTTAAGCCACACTGCGGGTGCTTGGGGCTCTTCTGAAGTTAGATCCTTCTTTCCTTGAGCAATGAGGTGATCTTCTCTTGTTATCAGTAGATCATCAACATATAAGATAATAATTAACATCTCACCTTTAATTACCTTAAAGTAAAGAATTGGGTCTGCATCATTCTTGGAAAATCCTAGTCCCAAGAGCTAGCTATCAATTCTTTCATACCAGGCTCTGGGGGCCTGTTTAAGTCCATATAGGGCTTTCTTCAATTTGCATATTTGTCACGGAGTCTCTCAACGTGATGTCGTCATGGAGTCTCTCAACATGACTTCTCATCTCAGTCTCAGAGATGAACAAGGGCTTTCACCTCATATCTCTCTATCTTAGAGAATTATGCATTACAACAAGTGATGATGTGACTCCCTTTGAAGCTCCAAAATCGTTTGCAATACTTGCTTTAGAGAAATGGCTTCCAACTCACACCTTTGTAGAGATTTAGGGCTGTTCTCTTCAACCTCATCCCAAATCACTCTATTTATAAATAGGTTTGCGGAGCTACCAATGTTAAATCTAGGTTGACTGACATAAGCAATTCTAATCTCAACTGATGAAGAGGTACTTCAAGGATTTAGTATCTGGCCTTGCAACATTACAACCCTTACTTGTTCTTAGCAAGACATAGAGCTCCCTCTAAAGGTTAATGCTTCCTTTTCAAAAGATATCTTCAGCCATTCACACAATCTCATGGTTGCAAGCAGTGTCTCCATTTTTCAACCTACAGGATGCATCAAGCTCTTCATGGAAGCAATCTCTTTCACTTCTTTATCCGTCCTAAAAGCATTAAGAAGAGATTACTAACAGTTCATCAAACTCAACTATTTCAAAAATACCATTGCTAGAAGCATACATGATTGACCATCTCAAAGTTATAGCATGAATCAATAACTACATAACAATTCATCAACCATGCAATACTTATCTCAATGATATCAGAATCTCCTGAGTAACCCCAAATAATTAATCATTCATCTTTGTTGATTTTAGACATGTCTTTCTTCCATTTTCTCGGAAGAGCTAATCTCAATATAACAAAAGACAATCTACACAGATTTCATTACGAAGTCAACATATAGAACCAAACTTCTCTCCAGGCTCTATCACAGATAATGCAATTAGAAAATTAGTCATAAGAGTCACATTCAGAAATTAGTATGAACAATTTGCAATGAATATTTCTAAAGAATCTTATTCCAATGAACACCACACGTAATCCAAGCAAGTGAAATCGGATTTGCACAACTCAGCAAACTGAATTTTAGCCTAGAAGGGTGAATACAACCAAAGCAAACAAAATACTTATCTCTTTAAATATTCTGAATTATCTCTTTCTTCCATCTTTTACTCCTTGAGAGTGTTAAACTTAACACTTTTTAGGTTTGCACTTGGCTTTCACGAGATCTTGCTCAATTGAATGAGGCACAGTATCTCTCCCACTGGTTCAAAAGGTACCACAAGAAAATACCAGTTGCAGAATGCTCATCAAGGATTCGGGAGTCACCAAGCGCGATGATACAGGAGTGAAGAAGACACGCCCAGGCTACAAGAAATCATTCTCGACCAAAAAGAAGGAATCTGGATGATTTGTAGGCCCCCCCTGCATATACACCGTTCCTGTTTGCGTCACTCGTCTTTTCCCTGCTTTGTTTTGGTTGTACAGGAAGTGTCGATTAATAGCCATTGTTTCCAAACATAGGCATAGTATCATGTGCAATGATAGAACTTTGCATACACAGTACACGGATGGCGTTTTGAAGTGTGGCGTTTTGAAGTGATTCCCGTGCAGAGTCTTTGACGCACGCCAAGCTGGGCAACACACCATTCGCAGGTCACAAATAAGAGATAAGTCTGATGCATAATGTAGTGATCTCAAATTTATGATTGCCGCCCTCCTAGTGGCGTCAATCAAGATTACTCAATTCTAAGGATTTTCCTTGATCGAGTGACAAGGTGTCTCCCGTTTGCAGATGTAAGTGCAACTATAATAAGTGCCAATCCCGTCCATAGTGACAAGTGAGCAATATTGATGGTGATCTCCAAGGCCCGCGATCGATAGTCAGAGATATGCTTTTTGACCACCTTCATGCTCGAAGGCCCATTCCTCAAGTGATACCCGCTCGCTTCCCCTGCACTCGGTGCCATGCTTGACAGGAATCGATTGCAATGATAGTGAAAATTGCAAGAGACCACATCTCGAGAAGGCATTCTATGTCATTCTCGTAGTTGGAATGGATGCGCAGGTCACTGGATTGCTATGTGGTGGTTTCGTCACCGTCCCTTACTTGGCACAGGAATCTGATGTCCTGCGTGAAACGACATTCGCGGAGTTGGATGTCTGTCCCGGAACGGATTTAGGAACAGTCCATAAGACACTCCTCTAATAAGGAATGCACCAAGTCGCTCTAGAAATGAAGCGCTCCAAGCCGGCTGAGGTCAAGTTTTGAATGGATTGAAGTGTAACCAAGAGTATTCTGGGCGCACATGCAGTGAAAGGGCTCGAGGACCAACTCGGATTTGATGTCCAAGAAATCACATTTCGATCAGGCAATTAGATCAAACAGTCTGCGTGCATCCTCAATTCTCTCATTCCTCACATACCCGGAGATCATGAATTTAATCGAATCTTTCCAAAACGTGGCTTTGATACCATGTTAAAGCAAAGATTAAATTCTAGTTGATTGAAGGTCGATCCTCACAGGTAAACATCTGTAGATTTCCATGTTTCCCAAATGAGGAAGGAGTGGATATAAGTATCAATGTGGGAAACACATCCCATGAGCGGATTTGTGGAGACACGTCGGCTCAAGGGACATGTCTCTTTATGTAACTTTCTATCACTTGTTAAACAACGATCAATTGTCCTTTATCTGACTACTGCTATCTATTATCAACAACCATAATACTGTTCATGGATCAGTTAACCATTTCTAATATGCCTTCCAACCCTCTAAAGTAGAAGAAAAGGAATCTAGATTGAATTATAAGCACAAATTATTTGGCTAGATTTGCTAGTCATTTGCAAGATAATTTTGATGATTTGTGTATAGATGTACATATCAAAGGTGTTTTGGATAAGATTAGTGATAGTGTGATAAAAGTTTGTAGTTTGCTATTGAAAACAACGGTCATGTACAATTCATTGGAAAAGATTGTTCACATACAAGGATATGCTTAGAGCAAGCCTTGAATAATCTCCATTTTATAGGAGGTAATACTTCTAATATTGAGCACACTCTTCATTTTGTTGATAACAAGTTAGCTGCATTAGAAGCCAACTTAAACTGGTTGGAAGAAGAAGAAAATAATACAAATGTCAAATAATTACTTTTTCATGGCATAGACATATTTGACATATTTACAAAATTAAGAAAAAGAACACCAATCTATGAAAAGAAGTTCATGTGATCATCTCTAGAATTTCCATCCACTCTCATGATAGGAACTCATGTATGTGTACAACCATGGTATTTAGACATAGATCATATATTGGATCCTCTTGAACAAATAAGAGCCAGGTTTAATACTTTTTTTTTGTTTGATCGGTTAATAGCTGCTAGGGGCAACACCCATTGTATTGATATCAAATTTTTTTATACAGTTTCTGCCATCATGGCTTCCAGATTACCAGAGTTTGTATGCCCATCCATTACATTTTGATTGATACTATTCTGACTACTTCTACTTTACCCTTTACAATTCAAAATGAGCGTATCATACTAACCAAAATGACCCTCTCTAGCTATAAATTATATAGGATTATACTAGACCTCATCCGGGTGACAAGACTTATAGTAGACAAGTGACCCCAAAAAAGAACAAGAAAACCACAATAGGTATTTTTTGCACCTTCCCTAGTCTTCGTTCGATAGCTTTGCATGCATCTTCCTCACCTCTATTGCATCGGCTATCACAGGGCATTTCGGTTCACAAGCGTTGTGCGTTGGGTGACTAGCTTTTTCTTTAATGTCCAGAGGGTCTTGCTCACGCCACTCATCACCTCCATCGAGCTCCCACTCCTCATCATCTCTTGCCACCAACTTGTCATCCAATCCTTCCGCTTGGATGTATGCTCCCACCCAGCCCTTTCCCAACTTGTCGTTTATGCCTGCCACATGCAGGAGGAAGGAGATTGACCTGCCAATCTCTCCCCAATTTTTCTCCAGCTCTTGCGGCTGCAGGGTGCAAACCACCACAAATTTTGGGACCTCTAGACTGTTACCAAAAGACATGTAGTAATGCTGTGGCAGTGCGATAGCTAGGTTTCCATCCACATTGTCCAACGCTTCATCTATCTCCTCGAGCCAAAGCATGTTCGAAGGCCATTTGGCAAATCTTCTTGCTTTTTGCTGTCAAGAGCCCCATATACAAGAGCATGGCCAAGAGGAATATCCGAGTTTTCCCTCCACCTTTGCCGAGACATGAGGAATTCTTTCCCCAAAACCTTCTTTGTTGCCCAAAGGATCAACAGGTGCGAGGAGTTTAAAAGCCCTTTGAACCTTTTATCTGTTATTTCTCCATAGAAGGATTGCTGCTGCTGCGTCATGTTTAGGAAAAGCGGAGTCTCCATCTTTGCTTAGGAACCTGCACATAGGAAAAAGAAAACAAATTCACACTTTCCAAACCTCTATCTTACTTTGTCCGCTTTGCAAAGCCTTGATATTTTATAGCCTCATTTCCGCTGCCTCTGCAATTAAGGCCACTTTGAAAAATGATCCATTTCGTCCCATCCGCCACCTTTTCCAATCAATGCGCATGCATACGCCGCCGGTTGCTTATGATCCCTATTATCAAAGATCGTTGCTATTTTCACGCACATGCCATTCCCAATGCCAGTCTCTGTCCCACCATACTCTTGTGCTTCATTTCCCTCAAGCATCTTGTATTGCCAAATTTTCACCATTAGTACTCTTGGTTCTCCCACCTCTACTAATGATGACTATGTGCTTTTCAATCTCACTTCCCTACAAGCATCTTGTACTGCCAGATTGTCACCATTACTACTCTTGGTTCTCCTACCTCTACTAATGATGACTACGTGCTTTACAATCTCACTTCCCTTATTTTATTTTGATTGTACTAGAGATCTTGTATCTTTGGTTCGGTATCTTTGTTCCTAGCTATGTTATGGTTACACCGGCCATCGGCATCTTATAGTCCTCCTTTTCTTGACATCATCACATCCTCCAACTCTGCCAACTAGCAGACCATACACCTGATGTCACACCTCGTGCTAGCTTGTTCTTAGAGCACCAACTCATTTATCAGTTCCCCTTAGTTGTCTTCACTATCTTTTTGGTGCTGCTATCTGCCTTTGGTATTAAGCACATGGCCCGACCCACCTTCTAGACTATCAATCTTTGGAGATCAGGGTACCTTGTCGACCCAATTTTCGGCCTTGTCATTCATTCTTTTCTGTTGCTTCCTTTGCCAAGCTGTTTGCCCTTTGATTTCCCTCCTTGTACACATGGCTCACCTTGAACTCTTTGAATTTTCCCAGGAGTTGAGTTATTGTTTGAAGCCAGTGGTTCAATTTCCAATTGGGGGCATTGTTCAGCCGAATTGCATTGATAGTGATTAGCGAGTCTTCTTCCAGATGAATTTTCTTGGCTCCAATTGCTACTCCCAATTGAAGGCCCATCAATGCCGCTCGAAACTTAGCTTCATTATTGGTGCATACTCTTAATGGGTTTGAACTTTCTGCAATTATCTTTCCAAGCGCATCTCGGGCCATCCATCTAGCTCCACCTGGCCCCGGAATGCCCCTTGAAGCGTCGTTGAAATTTATTTTGATCCGCCCTCCTTCCGGTGCTTCCCATATAACTTCACTCCTTTTTTTCTCGGTTGAGTCACTTTGGCCTATTGCACAAAGTCGGGGAATGATTAGTCCACTAAATGCTTTTTTTCATTTCGTCATCCCAATTAGTATAATTCATTTGCTTTCTCACTTTGGACCGAGCTGCTTCATTAATTGTTTTAGTGATCATACTTTCTTTTTTGGCACAAAGTCTTTCATGTGGCATTTCCTTGTCTTGAAAGATCCTTTTGTTGGGTTCTTTCCAAATCTCCCAAATTTTGATGGAGGGGGCTATTGGCCAAATGCTATCAAATACTGCTTTCCTTCGCGAGTGAGGCCACATATTAAGCCATGCCAGTAAGCAAGTTGGTTGTGGGCACTGAAGATTTAGTTTGTTTATGAAAAACTTCTAGCATTGTTCTGAGTAAGGGCAACTTAGTAATAGGTGATCCACATTTTCATTACTCTTCTTGCAGAGGACACATCGCCCTGGCCCCTGAATTCCTAGTGTAGCTAGTCTATCCTCAACGAGAATTCGTTTTTGAACTGCCAGCTAGGCAAAAACACCAACCTTTGGGAGGCAATGTTTCCCCCACAAGAGTTTGCTCGACCAATTCTCTCTGGCTTTTGCCATTTCTTTGATTTTGTATCCAAATTTAGCTGCATAGGACCCTGTTGTCGAACCACACCACCTTATCGTATCTTCTCGATTTGAAGGCGAGAAGGTTCTCTCTTTGAGTATTGCAGTTAATGCATCCTTTTGATCTTGTGGGGCATCTAGATTCTGTAGGGTGTGCCATTCCCATTTTTGGATTCCATCCTACCATATTGACCTGCCATAGTTACATATTTTATCCCCCCATTACCGAATCGACTCTTTGATTTGCTCCATTTTAGGATGTGTAACCAAAGGTTTTTTGCCATTCCAGGAGTCCATCTAGAAGGACGCTGATTGCCGATTCCTTACTTCCCATGATACATGCTTAGAGATGATGTCCTTGCATTCCAACAAGTAATTCCAAATTGTTGAACCTCTCGGAGGGTCTACCATTGTTAGGATTTAGGTTGGGGATTTCGAATCCAGATATTTTCTTCTCAGAATTTTCACCCATTTCTGCTCTCCCTTCACATACATGTCCCACACTAACTTTGCCCCCATAGCCATGTTCATCAACCTTAGCTGTTTTATGCCTGTCCCCCTACTATCTTGGGCGTGCATACCTTCTCCCAAGCCACAAGTGGAAACTTCTAATGTTCTCCTATGCCGCTCTAGAAGAAGTTTCTGAAAATTTGATTGAGTTTCTCTTCAACCGCTACTGGGATCTTCAGACAGGCCATTGAATACACTGGGATGGCTGACAGTACTGCTCTCATCATCATCAGCCTTCCTGCTGAGTACAACCATTTCCCTTTCCAAGTCCCCATTTTGTTTTTGCAGCTGTTTACTAAATTCTCCTAGTAACATTTTTTATTGATGCCAATGAAGAGAGGGGTTCGCAGAAACCTACCTGGAAAATTTGCCTCTCAGACCCAGGATCCTTGCCAACTCCCTCTGCAAACTAGGTTGTGTGCTGAGAAAGAAAACCTCTGATTTTCGCCTGTTGATGCTCTGTCTTGATGCTACACAATATTCGTCTAGGAAGGTTATAATGATCCGTGCTTCCTTTCTACTTGTTGTGTTGAATAGCATTGTGTCATTTGCAAATTGTTGGTGGGTTGTTGTTTCCAATCCATTTGCTACTGGCACTCCCTTCCACTTTCCTGCCTGTCTCAACGCGCACTAATTCCCCTACCCATTGCCTCCGCTATGATGATGAACAGGAAGGGAGATAGGGGGTCCTCTTGTCTGATGCCTCTGGTGGATGCAAAGAAACCTTGTGACGTCCCGTTGACTAGGACAAAGAACTTGGCAATTGATATGCAGTTGTTTATCCAGCTTATCCATTCTACCACAAATCCAAACTTCCTGAGTACCTCTATTAGGAATTGTCTATCCACTAAATCATATGCTTTAAGGATATCTAACTTGAGGATCGTACACGGCTCCCTTGCCTTTCTAGCTGAGTGAAGGGTTTCATGAGCTGTGATGATACCTTCAACAATTGATCTCCTTGGGGCAAATCCACTCTGCTCCTTTGAGATGATCAGGCTTAGAGCTCCTTTCAATCTGTTGGCTATGATCTTAGTGATTACTTTGTAGACCGTATTGCACAGTGCAATAGGCCGGAAATCCCTTATTGTCTAAGGATCCTTTTTCTTGGGGATTAAGGCCAAAAACGTATGATTTGTTGCTCCCAGCATAGTCATCTTTTTCCTTGATTCTTCCTCTGCCAGAGTTAAATCCTCTCCCACTATTTCCCATAATTTTTTGAAAAAAGCTAGCCAGGAATCCATCCGGGCCCGAGGACTTGTCAGGGTTCAGCTGGAATGTTGCTTTTTCACCTCTTCCATACCTATTTTCTGATATAGAATTCTGTTTTGATTTTCTCCTATTATTGTTGGGATAGAGCTTAGAAGTTTATCCCAAAAAATTCTATTGTCCGGAGCTGGTCTGTTCAGAATTGACTGAAAGAAATTCACTGCTTCCTCATTAACCTCCTCCATTGATTGAGTTTCTGTTCCATCCTCCCTTTTGATAGATGTGAGTTTCTGTTCCATTTACTACTATGTAAGGTATGCAGTTTTTAGATGGTGTTGCAAGAACAACTTTAGGAGTTCAATACCTTTAGGGAATCATTGCACAATGGTGAGGGACAAAATATTTAAATACCAAGAATAGAGAAGTATACTTTACTCAAGAACCCATTAATAGCCTTACAAATCTATTGGTCATGGAATTATGCCCTCCTTCAGACAACAAAAGTGAAACAAATTGCAAAAAATTATGCCAAATGAAGCTTTGCGATTTAGAAGAATTTGAAAGATTTGCTTTGTACTTCAGGGAATTATGTTATAGGTCAAATACTGCTGATAGTATCTTTGTTAAGCTAAAATTCCTTTAAGGACTTTCTTACGACATCTACGATAAAATCAGTGCTTATTTAAGCTCTAAAGAAGTAACCATTGTAGGATGTACTATAACAGATCTCATAGAGTTTGGCAGAACTAGAATTCTAGCCTTTATTTATGACCAATGTTATGTGCACAAGTTTAACAAACATCAAGCTAAGTTTTTTCCCTCAAGCATTTTAGAAACCCAAACACATGGCTATAGTCCATTTATCAACCTACAAGAAAGCAACATCGTTGCCATTATTAAGTATCTCACAAACTTTCCTTTCATTACCGCTCTTTTCACAAATGCTCCAAAAGATATGACAAACCACTTGTTAGAAGTGAATTTGAGTCTGACTTTTGAACACAAAATATTTCATCTTGATCTAATGCTCTGGAAAAATACGTTCTCTGCACCACAAATGTTTTTCCCCTGAAGATTAGCTTGAGTGGAAGCTGTAGAATACCAGCATACATAGACTACAGAAAAGATGAGAGATATGGGAGCATTTGCACACTCAAAAAGTGGATTTGGCTCTATGATGTCTTGGTAAGAATACTCTTTTTGAAGAGCTGTGATAAAACCCAAAGTTAAATAGATTCTTTCATCAAGAAGCAGTAACCCCTATTTATAAAAGAATTGAGTATTGTATAAAGAATCCACTTCATAACCATATTGACTAGATGCAATGAAGTTACTATTACCTTCTCACACAAATGATGTACTATTGATCATGTGCCCAGATAACATATACTAGGTGTTACAAAAATATTTTCCAATCTTTGTTTACTTGGTCTAGTTGTGTACATTTGTCCATGAGAACACTAGAGGTATCAAGGCCAAGTTTTGATCTTTAGGGATGGAAAATTTGGTGTACAGATGACTTAAATTTTTGTTGGATTGAAGTGACTTTCTTTTACTAAAAAATAGACTTAGAGGTGCTTTCAATGAGCCAGTTGTTATAACTTTTGAAGAAAATCAGCAGAGATATAGCTGCTGCAACTATTATATTATCAAGTATCTTCTCTAAGAAGATAATTTTTTTAAAGTAAATAAGAGCTACCCCATTGTCTATGTAATCAATCTATTTCAATAACAATATAATTGTGTTTTATTGTATTAAGGGCTTGCAAGTGTAAGTGCAATGCATGTTTTAGGCATGGAGATGACCCCATGTTTCCATCTTTTATATATTCATGTCTAATTAATTGGTGTCACCATTTCCTACCAATATGGTGATTTGATGAGGTTGAAAGGAAATCCATTAGTGTAAATGCAACATGCAATGTGCTTATCTGCAATGCCTCTTGTCTGAACTTGAAATAGCCTTTCTAATGGGTCTGCATCCTGAGTAGTTCTTTTGAGTGAAAGAAAGGGGCTATTGTTTTTCTTGGGAAAATGGTTTCCCAATGGAAGGTTGTGCGACAGCCACTATTGGAGAAGTGGAGGATGGCCTTGTAGGTGGTTTGTGTGATCCTCTTTTGGGAAGATGGTTTCCCAAAGGAAGTCCATTAGTGTAAATGCAATGTGCAATGCGCTTATCTGCAGTGCCTCTTGTCTCAACCTGAAATAACCTTTCTAATGGGTCTGCATCCTGAGTAGTTCTTTTGAGGGAAGGAAAGGGGCTATTGTTTTCTTGGGAAGATGGTTTCCCAAAGGAAGGATGTGACAACCGCAATTGGAGAAGTGGATGATGGCCTTGTAGGTGGCTTGCGCGATTCTTTCCTGGCCAAAAGATGGGATCTTGATCTTGCCATCTCTATTGCTATGTGCTTCTTTTCTATTTGATCTTAGCAAGAACTTGCTTGTTTGACAACCTATGTTTGTTTAGCCCACCACACACTGATTTTTTGGCTAATATTTGTTCACTGGGGAGCTTTTGCTCGACCATAAGGGCTCTTATATTTGTTCGGAAACTCATTACATTGGCAAAGATAACCCATGCCTCCATTAAGTTGCTAATTCATTGTGACATGTTGCCAAAGAGGTGATGCTTGGTCAAATGCCTCTTTAAATAAAAATATTTGGGTTCCTTGCAGTTTCACGCAGGGCTCATCATGGGTTCTCAAGCTCTAGGGATGTGCCCTGGGCATGCCCGGATCTGCACCCGGATTCATTTGGGCTGGGTATGACCCTAGGTACCCTCAAATCTGGTAACGTGGTTCCACAGCTAAATCTGATAATTTGTGTCATCACAGCAGTAAAACTTACTATTCTCTGAACTGTCACAAGATAAATTTGCAAATGCAAAGATATCATACCTGGAGCCATGCTGAACATACAAATACAGTGATATCAGTACTTGAATCAATGATTAAACATTATGAACATCCACTTGAATCAATGATTAAACATATCTGTACTTCCACAGCCAAATCTGCTGATTAATGTCCAGATAGTACTAGAATTTATTGCTACGTGAAATGACACATTGTCAATTTGTAAATGCAAAGATATTTTCTATGCACCTCTACCTTATCACTTACATTAAAAATGTGTTGAAACTACCTTGGAGCTGTTTTGTTGAGGCTTCTATTTTGACCATGCACCTATAATAGTAGTTTAATTAGCATCAAATGGTTGACACTGCAATATCATTTTTGTTCAAGTTATGATCAGTACCAACATAACTGAAAATTTCTTTCTAGGTCCATGGAAACACATCATAAGGTGAAGCTATCAGCAATGCTTTTTGGCAACAAGCAACAATAACGTTTTCATAGTGTTTTGAGTACATAATTTCAATATGGGAGAACATGTTATGAGCCTACAAGTTATAAAAAAAAATGTTAGCACATATGGTTTCGCCTATAAGCAATATGAGAGTATCTGTTATATCCATGGATTGGGATACCAGTTTATCAATATTTCTATTAGCTTGTCCAAACATGGATCCTTTTATGTAAGGGTTATCTTACATACTATCCAAAATAAAAGTTAATAATTACTGTTTTCTATAATGCTAGCAACCAGCTTGAGAAGCTTTATTGGATACCATTTTTATTATTTATTTATTTTTGCCATGGCAGGTCCCACAGTTCATTTTAGATTATATGTGGAGCCAAGGCAAAGCTTGTAAAATAGTGTGTACACAGCCTCGGAGAATATCAGCTACTTCAGGTGTCTGGTTTTGTTTCAATCCCTCAAATATATTTAGGGTGTTTTTAATATTCTAGATATTTGAGTAAAAATTATGAAACTGACATTTTCAATAAATGATCTCAGTTGCAGAGAGAATTGCTGCTGAGAGAGGAGAGCAAATTGGAAGCACTGTTGGGTATCAGGTATTACTTTTTGATTTCTTTTCCCCATGATTTGTTTTCTCAGATCGACTTTGGATACTAAGCTCCCTTGTATTCCAAAGTAATTCTAGTTTTTTTAAGTAATACTATTACTTTATCAAACTAATATTGTTCTTTGCTGTCATCAATCCAAAACAAAATGTAGGGGATGGATACAGGGCACAACAATCTGAAACCATGAAACCTTGGATATTTTACTCCAAAATGATCCTCTGAATTGGTCATGACAAAGGAATTTTTGTAGTATATATAAGGGGGTCACAAAAACATAACCAGTTACATCGAAATGTACAAGAATAAGAGGCCAAGCCTCACATCAAGAGTATCACGATATCTACATATCAGATAGTCCTATACATAGATACAAGAAGGAAACCAAAAGACTAGTGTAAGATATCATCATGGGTGTCTATCCAGGCAGTCCACCCCATAGATCCCTCCATCCACACAATGTTTTTCTTCTCCTGGATTTGTGCAAGCATAAAGATTTGGTCCTTTTTTGGAGTTTTTGTTTTTCTTAACCTCCTGGTTAAGCTTCTTGCAAGTCCTCTTGAACATCTGCAGGTTATCCATATTCTCCCTCCATTCATATCCATCATTCATCTCAAAGACGAAGAAAGTGGCATATCCCGTCTTCAGGAACCTTTTGAGCTTTTCCTTATCAATCAGCATAGTACTTTGAACCTGCAAGAAGATTTTAAAATATGCTAGTTTTCGAAAAGACTCGGTAAGAACTCTGGGGTTGTTTTGATACCTTTCCTCGTTTCTACATTTCCAAATCTGCCATAAAATATTAGAAGAGAGAATGTTCCAAAACAGATTAGTATCTTTTTTTAGCCCATCAATATGCCCAGTAATAATTTCAAGAATATTAATATTCATAGGATAAGCGATACCAAACATATGCCAAATTTCTTTAGCAAAAATACAGTCAAAGAGAATGTGTCTACCAGATTCAGGTAGTCTGCACAAGTTACAGTAATCAGCCGCAGAGTTATCTTTTCTAATTTGGAGTCTGTCAAGAACCAACAGCCATTGAAAACATTTTATCTTAGGCTCAATAGAGCCTTTCCACAATATATCAAAATATTTCTTCCAAGAGCAGATGTCAAGGGTGGAGTACCAAATAGAATTGACATGGTCAATGATGGCATCATTATATCCAATCACATTGTAAATGTTTTTAGCTTTGATTTTGGATATAATGGTCCCATCAGACCATTTACAGTTTAAATATCTCTGAGAGTCCACATGACAAGTAGTAGGTAAGTCCTTGGTAGCTTTAAGAATCATATTATAAGTTTTCTTCTGGGAGGCCGGGATAACAAAATTGCTTCTAAGATCATCCCAATTGATTATCCTGTCATGCTCAAAGAGGTTAGCCAATTGAGAAATGCCCATATTAGATCAGTATCTAGCAGAGCAGCCTTGGGAGAGGGCGAGGGGTTTGCCAGATAGGTGCAAGTTCCACCAGATGGACCTTTCACCATATAGCTGATTATCATCATGGAAGGCCTTGTTAGTAATATATTTCCTGACATGATTCCAAGCTTTCCATATGGATCTAAAGACAGCAGATCCTTGTACAACAATAGGAAAGTTGCCAATAATCAGATCATTAAAAGGCAGATTCTTCCAAGATTTTGCATTTTTGGGGAATCCCCTTTCTATATTGTTCCTAACAAGGATCTTCCATGGATCATTACCATCCATAGAATGAAAAATCCACTTGGCGGCAAGGGCAATCCCTTGGAGTTTAAGATCCTTCAAGCCCAAGCCCCCAAGGAGCTTATCAGTATGGCACCAATCCCATTTAACAACATGCATATTTCTATTTCCTTTACCATCAGAGCAGAGAAAGTTTCTGATGGCCTTTTGTATTTCCAAGATTTGGTAATTACTGAACATCTAAGTTGAGGAATAGTAGATATTGTAGGAAGAAAGAATTTTTTGGCAGACTTGAACTCTGCCAGCCAAGGATAAAGTTCTGTTGTGCCATTTATCCAGCTTCTTAGTGATTTTATCTTTAACCCAAGACCACATATCCTTAAGGGAGGGTTCAATAGAAAAAGGTATGCCTAGATATCTCACAATTTTATGCGGACCTCCCCATTGAAAAACATAGTTTTTGAACCAATCAGGGGGCTGCTCATCCCATCGAAGACATATAGATTTGGAGTGGGATAAACGAGCGCTAGAAATAGTGCAAAAAAAATTGAGTTTGTTTTGCAAAGCTTCAAAGTTGTCAGCAATGGCTTCAAAGAAAATAGCAGTATCATTTGCAAATTGGCAATTTATAAGCTCTTCATTATTAGGGAGAGATATGCCCCTGACAGCAGGGGAGATTGAGTTATCTCTAAGAATGTAAAACAAGGCATCAGAGGCAATAACAAAGAGGGCAGGGGCCAAGGAGCAACCTTTGCCTGATGGATCTACCAAGGGGGAAGGAGTTTGAAAGGGAGCCATTAACATCAACCTGGGCAAAAGCATCATTGAGCAACATATTAACAGAATTGCAAAAAACACTAGGAAATCCAAAAGCCTCAAGCATCATGGAGATAAAGCTCCATTCCACCCTGTCATAGGCCTTTTCGAAATCTAGAAGAAACATAGCAGAATTTTGCTGAGAGTAATTGGCCCAATTCATGGCTTCCCAGCTGGTGATCAGATTCTCAAGAATATACCTTCCTTTAATGAAACCAGTTTGGGTAGAACAAACAAATTTGGGTAGGATATTCTCAAGTCTCAGAGCCAGGATCTTGGCAAAATTTTTATAGGAAACATTAAGGAGAGTGATAGGTCTCCAATTTTTAATGAGAGCTTTGTCCCCATTTTTAGGAATCAACTTAGTAATACCCCTGTTGATGGAGCTACCCAGGGAACCACTAGCTAGGGCTTCCGAGTAGATATCTTGAAGATCTTTGCATATCCAACTAATATTAGCCTTGTAAAACTCCACAGGGAGGCCATCGGGCCCAGGGGCCTTGTGATTATTAAGGGAGTTGATGGCTTTTTCAATTTCCTCCAAGGAGATATCTTTAGACAGCAAGTCAACATCTATAGTGGAGATCCTATTAGGGATAAGAGATCTGCACTTTTTTTTAAGGGAAGTAGCCTCCTCCGAATCCTCAGAGGCAAAATGATTTTGGTAAAATTGATGTTGTCAAGGTCAGTTATTTCTTGATTATCAACTATAATTCTCTCTATAGTGTCATTGGATTGTTTATGCTTGATGAGGTTAAAGAAAAATTTAGAGCCACGATCACCAAACTGTAGCCAGTGAGCACGGGATCTAATTTTGGCCCCTCTAGGTTTAACCTGTTGGTGCTGTTTAAGGGCTTCCTTAGCATTAATCACATGAGAGATGAGATCATAGTCCGAGGGATTGGCTTGGATGTTAGTTTTAGCTTTCTGAAGGTCAGAGGAGAGATTTTTTTTGGTAAACCTATAGTCTTTGGCCCTTTTTTGGCCAATTGTCTTTAACAGATTCTGCCAAGCGAGAATGTTCATGTTCCATCTATCCGTGTGAGAGCTGGTGGGAAAGTTATTCTTGTTAATGAGTCTAATGATATGAATGGCAACAAGAGCGTCCTCATCTTTAAGAAGACTAGTATTTAGGATAAACTTGGGATTGGAGCCTTTGTTGTGCACAGGGGAATTATTAATTCTAATACAAGTGGAGATAAGATGGTGATTGGAGAGGGAAGTGGAGGTGACAAAGATAGAGTTGCCCAGGTTATCAGGCAAAACAGAGAAGAAATTTATATTAGCATAGAAACGGTCAAGTCTAGAATATATTCTAGAGGGACCTTGTTGGAAATTACACCAAGTATGCCATAAGCCTGGATTTGTGTCTTTATTTCCAGCCAAGGGGTCAAAGAAATGTTTAGCATTTTTCATTCTATTCTAGTGAATTTTTTCCAAGTCTTTCCAAGCAAACAGAAGACCACCAACTTTGTCCTCCTAGGATTCAACCATATTGAAATCCCCTCCCACAAGCCACGGGATATTAGGGAGAGCAACCAGCCAGTCCCAGAGGCTCGCTCTCTCCCTAAAATCATTCGAGGCATAAATAGAGCATATGCCAAAGACATTGTTATTGTAATTAATAGTAATCCACACTGCTCTGTTACAAGGGGAGTGCCCATTGCCAGTGATATAATTCTTCCATCTCGAGTTAACCAGTAGCGCAACTCCACCCTTGCCCCTAGGGTGGTTAGTACAGTATTTGATAGCATCTTTCCAAAGGAAGTTAAGATTGGATTCAAGTACGAATCCAATAGCTTTAATCTCTTGCAACATCAAGAAGTCCATGGAATTACAAGTATCTAAATAACGCTTAATAACAAACTTTCTGTCAGGGGATTCAAGCCCCCTTATGTTCCATGAGATGCAATTCATGAGGAAACTTGCGGGGGGGGGAGTGGGGGAGAACAATGATCTGCGGACCCCACAATTGGGGCCATAGTAACAAAGGGGATATCCCCATGCTTTTTACTGGAGGAGTTCTTATTTTTGGAGCCCAGAGGCCTCCCTCGTTGTTTAGATGTGGGGAAATCTCCCTTGAATCCATCATCATTATTTGAAACAGCAGGGGACAGGATATCCACATCCATGGACTGCTTTGGGTGGAGATTAGCGGAATCGGAGGAGTGCTTATAGGCAGGGATGACCTCAAGCATACAGTCGTCACTAAGCTCTCTGAAGATCTTATGAGGGAAGTTCTGAGGAGGGGCCGAGTCAATGCAATTGTCAGAGGGGTCCTTGTTGATCAAACTTGTTGGGGGGGAACTAATTTGGGTTTCCTGTGAGACGGCCAGGACGAGGTTGTTCGTGCTGGAGGCTAGCAGAGGATTTAAGGACATGGAGCCCACAATGGAGGTGTTAACCGGCTTATTGGTCTTTCGTCTACGCTTATTGGATTTTTTTGTCATGGTTTGGAGCCCGTCATTTTGAATCTCGTTCGCAGAGGACAAGGAATTAGCCGAGATTAAAGTAGGGGAAAGGGCAAGAGGGATGGACGGGGAGGGGATTAGAAGGCTCAGCTAAATGAGGGGTTTTGTTCACAGAGGATTCCACATTAGGGTTAGTAGTATTAGTGGATTTTTGCAGAGGCGAGGGCTTAGCTGACATAGGTTTTTTCTTAAGGATGGGGCAGTCCTTCCTTAGATGCGTTTTTCTTCTACACAAGAAACAAGCATTCAGACCCCCAAGAATTTCAATAGGACAAGAGTAATTATCCTCAGAGATGTTAATGTTAATATCAGCCAGAATGTCTTTACCAGGGTTCAACGAAATAAGTATCTTGGCATCCATATGAGGAACCAATCTCACAGTGTCATCCATTCGAATGACTTTACCAAGTGGTTCAAGCAATTGGGGAAGGAAACGCCATAGAAATGGCAGGATTTGTTTAACCAAGATCCACCGAGGGGCTGAGAGGGCAAGAACCTCCTCATGAATGGCCTCGGGAGACCAAGCCAGGGTGCGAAAGGAGGTAGAACCCACGGTCCAATATTGTTTTTTAAGAACTTCGGCCTGGGAATCATGTTTAGCAAAGAAAATCACATATAAACCTTTCTGAATTTGCCTGCAAAACGAAATATGGATACCAAGTTTCAAGTTCCAGTAGTTATGGAACCAATTATCTAAATTTTTTTTGGGAGGGCATTTATCCACTTCAACGGCAGAGAAAAAAATAGCAGAATTCCTTAATCTATTTTTTTCCTTCACAATTTCAACAAGCATTTCCGGATTTGGAGAAACAGAGAAAGGTAAAGTAACAACCCCATTGTTTTTACCGGATTCACAGGCTCCATGAACACTCGACAAGTTAAACCTTGCACTCGCGTCAATGGCAATACCAGAGTTAGCAACTGCCTCGGAGAACGATTTGGGTCTTGCAAGCAATGAATTGTTGGTTTTAGTGGGATTAGTTATGTTTGGTATGTCAGACTCTATTGATGTCCTAGGCGTAGCCGAAGGGAAAATACGAGGTACAGCCTTTGCCGAGCGGCAGAGGGAAGATGGAGAGGTTTCATTCATGTTAAATGCATTAAAAGAAAAAGGAGCGAGCACACCTGTCAACGTGCCGTCGCCGGGGAAACACAATTGCCTATCACCGTATTTTGCCATTTTTCGTTCTGCCTTTTTAATTATTAATATAAATACTCTAAATATATTTATGTCGACAAAGGAATTTGGCTTTTGTATTAGTTGTAATAACAGTTCAAATGTAGAAGATGAGTATAATAAAATTGAAATGGAATGATAATGTATCAAAGAAAATTGTCTGTGCCACAAAATTGTCAAAAGAACTTGAATATTATGACAATATGTTATCAAGGAAGACAAGCAAAAATAATTGGTGGCGCCTTTCTGGTTAGAAAGAGCGGTTATTTGAATCCTAAACATTCAGGTTTTGTTTCTTGTAGCAGTGGTAAAATATTTCTAGATACATTCACAAGGTGAACTTATTATCATGGTTACACTGGGACTTCAAAATGCGTAAATTGCAATTTTTACAGCTGGAATAATGAGTTTTTTTTTTTTGCTTTTTTGAATTGCCAATAGATTACCAGTATAAGAAAATTACATACTATGTTTTAGATCATATCAGCACACAGTCTATTAGACCACACAGGGTCCCAAAAGTACAACACAGATTACTTCAGACCTATATGCTTGCCTTGCAAAGCTTCTATATTGCACAGAGCTGTAATTTATGTTAAGCACAGTCATCGATAAGTAGAAGTTTATGACAGTACATGTATTACAAAATTTACAAAAACTTGCATTTCAGCTTCCAGCCTTTCAAAAGTTAATACTTTCACTGTAATTTTCATTGTCATTCCACCCGATTGGTGGATCAATTGCTGACATATCATCATTTGATCTCACAACCTCTACTGTAAAGTCTTCTCCCTGGTTGACATAAAATCTAGGTCCTCCCTGGAATCCTAGGTCTTTCTGTAATGTTTCTTTTGCATATTTCTTGTTGTATTTCTTCTGGAACTCTAGACAGCTTTTCAGAAAGGCTATGTTGTCTTCTTTGTTGAACGGTCAGTGCCTTGCATATTTTATTTCATCTTTATTGACTTCCATCTTACCATCCTTCAATAACTTGATGAATTTATCTTTGGAAACCTCCATTGTAACTGTAACCTGCACAGAAATATCATGAAAATTGAGTCTTCTATTAAACTTAGTAAGTGCTCTCCTACTGCCTTGGAAGCATTCCTCATTCCTAGCTTTCCACAAAAACCACAAAATTTCAGAAGATAAAAGAAGCCAAAACAAGTTAAAGGTTTTATCCAATCCTTCTATAAAACCAAAAAGAATTTCTTGCCACTTAGCCTTACCCTCATTCCCCCAACCCCTCAGGTCTGCACAGAAAAGGTTCACCTCCTTAGCAAAGAAACACTAAAAAAAAATATTCATAATAGTTTTAGGCTTCCTACACAACTCACAGATATTTACGCTATAAGAGTTTTAGGCTTCCTACACAACTCACAGATATTTACGCTATAAGATAGACAGGTGTAGGGTAGCTTCTGCTGTCATGTCCCCGAAATTACGACACTAAAAACCCTGACATTGAAATACAAATGAATAAATAAAACTAATAACAGTATAAATATCAAAATATAAATATAAATACTAGCAATTTAATATTATTATAATTATTATGATATAATCATAATAATATAAACATAAACAATATATATCAGAAATGGCAGCGATTCTATTCATGATATGGAGTGATTAATTTTGATGTTAAAACAGCAATTGTGTTCCATTTAAAAGAAGCAAATTATCTTAAATGATTATGAGTATAAGATGTAGTGATTACCATTAGGGAAGGAAGAGCGTTTACTTTCCAAAAGTATCGATGATTAAGTGTATAAACATAGTGATCTCCAAAAGTTTTAAGGCAGTGAATGGAAGTTGTTTAGAACACAACAATTAATAATCTCCTTTGATAATGCAGCAATCTAATTCTCATTTATTATGTTATGTTTGTTGTTAATCAAAAGCAGGATTTGTAAGGGGAAAGTCATGTCTTAACCAAATAGTTGTCTATTTCAAAGGGTTGCCTCTCTTCTTGAAGGCATAATACATATAAAAGGAGATTGTAATTTGAGAAGAAGGGGGAAGGGGAAGAAAGTCTGATATAGAACTATATAGAACTAAAAGTCAATAAGATATCTGAATAAGGTGTTCAAAGAATCAATGTTGTTCATTTACACAAGAAGCAAAAACTTCAATAAATAGAATTACAAAGACAATGTTTCTAAAAGAAACAATTGTTAACAACAAATGAAGTTAGCAACTACTAGATGACCATTAACAACACAAATGGAAAGATATTATACTAATACCCTCCTTTAATGGTCATCTTTCTAACCACCCAGAGAAATAACAGAGAAGGCTGCCCCCTTCTTCTCAGAATGCTTCTGCAACAAAAGACAAGAGCTTGCCACTGACTCTGCCACCAACCCTCCCAGAGATTGCATAACTTTGGATATACCCAAAAAACAACACCAATCGTCCAACTTAATGTTGGAAAATAGAACTGTCCCTCCCTATAACTAGAGACACACCAAGAATAACTACCACGATTTTGAGGAAAAATCAGCAAACCCTCCAAACTTTTTGCAAATGAGCACAACGCTCTAGAACAAACTGCAAAAAAACCGTTGGTGTAGATGTTCGCACAACAACTCTAGGCGCGACTTAAAACAAATTGCAACAAAGTACGATTTTTGAGGAAAAAATCTCCAAACCTAGAAATCCAAAGATTACAAATTGTCGTTTTTTGGAAAAAAGGGTAAAAAACGCAAACATGATTTTTGAGGATAAAAATAATCAAAACTGGACATGATTTTTGAGGTGAAAAATCGATTAAAACTAGACACGAAATCTGAGACAAGGATCGGAGTACAAAACTTCGTTTTTTTTTTGAGGAAAAATGGTAAATCCCAATAGAATATTTTTTAAAAGGAGAAAAAATTATTAAAAAACCCTCCCTTAATGTTTTTTTCGGAAAAAATATTAAAATTATTTCCCAATAGAATTTTTTTTAAAAGGAGAAAAAATAATTAAAAAACCCTCCCTTAATGTTTTTTCTCCTTGCTCTTTGCTCATCCTGATGATGGATCACGGAGTGTGATCCGAAACGTCGATGCATAAAATTCACACACAATCAAAATCTATAAATCACTTAGCTAAAAATATTAAAACCGAGACAATTTTTAAAGGAAAAAATTATAAACCCACCAAATAATTTTTGAGGTCAAAATTATTAAAACCCAAAATTTTTAAGGAAAAATTATGAAAATCCAGAAATATGGATTTACGAAACCCTAATTCGTAAGCAGAGGCGTGGGTCGATAGAGATGACAAAACGTGACTAGCAATATCGTGCCTAGAAAACTTTCAGAGATTGCAAAAGAAGGTCGTGTGAACAAAACACACCCAAAAACATAGGGTCATGGCCATGAAAACAACGAAAACACGTCCAATCACGTCCACAAAAAACCCGCGTTTTAGATTTGCAGGGAGTCACGCAGCTGGAAATCACGAACAAAAATAAGCTCAAAACACGATTTTGCGACTCAGAAACGCATAGAAAAACATGTCATAGAAGCAGGAAAAAATGGAGGTTGCGTGGGTTATAATTGTGCCCAGAAATTGATTAAAATCACGCGGCCAAGAAAATGTAGGAGAAAACTCTCATTCCGACAGAGAAGATGTCTGAAAGTCACGATGATGCAGTCTGGAAATTGCGTACAGAACAAAAAGCGAAATCTTGACCACCAAAAACACTTAGGAAGTCGCACACCTTCTAGAACGCGTGCCCGAAAAACAAAGATGGTTACAAAAAATCGCAGAAAGAGTAGAGAGAACAAAGACATGATTTTTAGGAACGAAAAAAACCCCACGAAATCCAGAATCACGCCAGAACCTATTCGTGATTACAACTTGCAGAGGAAAATCACATGATAACAAAGGAGAGATGCAATTTTCACAAGATCTTTGAAAACATCAAAAATCAAAAATCACGATTGGCGCTAATAGCTTTTGGCTTTGATACCATGTTCAAAGAATCGATGTTATTCATTTACACAAGAAGCAAAAGTTTCAATAAATAGAATTACAAAGACAATTGTTAACAAAAGACGAAGTTAGAAACTACTAGATGACCATTAACAACACAAATAGAAAGATATTATATTGTTATAAGGAACAAAGCATCGAATCACAAAGGTGAAAATAAAATAAGAAAACAGGATTATATTTCTAAGTATAACAACATAATTGATCGTAGAGCAAATAGACTTAGTCTGAAGGGCAACAACATCTAAACTTTAAGGCTTCGACCTAGAAGGAAGCATTGTCTCATAAGACAGAAAGCACTCTCTAGAACCCATTTGTAACCCAGGCAAGAGGATCAGATCTGGGCATGAATCACAGGTAAGGTATCCATCATTGCAACAGGTTCAAATCAGAATAATAAGATAATCCATCCCTGTGTTCATATTGCTGATGTTATGAACAGTGATATTATTCTGATTTAGGAATAATTGATCATGAAGGGATGAGGCAGGACTGCAAAAGGGAGAACTGCGAAAAGGGCACCCTATTATGCAAAAAGGAGAACTACGAGTAGGGCACCCTATTATGCAAAGGGAGAACTACAAGAAGGGCACTCTGTTATGCAAAAAGGAGAACTGCAAGTAGGGCGCCCTATTATGCAAAGGGAGAATTGCGAGAAGGGCACCCTATTATGCAGAAGGGAGAATTGTGAGAAGGGAACCTTATTGCAGCCTCCCAACTAGCACTACTTGAATCAATTGTTGAAAAAGAAAGGTCTTCAATCATATTAGGAGAGGTTGGCATGATGGAGGAGTACTGTGTAAAGCCCTCACTAGGTACACCACCTCGTGATGATGGTTCAGGACCATCGGTTAAGGACCACATGAGGCCACAAAGGATAATTAGCATTATGGATTTCTCCTTGGAAAGTTTCACCTCAAAGGCCATGTAAAATAATTTGAGCTTTTGCCTAAGATTCTTAAATTTATCTCCTTCAAGTTTAATAAACAATGCAATTGAATGTTTAGGAGGTCCTCCTCATTAGGAAGGGACATTCTTTTTATCTTGGGGCTTATTGATGAGTCTCTTCGTATGTAGAAAATAGCATCTACCATATGCTTTTTCAAAGTCAAGGAGAAGCATGCCTATATTTTGATTGGAGCACCTTACCCAATCGATAGCCATCCCAACTTGTCATGAGGTTCTCTAATATGTACCTACCTTTAGTGAATCTTGTTTGAGTACTGCTGATGAAGGACGAGAGGATGTCAACCAGTCTAAAGGCCATTGCCAAAATCTTGTATGATACATTGAGCAAAGTAATTGGTCTCCAGTTTTTTATTAATGACTTGTCTCCTTCTTTAGGTAGTAATTTAATTATACCTTTGTTAATGCTACTTCCTAGTGAGCCTCTAGAGATAGCTTCAATGTAAACCTCCTATAGATCATCACTCACCAATCAACATTCTTCTTGTAGAATTCTACAGGGAGGCCATCAGCCCCTGGATATTTATCATTTCTTAGGATTTGGATGGCTTTTACAATTTCCTCCTTAGACACACCTTTACCTAACATTTTTGCACTTTCCCTAGAGACCTTTTTAGATATTAAGTTTTTGCATAATATTCTTGCATTATGACCTTGCCATTTATCCCCTTTAGAGGTAAAATGATCTTTTTAAAAACAATGGAATTGGTTCTTCACTTCCTCTAAGTCACTTAAAAGATTGTTGTTGGCTCATATGCATCCAATATTTTCTTTTATCCTTATTTCTTTGATAATTCTAAAGAAAAAATTGGAGCCTTTGGCCCCATAACTTAACCAGTTCATGTTTGCCCTTCACTTTAAACCTTGGATTTTATTAGCTTGCAATTTTTCCAAAGAGTTTTAATTTGGTATTAGCTCCTCATTCAATTCTACATTCTTTGGGTTTCTCTGGAGATTTGATTCCTGTTTGAGTAGATTTTCTTGGAGAGTATTTTCAGTCTTCTTGCTGTCCATTGCTTTATTTCTCTCCAACAGTCTCGAAGATAACTGCCCATCCTTTAACATTTTATTCTATTTCTCAATGGCTGACTTATATTTTAACATCCATTTATTAATTTCCCTAAGAGTAAAATAGCCTCATTGCAGTCTTCATCTTTTAGCAGGCTAGTGTTTAGAATAATTTTTTATCTGTTCTATAATCCTTTGGATTTTCATTAGTTATTCTGATCTGACATTGATAGGGTGGTGATCAGAAAGAGAGCAAGGATAAACTCTTACTCTGTTACTACCGTTGGTTAGGTAAAAATTGAAGAAGTCTCTGTTAGCATAGAATCTGTCTAGCCTGCTATAAATTCTCCTATTCCCTTTTTGGGAGTCACACCATGTGAACTAAATATTTTTACTTTCTTTTTTCACGCCTTCTAGAGGATCAAAAAGCTTGAGTCTATTCTTCATTCTATACCAAAAGTATTTCTCGTTTCCTTTCCAATCTATGTCTATAGCACCAGCTTTATCTCCACTATTCTCTATCATGTTGAAGTCCCTCCTTACAATCCAAGGAATATCTTGCAGATTATACATCCAATTCCAGAGTTCCCTCCTATCTTTGTAATCATTGGAAGCATATTTTGAGCAGAGCCCAAATCTTTTATTCGTTTTTTTTTTTCTATACTATCCATACTATCCTATTGCATGGAGATATTCCATAGTCTGTCACATTGAACCCACCTATTGGCTAATAAAATGGTAGATCCCCCCTTACCTCTTTTGTGCTCAGTATAAAACTGGGAAGACTCTTTCCAAATGAATTTGAGATTGGTTTCCAAGGTGAAATTTACAACTTCTATCTTTTGTAATAGGATAGCATCTTTGAATTTATCAAGGGTTAGATATCTCACAATGTACTTCCTATCAAGGGATTCAAGTCCCCTAACATTCTGACTATTAATATTTGAGATTCATTCTTAGTGTTCCTAAGCCTATCAAAGTATTTAGGAAGTCTTTTTTTTTTTATAACTTTCCTCTTTGAGTAGGGATCCACCTCCTCTTTATATTTCTGGCTTTTCTTTTTTCTTTTAATTTTTAACCATCCTTCTTTCTTTGGAAGATTTTTCTCCCTAGATATGGGCGATGTGACTGATTCAGGAAGTATATCGCTCTTTGTGCCCTCCTTGTTTGTTAAGTACCTTATATCTCCTGTTGGATTCCAAGTATTTTTTTCTACTTGGTGAACACCGCTTTGATTTTATTTGTCTAAAACTAGCACTTGGGCAAGTTCCTTTTGCCCATGGTTAGTATTCGGCAAAATGGACATAGTATGATTGCTCACAACATTGAGGTTTGTATGCTTCTCTATTTTATTCCACTCTTTCCTATCACTATCTTTTTCAATCCCCGTTCTCGCTTGTCTAAGGCTAAGTCTTGGGCATCTATATGTTGCCCAAGGTTAGTCTTAGACAAGGATGTCAAATTGGGGTTGGAACGCTCCAAATTAAGATCACATATATTAGTGATATCTTCTTTATCCTTCAAATCTTTACCTTTTATTTCTTTGGTCTTAAATTCTTTGGCCTTAACTCCTTGCATATGTACATACATTATAAATTGTTTTACTCTCCCTTATTG
Source organism: Sequoiadendron giganteum (assembly GCA_007115665.2). NCBI lineage: Eukaryota > Viridiplantae > Streptophyta > Pinopsida > Cupressales > Cupressaceae > Sequoiadendron > Sequoiadendron giganteum. The sequence continues at coordinate 514,823,001 of CM021108.1, read as the reverse complement.
ATCTTTTCCCCACAATTTCTTTATCCCCATTAATCTGATCCTCACCATTAGATATGGTCTCTTTGGCCTTGGAGTGATCCTCTCTATTGTTTCCATTATTCTTTTTAAAACTATTGTTTTGAGCAATCCTCTTTTTAATCTTGTCCAACACTAGCTCTTGAGCATTCTTCTTGTGCCAAGGAATCTTGAAAGGCCTAGTTATTGGGATAGAGTTATGGTTCCCTTGGGATGTATTTTCCTCGTGGAGTGAAATAGAAACCCTCGATTTAGAGTATATTATCTCTATGGTCTGGTTCTCAAACTTAGAGTTTGCACTTTCTGTTTCAATATTAGGGTTATGACAAATTACATCTGCTATACCAACCACTTTGTTTGCATTGTGATTTCTTTGGAAGCGGATTCTAGGGTAATTTTCATAGGGTTAATTCACACAATTCTGAATTAGTTTTTAATATTGTTACAATTGTAGAGTCTGTTTTAGCATCATTTTCATTCACCACATTCACCCTTCCTTTTGTAAGATCCATAGGTATAGGGTTTACAAATTTCGGGTTGAGCTTTTGGTCTCCTACTTTACCCTTAAAAATAGGGCAGTTCCTCCTCATGTGCCACTCCATTTTACAAAGAAAGGAAACATTTATACCTCCTAATAACTCAATTTTGTAGGTCAACAATCTTTCCCTAGTATTAGTTTCTATTTCCTCAAGAAAATCCACTCTCAGTGTCAAGGATGCTAGTAACCTAGCATCCATATGCAGGAGGGTAGAATTAGTCTTTTCTATTCTCATTTCTTTCCCTAGCAAGGAAAGCAATTGTGGTAGGAAAGCCCAAATTTGGGGATGAACACTTTTCACTGTAACCCATCTAGGGTAACAAAGAACCAAGACCTCATTCAAGACGTTTGGAGACCAAGCAATTGCCCTAAACATTGAGTTACCAATATTCAAAAATTCTTTCGATATAACTTTTTCTTGCATATTGTGATTTTTGAAGAAAACCAAAAATAGCCCCCTATGAATCATCCTACAGAACGAGAAATGAATTCCTAATTTCCATTCCACACATTGCTAAACCATTCATCCAAATACTTCCTAGCAAGAATTTTATTACAGTCAGGCTGCAAGAAAAATCACCACAATTTTTAAATGACTTTCTTCCCTATCCAATGCAACTAACATTTCTGCATTTGGAATGACAAAGACCTTCCTAGGGCCTCTAGGAGAGCACTTACCTTTTTTGTCTCTTGCTTGTTGATTCCAATAAACCTTGCCATCATCTGTAGCCTCAAACCTAGCGGCCGACAAACACCTCCACCGCTTTCCTCAACGCAACAGTGTCCCTGAATGACCTTGTATTACCTTTACCACTGCCATTAATGCCCACCGTCCCTTCCTTGTCATCAGGGGGATCACCTGACACATTGTATCCCCCTCCATAAATTCCACATACAAACATGTACCCACTACAACACAGAGTTAACTACCAAATGCCGAGGGCAATAAATGTCTTTCAAGGGCAGGAGTAAAATAAAACGAAATTCAAAACCAAAGTAAACATTTCAAATTGAAAAAAGCAAGCACAACACAAGGAATGGGACCAAAGACAAAGGAGAGTGACAGAGGGGGAGAGAACATCAAACCGTCAATGGCTTGCAACCATTTCCTCCACCAGCAGCCATCTCAGATTCCTCTCTCCATCTTTGTTCAGATGTTTGTTTTCAAACTAATAAACTATTTGCAAGGTTTCTCAAGGAAATATTGAAATATGAGTATTAAGTAATTGGTTGGGCATATATTATTTACAAGATATTAATATTTATTACAAATTTGCATGCCCAGATAGTTGTCATGACTTCTTTTTGGAACCTCTTCTAGATTTCCCTCCATTTATATCTTTTTCTGCTAAAATAACTTCTACATTGCTGGTTATATACAATGGAGTTGCATCCTCCTTGTGTACTCAGAACTTGGAGGATATTTATTCGTTTCAAATCCTTGTGGTTGTTATTTGTTGTAGTGGTTTACAATCTTGCAAAGGCAGTATCTCCCATCCATTTTGTGGTTTTTATATTTCTTTAGTGTATTCACTCTTGGATAAAAGAACTAGAGTTTTAAAAATTGGTATATAAAAATAAAAGTTACTATATAAAACCACAATATATCTCTCTAAAGGTTTTTCTCTTATTTCTCTAAATAGGCTTTAGAAGTTTCAACGTACAGGACATTTTGGTGTGATGAATTTATCATAACCATAGTTCTGGCCCAGAAAACAATATAATTCAGTCACAATCATATATGTATGTTAATGCATAGCTGCTATGTGTGGATTTATTTCTTTTTTCTATGCAGATAAGACTGGAATCAAAAGGAGGAAAGCACTCGTCTCTAATGTTTTGTACAAATGGTGTCCTGCTACGGAAATTGGTTGAATCGGGAGGTCAACTTTCTGAAGCAAAGGCAGAATGTCAAAGCCAGAAGATGCAAGACTCGTGTTCTTTGGATGCAACTCATATCATTGTGGTAATGTTAAAATTTGCTCATTTATTTAGTGAATCACTCTACATGCCAATACTTAATTATATATAAAATTGGTTTTGATGCATTCAAAGATCAGCTGAATGTTTTCTAGTTTATCTTTTTCTCGTGTTTTGAGGGGAACTGTAAATGATCTGTATATTTCTTTGTATATTATTTTCTTCATTTTTGTGGGTTTTAGCAAGGTTCAGCAGTTCTTTAATTGGAAATTTATGGTCCAAAAATTATATCATAATTTAAGCTTCTTGAGCCAGCATTTGAGCAATTAATATGCCAAAAGATTGTTATTGAATTATAATGATGTGCATTTTTAATACATTCAAGATATAAAGGCATAGCATTTTATGAATGTAAAATTTATCACACTGGCATGACCTAATTTCTTAATATCTAGCTAAAGATAAAAATTGAATATTTTTACACTCCATACATGTTTCAAATGTCCAGGAGCAATTAGCCGCTAACTTTTACATATGAGAACCATTTAAGGAAGATGAATTTCCTTTGCTTCAGCAATAAGGCTCTGAAATATCAAATGCTTTACCTAATCAGGTTAATATTGAATATTTGACAGTTGTTTTGGTGTTTCAGCGTTCATAATTCTGGTCAAAAGTGTTTGCTTGACTGTTAACATTGTACAGGTGTTCTACAAGTTGCAAAACAAATGGTGTAGGATGGTGAAATTCATAGTCCACAATAGGGTTGTCAATGGTGCTATTGGTTCTAACAAAATGAATATCTTAAAGCATAACTCAAGGAAGATACTGAGAAATGCCATGAATATGTTTGAAAAATTTCACCCGTAGCCTTCTCCACCTTATCGCTCTCACACCTACTTTTTCTTTATCCTATTTCCTGAATTTTCACATTTCAACTTACTCCTTTCACCTCATTCACCCCTCGGCTCTCTTATTTCTTTAGCATTTTTCCTTTCTATACTAAGTCAATTTTCAAAGCTTCTTTCCTTGTTGTGTTCACAATGTGTCTCCCATTGCATCTGTTTTTGAGGATTGTCTCTTGCAAAAATCTATATGCCTTGGACACCCTAATCTAAAAGTGAAAGAAATGAATAATACAATTTGTTTTGGAAATTTGAAATATAGCAAATCAGATTTGATTTTAGAAAGTCCAAGACAAGACAGCCTTATTTTAGTTTTCAAGGTTAGATTTCATTTGAGAAAATTAATAATTGCTAGGGAACTCCATCATAGGAATGTGGACCACGTCTCTGTCTCCATATCCACAATTTCTGGTGACTAAATTTAAAGAAAGCATAATCAGATTAGATTTGAGCAAGATAAGATTTGATTTTAGAAAAGTTTAGATCAAAGCCTAAATGATTGTTTGAAAAAGCCACGTTTTCATTTTTTCCTTCCTTTCTAATCAGTGTTCATAGACACTTCCTACCAGACTTGGTTTCTGCTTATTTTGTAAATTCTTTGCATTAATATAAGCTCTTTTTTATTGCTGACTAAAAAATGTCATGGATATGAAGTGAAGGGAAAAATTCTTTGCATTAACATAAGCTCTTTTCTTTCTGAAATGCTTCTTTTAGAAAGAATTTGGATTCCAATCCAAATAATTCTTCGTTGTCATATCGGAAACTGTTTCTTGAACTTCTCCCACATTCAGTTTTGTTTGTTTTTGCATGTTAATCCAAGGAGAGTATCTTATGACATGTATGTTTACAAAAAAATATTGTGTCATCCAAAGTCTACAAACTTCTTTTTTCTGGACCCTTTAACTTATCAAAAATGATTCTTCGTAAAATGGCTGCAAAAAGTTGAATTTTTGAAACTATAATTACTTTATATGCTACAATACATAAATATCATATTTTGATATGATACTTCTATTGTCTCCTTCTGGATTTGAATACTACAATATTGAATTTTTAATAATGACAATAGTGAATTGAACAATGAGCTCTTTTTCTACTCAGATATGCTGACATGCTAATTCTCCAACACTCTAGAGTTTTTGGATTGATAATTGGATGCCAGACCATACTAATGATTTCTATATATGAGATTTTGTTTATTTTTAGCTTAGTACTATGTTTGCTGCCCTCTCATTATCTGTTTTGCATCTTGATAAACTTGCACTATCACATATTGCAACTTATCTTGAAGTTGTTAATGTTTGATGTCCAGGGGTGCTGCATTGTGTTGGTTTAGAATGGAATGATTAAGACTGGTTATTCTGTTTCAAGATTGCAAGTAACAGCTGTGATGTGAAACGTTTGTGAGCGTTTTAGGGTGATATAGCATCATGCGAGAATTCATTGCATTGTAATGCCAACATGTAATAACCACCCTAGATTTTTAATTTTTGAAAATTATTGCAAACTGGAAATGAGATATAGTTAGCTTCCTTCACACGTGTGATCACTCAGTTTCCAGTAAGGGCAAGGTGAGAGCATACTGTGTTCAAGATTACAAATTCATTGAAATATAGCGGCTGAAAGTAAACATCCACTTATTCAGTGGAAATGTTTATACAATGTAAAAATCAAGCTTCTTCCACTTTCCAATGTTGAGTGAGTACAAACAAAATGAGAACAATTCTTCCACTTATTCAATGGTGAGAGTGAACCGAACATAAGTAACTCACCCACTTATTTAGTGGCGAGTGATTACAAATAAACCACTTTTTCAATGGGGTAAGTATCAGCAATAAAAAAAATTCATTTACTGGTGGTTCTACCATCCATTGTTACAATGCTCCATAAGCATCATTAACACTGAATAACTTCTACAATAATATGTTGATAAATATTACAATGCTGATACAAGTGTTGATATGAGAAAATAATGTTGAGAACACCCCTAGAGGTTCCCCAAATCATGAAATAACCATCCAGCTTGCAATAATATACCTCAATGATTGTTAGATTTCTTGTTGGTACAGGTCTGCAATACAGTAGAAATAACATTGGAACAGGTCTAGACAACAACCAATGTTCCAGTGAACTCACCAAATCACTTCCAACTCTTCAACAATTTAAAAAACTGATGTATCTTTACCCAAACAGCTCTCAAACCACACCAAATCGCTTTGCAAGAGAGATATTCAAAATTTGAGAATGAATTTCAGTTGATACAGGTCCGAATCAACAAATACAATAGGTACAAACCCACTTGAAACCCTCATAATTCATTGCAGATCTAAAGAGTCCATCAAAATGAAGGTATATACTATATATACATTCCTAAACCTTGGGTGCCAACATTTGGAATGATCAAGGGCTAAAAAGTGAGGCGCTTTACCCTAGGAAACCCCACACCACCTACTAGGTAGCTGTATGACCATCAACGAAGGAGTGGTACGACCAACACTTAGAAAATTATAGGAATCTTTAGCAAACTTAGCAAAAAGTCATCAATCACTGCAAAAATTCTGCAACTAGAAGACATTGAATACCTCCATGATAAAAACCAAAATTGAAAGCTTTGTTGAAGCACAATAGTGATCTCTTAAATGAAATCACTTCAGTTTAGCTAGGGACTATCTTTCAACTTTGAAACTAGAAAACTTGTGAGGGTTTTTGTCCTCAAAAGATTGTGGAAGAACCCAAGTTCAATTTGACAACATAATGTTATCATTAATCAGGATATCCAAAATGAGCCCCAACACCTCCTTTTATAGCTTTTTGGAAGGAATTAAACAATTTAAAAAATATAGTAATACACTTTATCTCCCTCAAAAAGACCTTTTTTAAAATAATAATAACATTTCATGAGAAAAGCCCCCCTTTCTAGGTATCTAACTTTAAAAACACTTAATCACCTTTCTAATGAGCTATTACACAAGGTTGCACTTTTTATTATTTCTCAACATTAAACAACATTAGTGAAATATTAATTAATTACTCAATAACTCACCAAGTTGTAGAAAAAATTGAAATTGTAATGGAATCAAAATATGATCATATTGAGATGATACTGGAGGTGAATGATGAAGAATGGTGCCAACTGAGTGATTTACTAAAAATAGATGTGCTCTCAAAAGTTTGGAGAACACCCTAGGAGTCGAAAAAACACTTATGAAAGTGTCATTGCAATCCTTACTGCAAATCGGGATCATCACAACCAATAGAAACTAAAAGAAAGTGAACTTGAACTCTCCAAGATCTTTGGAGACTCCTTTTCTTTACCAATTAGCCTATGGGAACTCAGGAAATAGGCTAATTGTCACCCCAAGTGACTAGGTTTGAGAAGGGATCATTACACAACATTTCTTCTATTTGGGAAGGCTAATAATATAGAAGTATAATGGAAGCCACTATATTTGTATTTTAGTGTCTGAAATTCTAGCACATGGAAACTTTCTTGGTACTTAGTATTTCTAATGTTGATATTCAATGATAATTGAAATCTAGATATCTTTTGGATAGACATGAGAACCAAGATCTCTGTAACCATAATAAGATTCTCAATAGTACTAATTGCCAAAATACAATTAAACATTGAGTGAGGACTAATATTAGGCACAAAAGGAATTGCAATAGCCGCAGTTGTGGCTGCTACCATTTACAACAATAAGTACTTCACTAGAGCTCATAATTTGAAGAGAGCCTTGGGGACACTTAAATGGTAATTGATTGTTGCTATCGTTATTATACAAGGAGAGGAATACTCCTTTAAATAATAGATTACAAGACAATGTTTCTAAAAAGAAACAATCGTGAACTAAAGAAAAAACAAAATTTAGTAAAACTAACTAAAGTAAACTAACAACTAAGATGACCATTAAATATTACAATAATACTTTAATACCCTCCCTTAATGGTCATTTTATTAACTACACCAAGTTTACCCATGATCTTTTGGAAACATTTCATCTGTGATTGATAACTTGAGAAGCATAACTGCCTCTCGATTACTACCGTCATATTTGTCCTGGTCCTTTCTCGCAACTGTGGGACGAGCTTATGTACCCAGAACAATCAAATCTAGACACTGGTACTTGAAAATAGTGAGCATCCTTTGCTTCTAGGTATTATAGTTTTTACCACCTTTGGCTACTTTCCAACATGATGTTGGTCAAGGACGTCATCCCTGCCCTTTTCCAAAGGCTCAAAAAAAGAGGTAATCAATTGGCATGAATCCCAAGGCAATCAATTGGCACAAATCCTTCGATTTGTAAAAACTCGGCAAAAACCAAAGGCCCAAAAACCCACGATTTTGTCCAGAAGTCAAGAAAAAAATGGAGTTCTTCAACTTCAGCCACAAATTTTTGAAAAATTTGTCAAAACCTCACGATATTCAGCAAAATAGGCACATGATTTTTGTTGTCAAAAAATCGTTAAGAAGATGCAAACTCGCCCAAAAACCCTAGCTGCGAGTTGCAAAATAAGCACCCTTAAATTTTTTTTGGCCAAAAAACTCAAAATTTTAACCCACGATTTTTAATTGCCAAAAAAAGAAAACTTTTGGCTACCGTTTTTTCAAAAAAACCGTCTGCAGAAACCGTAGATTCTGTAGGAAACCAGGTCACAATTCTTCATAACTCATGATTTTGCAATAGATAGCCAAAAAATTGTGCAGGTTGTGGGGCAAAAAAACCTTGGCAAATATGTCAAACACAAACGTGATTTAACCCACATGAACAAACCTCAACAAATCACGAAACAAAGTTTGAAAGTGTGTGAGTTGCAAGTGCCAGTCACGGAAATCCCACCAAGATGAGCGCAAAAATTCGCCTTAGAATAGGTCAACGCCATCGAACTTAGAAGAAAACGCCCACAAACTCACTAAAAATTGCCCATAGAATGAGAGAAAAGTGCATGTAGGAAACCCTTCAAAAATTCATCATTTTACATAAATCTGATGCAAAAGAAGATCAGATGCGGTTCTAGAGAAAAATCCATGATATTACATAGAATTGGTACACTTTTTCCTTTAGTGCATTCACGATTAGATGAACAAATTGCCCACGAAACTTGCAGAGAAAACCCACGGTCTTCAGGCAATAAAACCCTCGAAATTTGTAGAAGAAAAATATTTCTATTATTTTCTAGCAAAACTTATGATTTTTTTTATTAAATCGAACAAAAAACTTCTAAATTTTTTTTCCAAATTTTTCGGGTAAAAAAGATAAATTTTATAAAAATCGCCAAAAAACCCTCAATTCTTTAGAAAAATCCTTGTGATTTTTGACAGTCGAGAAAACCCACGATTTTAATTGAAAAGTCGAGCAAAAGCTTATAAATTTTTTTCCAAAAAATTCTTAATCCACAAATTTTGTTGCAAAAATGAGCCTATGCTCTAATACCATGAAATAGTAATTTATTGTCATTATCGTTATTATACTAGGAGAGGAATACTCCTTCAAATCATAGATTACAAGACGATATTTCTAAAAAGGAACAATTGTGAACTGAAGCAAAAACAAAAAGTTGCTAAAACTAACTAAAGTAAACTAACAACTAAGATGACCATTAAATATTACAATAATACTTTAATAGACACATGCATGTGGGGATGATTGGAAAAGTCTAGGGGACACATCCCTATGTAACATTGGAAATAATTGATGTTTTCTATATTTAAAGCCATCCCAATTGCATAGAGAGTGAGAAAGTGCAAGTAAAGGAGAGCGTGAACCATGAATTATGAAATATGGATTTTTCTCATTAATTTTTAGATCAATGATTACAATGCACATTGTATAATGCATTACTACATAGTTTGACTTCAAAGTTGGAACCTCAAAACTAATCACAACATGCGAAGTACAAATATCATCCTACAAAGTACAAACCCATAGTGAGCCCTTAGATTTGAAACAAATCCTTGAATAATGGATTAGTCATTTAGTCTCCCCTCATTGTATGACTATTGTGCCTAATTGTTTGTGGGGCTAACATGATTTCAATTGCCATTAGCTATAATCCTTGGGTCTTTGAGATTTCCACTAAATAGTAGTAAGTTAGTAACAGTCAACAACATGCAGTAAAAATTAGATCAATATATAATCTCCAAGTAGAAATAGTTTCATCGAAACCAAAGCATATTGCCTCATGCATCAAGACAATTGCAAATAAAGAGCTCAAAATGGTTTAATCATTCTAATTTTTTAGAAACAACCCTATTTGTTCATTATAGTTGAATAGATCAGACCCCTTCTTAGGTAAATTGTAATTCAAGAGTCACTTGGGAATTTGTTGGCAATATTAATTTCCAACTACTTCACCAATGAGTTTTACTAAGGGTTAAAGTCCAAAGATCCCCAATCACTAAAATTGTCCAAGGCTAGTTGCAGAATTTTTTTCTAGCAAATAACATAGACAAGACAACGATGCCATTGTTTAATTTAAAAGCCATTTTTTATGCTTAGAGGTATTTTACAGTCATCAGCCATAGTTGGAGTGGACGTGAGAGCCCATGCCCATAAAACCCCCAAAAAGGACAATACTGCCCTCAATGTTTTTGTACATTTATCTTGTTAAATTGTGTCATTGCCAATAATATCACAGCTGATAATGTTATTTTCAACAATTCTTTAACATGTTTGACAATAGACAGAGAATTTTATCCATGGTGTGAAACAAATTTTTTTCCCTAGGAACTTGTGGTGGTCTGGTAATAAATGGGATCTAACCTACACCCTTGACCCCAACCATGAAGAGCCTGAGATAATGTAGACAGAAATGTAGATAGTTTTCAGTCATATGTTCCAATGGTGGACTGATAATATCCCCATGACATTCATGGAGATGGATGAATTTCATTCCATAAATATTAAAATTGGATTTTTATGCAAATCTCACGGTGATGAGTAGCCATTTGACGATGTGTTCGAAGATTGCACAACAAATACTGAGAGGGGGGGTGTAATGTCCCTTACCTGGACTTGCCCTAAAATCCGTTTGTCTGCCATAGAATTTGCTTGTTGATTAGGATTAGGGTTTCTTCCTTCCAAATGAGTATTCTCCTAATTCCATAACTCTAGATTGGGATCCTGTATTGATCCATATTGACAACATATCTATTAGCATTAATAACTAGATATCGAAAATTAGACATAATCATAATGCAATTATGCAGACATAATCATACTTGCAGATTGAAAACATAAGAAGAGTCACTCAACCCATAAAGAGAGGGGAACCCTTAAGGGCCTATGGTCTACCACCTTCCAATGCCCAACCCGTATCTCGGGCCTGTGGGGCAGAATGCCTAGGTGGAACCCTCACCCCTCCATGACCCAACCCTTGCAATGGGCCTGTGGGGCAGATTGCCCAACCCTTGTTATGGGCCTGTGGGGCAGACTGCCCAACCCTTGTTATGGGCCTGTGGGGCGGAAGCTGGGTGAGGTTTTTAGACAAACCACTTAAGTTATGACTCAGCTCTCCTGGCGGGATTACAAACACAATTCAGACAATTGATATGTAGTCATTAGTCCTTCATTTGTATTTACACATTTTAATAAGAGTATTTAATATGATCAAACAATTCCTGGAGTCCTAATATGAAGGTATATCAGAATACAAAACTAAATTGGGAAATATTCCTATCTATAAATTCATTATGTCCTTTTGCAATTTAATACATCCTGCAAGTCCAATATTAGCAGAAATCAAATATAAATGCAGATTAATCATCATTAAAGCCATATCTATAGAAGATAAACCCTTTGGCCTCTTGATCAGTCAGGGACTACACAGTTTGCCTAAGTTCAATACCAATTCCCAGTATAATGAATCTATTTCCAGATTCTGTAAAGAGGGGATGGTTCCAACACATTAGAGGGGACTGTGTGCATTCCAAAATAATACATAGATCGGTGGGGCATTCAAAGTTCATGCAACATTGTTATGTCAGATTGAGGACAATTAAATATTAACGCGAAGTGAGTAATCTCACCCGATTCGTTGTATCTCCTCATTTTTTGATTCCTTACTCGCCTCCTTCAACCTTATACTCGATTGATCATAGGATGAGGACAATTCATAAATATACATAATCTACTTATGTTTATATTAAAGAGTCAGCATTCCTTATAAGACCCAATAATTGCTGCAAGCATCATTATTGCATAATGTTAGATTTTATATATATATAAAATTATTCTTTACTTATATCAATTAGTATTGTAAATGTAATCAAATCTTTTCACAACTAGGATCCTAGAACCTAAGAATAAACTAAGGTCTGAAAATCTGTGTAAGAAAGTTCTAAGTCAAACTGTAATTTCCAGATTTCTTCTAAATGCGAATGTGCTGATTGTAGAACATTAATTGATTTCGGTGTTTGCATATCAATGAGGGAGTCGCCATAAGTATCTAGGAGACCCGCCTCTAAGAGACGTGTCTCAAGAGAGGACGTGTCTCCACAAGTGGAGACACGTTCGCTCAAGAGACATGTCTCTTAGAGCGCGTGGGTCCCTGCACTCCTAACTACAGTTTGTTAATGTCTTAACACACATAAACAAAAGGTGGCGAATAAATATAAATCGGAATTTATATTAAATGCGAATTTCAACATTTGTATAATATATCGAATTTTTATCTATGCTTTATAAATTCGATTTCACTTATTCTCCTAATTTGATTATTCAGAAGTATAGCCTAGATCTTAACTGACCGAAGCTACATTCATCAACACTCCCTCTTAGCTAGGGAAGATATTTCAAATCAATAAGTGAAGATATCACCTTCACACGTGATATTGAAAACATGGTATGCTTTTCTCAATATTGTCAAGTCACATGACATTCTTCATAACGCATCTTCATTATTCAACACTCCCTCTTTAACTAGAGAGGATAACTTCCAAAAGTGATATCACCTAACTCGTGATATCAGAAGATATGGTATGCTTTTGAAAGTGTCAAGTCACATGACATTCTCCATAACACATCTTTATTATTATGGTATGTGCACTGACATCAAGTCACATGATGTCTACCATAATTCATGGCATATCCACGGATATAAATATCCACCATGATTATCTCTTAAGGATCACAATGATCTTCAGATATCAAGTCTCATGATATCCATCAAGGTGTCCAAGAGATACTATCATGACATGTCCATAGATATCAAGTCACATGATATCTATCATGATAGTTTATCATTGTAGAGTCGTCACTTTACAATGTCAAATACAAGTGTTCATTATCAGAAAGATCGTCACCTTTCGATAATGTACACAGGGGGAGTAGGCCCATAAAGTCATGGAGTCACACACATGACAAAAGAGTTTACACATTAAACATCTTTATATATTAGTACAATTATAAACAATTTGTATTTCAAACATAAATAACAAATTACATTTCAACCATACCAAGTTTCTTTTTGAAGTGCTCTACCTTGATCCGAGAGAGAGGCTTGGTGAGAATGTCTACAGTTTGATCATTTGTACTAATATACTCCAACTGGATCATTTTCCTTTCCACCATATCTCTTACATAATGATAGGGGATCTCAATGTGCTTAGATCTGTCATGAAAGACAGGATTCATAGAGAGTTTTATGCAACTCTGATTATCACAATGAATAATTGTAGGATTGAAGGGCTCACCAAAGAGTCCCACAAGCAATTTACGAAGCCACACTGCTTCTCTTGCTCCCATTGAGGCTGCAATGTATTCAACTTCCGTTGAGCTCTGTGCAACCGAAGATTGTTTTCTGCAAATCCAAGAGATCATAGCCGATCCTAAACTGAAGCGACATCCTGATGTGCTTTTCCGATCGGTTATACTTCCAGCCCAATCTGAATCAGAGTACCCATGTAGATCTAGTGGATCATTCTTGTAAAGAAGACCATATCCAATAGTGCCTTGACGATATCTAAAAATATGTTTTACAGCCATCAAGTGAATTCCTTGGGTTCACACCTGAACTGGCTAAGAACATTTACAGCATAGCAAATATCAGGTTTGGTGTTAAGCAAATACATCAAGGATCCAATCATCTGTCGGTAAAGGGTCGGATCTGCACATTTGGATTCTGCTGCTGCTTCTTTCAATTTGTGAAGGTTGGTTTCCATGGCTGTGGACATCGGTCTACAGTCCAACATTCCAAATCTTTTCAGAATGTCAATAGTATACTTCCCTTGATTTAGTATAATACCTTCTGATTTCTACCATACTTCCAAACCGAGGAAGTAGTGAAGAATACCCAAGTCTTTCATGTCAAATTCAGAGATTAGATCTTGTTTCCCTTGAGCAATGAGGTGATCTTCTCCTGTTATTAGCAGGTCATCAACATATAAAATAATTATAAGTATATCACCTTTGATTACCTTTAAGTATAGATTGGAGTCAACATCTTTCTTGGAAAATCCTAATCCCAAGAGATAGCTGTCAATTCTTTCATATCAGACCCTGGGAGCCTGTTTAAGTCCATAGAGAGCTTTCTTGAGCCTGCACACATGTGAGTTAGATTTATGTATCACAAAACCTTCATGCTGTTCCAGGTAGACTTCCTCTTCAATGGTTACATTCAGGAAGGGAGTTTTCACATCCATTTGGTGGACCTTCCAACCTTTAGCTGTTGCAATGGCTAATATAGCTCTCACAGATGTGTAACGGGCAACAGCTGCAAATGTTTCTTCATAATCAATGCCTTCCTTTTGTGAAAAACCTCTAGCCAGAAAACGTGCTTTATGTTTTTCTATACTGCCATCAACAGCATGCTTGATTTTGAAGAGCCATTTAGAAGAGACAACAAATTCCTCTTTTGGTCTAGGCACTATGTCCCATACATCATTCTTGAGGATGGATTGATATTCCTCCGTCATTGCATCCTTCCAAGCTTGATGTCTGAAGGCTTCTGTAACACTGGTGGGTTCAGAGTTTATGATGTTGTTTATTAAAGCAACATAGCTAGAGAACCATTTGGGTCTTTTACTCTCCCTGAACGTTCCTTTAGGTGCTACATGATCCTTTGCTTCTTTGATCATCTTCCTGGCCCAAAGTGGTCTCTTTTTGGTGATGTCATCTGTATCCTCATTTGAATTGGCAAGAAGTTCATGAGGTATATCCTCAGGATGCTCCCTCTGAATCTCAGGAGCAGGTTCCATTTCAGGTACTCTAAGGGAATAAGTTTTTGTCTCACTAGAACTCTTTGCCCTCTTGAATGCAATGTCTTCTTCAAAGATGACATCTCTGCTCAACTCAATTTGTTTCTGCCCGGGTATGAATATTCTGTAAGCTTTGGAGGTTTCACTATAACCCACAAATACTCGCTTCTTTCCAGAAGGTTCTAGTTTGGATCTCTTCTCTTTGGGTACATGAATATAGACAGGGCAGCCAAAAATCCTAAGATGGCTAATGTCAGATTTTATGCCAGTAAAGGCTTCTTCAGGGGTTTTGTTATCAAGATGAAAATGAGGACATCTATGTTGGATATAGACAGCAGTCCTAGAGGCTTCTTCCCAGAAAGATGTTTCAATGTTTTGGTCTAGCAGCATTGCTTTAGCAGCTTCTACAATGGTTCTATTTTTCCTCTCAACAACCCCATTCTGTTGAGGGTTGTAGGCAACAGTGAATTCCCTCTTAATTCCGGCACTCATGCAAAATTCTTTAAAGATCTCATAGGTATATTCTTTTCCATTGTCTGTGCTTAAGGTTTTTATTTTCTTTTCGGAGAAGTTTTCAGTGAGGGCTTTAAATTCTTCGAACCTTTTGAGGATTTTTATTGACTCTTTGCATTTAAGGAAATAGATCCAGGTTTTCCTAGAGAAGTCATCGACAAATATAGCATAGTATAGATATCCTGCTTTAGAAGGTACATACATGGGTCCACAAAGATCAGAGTGAACCAGTTCTAATACATTAAGGGTTTTACTTAGGCTATTTTGGAAGGATCCTTTAGTATTCTTTCCTAGGGCACAACCTTCACAAGTTCCCTCATGAGATAGTTTTAGCTTGGGTAAGCTTGGAACAAGTTTTTCCATAGAAGGTAGGGCACGAAAATGAAGGTGACCTAGTCTTCTATGTCAGATTTCATTTGAATCAATAGCGTGAAGGGTAAGGGCGTGTTTAACCTCAGTGCAAAGTTTGTAAAGGTACCCTTGTGTTATGCCTATGGTATGTGCTTTCTTGATAGTTGAGTTTTTAGGCCACACTAGAACTTTACCATCCATAAATGTAACTCTGTAGCCATTGTCTTCAAGGGCAGAGATGGATATAAGATTTCTCTTAATTCCAGGTACAAATAGGACTCCAGTGAGTTGTAGAGAAATCCCAGAATTCAACTTGATGGAGCATGTTCCAACCCGTTTTACAGGGTATGCAGAATCATCCCCGATGGTTACTTCTTCATCAAACTTTTCGGTCATGGAGTCTAGGTGTTCTCTGAACCTTGTGATGTGTCTGGATGAACCACTATCAATTACCTAATTTTGAGTGTTGTCAGATACTTGATTAGAAAGGGTTGTGTAGAACACAAGGTTCTCAATTTTCTTAGGTTCATCCTCTGGTTCCCTAATAGTTTCTTTCATAAGTGATACTAGTTTATCTGCTCTTGTGAGATGATTTTCAAATCTGATCACAATAGACATTATGAAGAATGTGATGTGAATTCGATTTTAGAAAATACAAATTTCTTTGAGCAATCTGATTTTAGATTTGATTTGGATTCGCACAATGTGGCTCTGATACCATGTAAATGTAATCAAATCTTTTCACAACTAGGATCCTAGAACCTAAGAATAAACTATGTTCCGAAAATCTGTGTAAGAAAGTTCTAAGTCAAACTGTAATTTCCAGATTTCTTCTAAATGCGAATGTGCTGATTGCAGAACATTAATTGATTTCAATCTTTGCATATCAATGAGGGAGTTGTCATAAGTATCTAGGAGACCTGCCTCTAAGAGACGTGTCTCAAGAGAGTGTGGAGACACGTCCGCTCAAGAGACATGTCGCTTAGAGCGCGTGGGTCCCTGCACTCCTAACTGCAGTTTGTTAATGTCTTAACATACATAAACAAAAGGTGGCGAATAAATATAAATCGGAATTTATATTAAATGCGAATTTCAACATTTGTATAATATTTCAAATTTTTATCTATGCTTTATAAATTTGATTTCCCTTATTCTCCTAATTTGATTATTCAGAAGTATAGCCTAGATCTTAACTGACCGAAGCTACATTCATCAACAAGTATTCATATATAATAATAATTATTCTTTCCTTATATATATATATATATTAAAAAATTATTCTTCACTTATATCAATTAGTATTTATATATAATAATTTTTCTTTCCTTATATTAGTATTCATATATATTCTTTATTCATTAGATATTATTCATTATAAAATTTATCTATATCTATAATTTTCAAATTATATTACCAACAGCAGTACTCATATTTATTTATCTATAAATTCGGACTGCACTACATTTGGAAGAAACTATGCTAAAGACACTCTAAATCCTACTTTCCAAAAATATCATTGAAAGCTTACAGATCGTAGCTTTTGCAGCCTACTAATTGCAGCCTTGAATAACTTGGGATGCACCCGAGTGCAGTATCTTATTTGAATCCTTATGATGACTCCTTTATTGATCTCTTATTTTCTGATCTTAACCCATTCATTTGATCCTTCCTTATTGGGGTTGTTTGCCTTATATATTATTGATTCTTAAAAAGCCACGACTTTTTCCAAGGATTGTGTCTTATTGTAAATAATGGTTTGTTGTTTTGTACATTGCTGATTATTTGTTATTAATATAACTGCTGCCTTATGTTGGTGTTAATAATTAGGATACATTTTAGTTGCTTAGTCAATGGATATTATCATAGTCTTTGGTTTGTATGAAATATAATTTTTTTTATTTATATTTTATATTTTTTATATTTTTTATTATTATTATGGTATTTATAATAAATAATATTTAATGGTTCTTATGAGTGTGATAATGGTATGATAATTATAATTATAATAGTGTTTGAATTGTAATGTATATATATATTTGTTATTTTTATTATTGTGATATTTATAATTATTAATGTTAATTATTTTGTTTCATATTATGATATTCGTATTATAATTATAATGTTATTTATGATAATTACAATTATAATATTTAAATTGTGATTAGTCATATTTATATTTTAATATTCATTTGACTTCGTTATTTGTATCTTAATATTTCGTATTTGGTGTTACAATTTCGGGGGACATGATAGGGGGTGAATCAGTGTTTCAGAAATTTTAAAACTTTAAACCAGATAAAACAGAAATCAGAACATTAAGAACATTCATAAACAAGATAAACACCATGAACACTGAAATTACGTGGAAACCCTTTCTAGTAAAAAACCACGGCAAAATATTGTTTTTATTTATCTCCAAAGGGCACTAACCCTGATTACATTTAGTGAGCACCAACCCACCGAACGCACCAACTCTCCTTCGAATCATCAACTTCGAAAACACTGAAGCACCAACTACAAACTTCAAATACAAAGCTGCAAAACTTTGTTTCAAGCAATGCCTTCACATGAATTGTGAGGCCCTCATCTACATACATGCCGTCCATGAAATGTGCCAGCCAAATTTTTGTTGAATTATCACAACACAAACCAACACTACGCTAATTGATTAGCGTTAGCTTCCAAAGGATAATCAAATTAAATGCACTCAATGCCAAGAATGTGCACACAAGACCCGATGTGGGTGAGGTGCTAACATATGGCAGAGGGAATTGAATTATAATTGAAAGTAAAATACAATTGAATGTAAAGAGGCGGTGAACCAGCCATGAGAGATCCATACTACCACTTGTTTAGTGGGGGGATGATAATGACATTAAGAACAATTCATCCGTTGTAGTGGGCATCCACTCAACAGTGGGGATTCTCCACTTAACAGTGGGTGATAGATGAAAATACAAATTAATTTTCCTCTACACTGGCGGTAAACCATCCAAGGGTTAAATTGTTTGCATTAGAATTCACAAGTAAATGCGGTAATAACAACGGCTGGATTAGTACTACTAATTCACAGCCTTACAATGAAAGAAATCTGCAATTTACAAATGTTACAATGATAAAATCAATGTAAATATGTGAAGGGTGAATCTTTCAAGTTTTAAACCTCTCAAATATTGAAATTGAAGCCAAAATCTGAACTTAGTGAAGTCTGATAACAAAAACCAGCAAACTGAAAATGTCTAACCAGCAAATTGTAAATCATTAAAATGCTCACAACTCTTTCAAAATACCTCCGAATGAGATTGCAAATGCTCCCTAAGAGGATGGCGCCCAATATCCAACCCTCAAACTGCATCAAAGTTTCTCCAAATAATTAACACGAATTCCAAGGCACTTTGAACATGGTACAATATTCACGAGGGGCGATTTCATTAGATAAAATCAGAATCTTCAAATTAAAATCTGCAATTGCTAGGAAAGGGTCGCCTCTAGCATAGGGAAATGATAAGCAAACACCCACAACCAAAATAAAAACACACAAAAAACTGAAAACCAAAACGTCCTTCAGCCATGAATGAACCAGCAACCCAATAACTGAAGATATCTCCAAAATTCATCAACCATGAAGCTCAATTTGCTAGTTTGGATGAGAAGCAACCTTAAGACCAACTAGGTGTTATCTTTCAAACACGAAATTGGACAAATGCTAGGAGGTAAGCATTCCTTGAAGTCATTCTGACAGCATAACGTTAGCATAAAACAATGGATGATAAATGTTGGAGCAAACACTCTCTTTTATAGAATTGAAGGTGACTTCTCAAATTCCATAACTCCTCCAAGAAAGGGACGTTTAAGCTTTTTTTGATTTTTTTTTGAATTTAAAAACACTTTATTCCATCCCCATATAGGTATCCAAACTTCAAGGCAATAAAACATTATTAAAATATCAAATATTAAATTCATGAGGCGGCCACCCTTTAATGATCACCTTTTAACGCAACTTCAAGTTAATACATTAGGCCAAGGGGTCAATTTAAAAATATAACATTTAATGCCTTGAGATAAATTATTTCACCAAAAATTGCACTTAAAGCCAAAACCAAAGTCACACAACTGCTCCAACTGAAAAAAAAACTCATTGAAGTGTTGCCAACTGGACCACTACCAAAATTATAACTTACTAAAAATAGTAAATTTTGAGAAATGCCAGAAAACCTCCAAACAAGGAAACCCTGATTTCACCTCAACGAGCCTATAGGCTTCTAGAATAGGCTGAAGAGCTACTGAGCTGATCACTGACTAGAAGGGGACATTACAGTCCAAAAATCATAAATCTTGAAACCACATTCTCTGTCTTGCACAGGGAATCACTGATCAACCTTTGAAATATCAATGTTCAAAAAACTAAAACAGCAAACAAAACCTAACCCCTTCTCATTCAGCAATCTTCAGTATTAGTATTTGTAGCTTAGGGAGATATTTTCTCCTAAGTTAAAATAAAATAAAATGAAATGTTTTTCAAGGCAGGTCGGCCTTGATGGGCAATTAATATTTTATATCTTGTATTTATCTCCTAAGGGGGCCGACCTAGTGGAAAGGTCACCTATACTTGTATATAATGAAGGTGATTTCATCTCATTTGAACACACATTCATTCTCACTTCAATTCACATTTCTACAAAGAAGAAGTTCACCCTTCAGCAACATATTACCATCTCTTAGCAGCAGATTGGATTTCAAGAAAAAATATATTCATTTGTGACTTTGCATCAAGGAGAGATGCTACTATTTATTGTATGAGATTTGGCCCTATATGAGGCTTGAGTTGTAAGTGGATTTCTGCTCTTATTCATTTGATATATATATAAGAGATTATTTCTTGCTGGGTTTTCCTTGGGTATCTTGTTGTGTTCATTGTCTTATGTGTTGAGTTTTCTGCTTATTACATTTTTGATCTAAACTCTAACATGGTATCAGAGCAGGTCTAAGAAAAGATTTGATTAGAATTGTTTAAGCAAGTTGTAGGGTAATAGGAACAAAGAATGCATCTTCAAATTTCACTAAGTTTCATGCCTAGTTTGAAGGAAAATATGAGTCTTCCTTTGAAGTTTTCTAGGGTTAGTTTTCGTTGTTGCAGCTACCTACACAGTAAAAAGAGATGAAACTGAAGACAACCAACAAACTAAGGATAGCCATGACAAAGACAAGTTAATACTACAAGTGAGTATCGACAGGAACAGTGCTAGGTGTGGTAAAGGGGCAAATGTCACAAGGAATAGTGAAAGTGATGTGCAACACTGTGGAATAGAGGACAGTCAAATTGTTATGGCAACCTTAAGAAATGATAATGCCTATGAAGCTATGATAGCTCAGTGAAGAAGCTTTTCACAGTCATGTGTCTGTTAGTAAAGGAGAAAATAACATTTCAAAAGATGTAACAACATTATCAAAGCGCCCAAAACCTTGCAACCTTGAAGTTTGCCATTAAATGATGAAACACAAAAGGAAGCAGACAAATGCCAATGAAAGTTACAGATGAAGAGCTAGAAAGAAGAGCTAAAACAAGTAGAGAGTAGGCTGTATTATTATCAGAAGAGTTAGAATCAATGAACTAGTACCATTGCAGCAAATCTGAATCTTTAAGTGCAAAGATCAAGAAAGAACAATTGGTGGATTGTTAGGAAGATTAGACACTAAAGAGATAAGTATTTTATACCTTTGAATAATGTTCATGAATTTTATGCAGTTAATAATAACTCATGCATGAACATTGGGAATAGTGAATCATGTATGCTTCTAGCATTGGTTTGTATATTTTTTTCTTCAAGTAGTTTGATTCTATAAACTATTATTAATCTCTCTAAGATGCTTCCAAGATGGATCAAGGAGCAAAAGTTGATGAGAGATTGCATAAGGAAGAGTGTGATGCATCCTGCGAGGGAGTCATGCCGGTTGAAGAAATGAACACACGTGGAGACATAGCTTGCAGCCTTGGTACTGAGTTGGTGGCACATAACTCTCATGATTCTTCACTGAAGACATCTCTCGAGGGCACAAGCTACGTCGAAGAGGAGGAAATGACATTCAGAGGGAGTCTAACAAACCAACAAAGGCAATCTTGGACGAGGAGGTTAGAAGGTTGATGTTAGTACTTGGAGCTTCAGAGGGAGTCACATCATCATGAAGATTTGTGTAATGTATATTTCTCTGAGACGGAGAAATATGAGGTGAAAGCCCTTGTAGTGTATATTTCTTTGAGACGAAGAAATATGAGATGAAAACCCTTGCAGTGTATATTTCTTTGAGATGAAGAAATATGAGGTGAAAGCCTTTGTAGTTTATATTTCTCTGAGACGGAGAAATATGAGGTGCAAGCCCTTGTTCATCTCTGAGATTGAGATGAGATGTCATGTTGAGAGACTCTATGATGACATCACGTTGAGAGATTCTGTGATGAATTCTTTTCCACACATGGGAGTAGCCATGGTGGACATCATGTTGAAAGACTCCATGACGACATCACGTTGAGAGACTCCGTGATGAACTACTTTCCACAAATGGGTGTAGCCATTGTGGGCGTCATGTTGAGAGACTCCATGACGAGGATATCTAGAAAAGACCTCCCTAGCTAAGAGGGAGTGTTAGTGTTTGTAGCTTTGGGAGATATTTTCTCCTAAGTTAAAATAAAATAAAATGAAATGTTTTTCAAGGCAGGTCGGCCTTGATGGACAATTAATATTTTATATCTTGTATTTATCTCCTAAGGGGACCAACCTAGTGGAAAGGTCACCTATCCTTGTATATAATGAAAGGTGATTTCATCTCATTTGAACACACATTCATTCAAACTTCAATTCACATTTCTACAGAGCAGAAGTTCGCCCTTCAGCAGCAGATTACCATTTCTTAGCAGCAGATTGGATTTCAAGAAGAAATATATTCATTTGTGTCTTTGCATCAAGGAGAGATGCTACTATTTATTGTATGAGATTTGGCCCTATATGAGGCCTAAGTTGTAAGCAGATTTCTGCTCTTACTAATCCGATATATATATATATATATATATATATATATATATATATATATGAGAGATTATTTCTTGTTGAGTTTTTCTCCCTCGAGTAGGAGGGTTTTCCCAGGGTATCTTGTTGTGTTCATTGTCTTATGTGTTGAGTTTTTTGCTTATTGCATTTCTGATCTAAACTCTTTAACATTCAGAACTTTAGAACCACTATGATTGAAATTGCACATCACATCAACTCAGACATGAATACCATATTGTTAGTGCACGTATTTTCTTCTCAAACCTCACTGCTTGACATCTCTATATTAATTTTTCTCAATGTCTCACAGATATTTGAACCATTTAAAGAACATATATGCCAAAAATATGGGGTGAGTAAAATCAGCTGCAATCAATAATATGATATCCTTGAAATCTCAAACTTCCTCTGTTTCTATCATTACACACCAAACTCAGATTTCAATCAAGACTCCTCACAAGAAAACAACTTGAAAAACTCTTCACTATATGCTTATCAAGCAAAAATTAGCTTTCACCACATTGCACAGTAGCAACAGTGGCCATATATCTCACTGTATTACTCTTACACCATTTTGATGTATACCAAGATTCTCCTGTTTGCTACCCTCATACGGCTCCTCATTCACAGCATAAAAGATAGCTCACAAACATCGTGCGGGCATCCACCTGTCAGACACCACACCTCACAACCTTTCACCTAACATCAATACAATATTAAAAAGAACAATAACATCTTCTTCGTGCCTCTCCACACGACATGCTATTGTCGCCCTTTGACAATAGCAATAAAAAATAATTCACACCGGAAATTTGGATGTCATAGCAATTAAAACCCACGACTGTTGCCTAGAAGCATGAATGCAAGTGTTATATTTTTGTATACAAAGAACACAATTTCACCACGTCCTCCTGAAAACAGCAATAACATTTTCTTTATAAATATTTCTGAAGCACGATATCAAATAAGAATATCTGCTGAAAACCGTTTTAGTCAAAGGAGGACTCGATAATTTTAACCACCACTTCAAAAATATCGGCTCCTTACATTTCTGTCAAACCATTATCTCTGCCAAGAATGTTTGAAGCCGTTACATAGGATTTTTAGAAGACATCAAAGATAAAGGATATATGTGATCTATTTTTGGTCTTCAAAAATAATTAAATCCTATGATATTGCAATTTCACCGTGTCACTTGACCAAAAGAAATGAACACATCCTCACTAAAACCATCGATCCTTTGACATTTTTGCCGATGTAGCTTCATCGGAGAAAGATTTCTAAAATATCGATAGTAAAGAATTTCTACGATATCTTAGCCACAACTTCAGAGATAGTCAATGTAACACATCTGCCAGAGACTCCAGAAATAATATCTTCATGTTGATTCATCAAATTTTTTATTTCACCAGAGTAAACTCGCCAACAAGAATGTCTCTTAACAGATTGCCACTGCACCAATTCTTACAAAGCCGTCTCACTAAGCCAGTGAAGCTAGAGATTTAAAAGCCGTTTGGAAAACCACCGATAAAGAAACCGATGTTTGTCACAAGGAAGTCGATGCCGAAATAATTTGTGTGTTTTCCTCTTATCATTTTAAAACACCCATAATAAGCTCAAAAAGAAACCGCCAAGGATTAATTTAATTCAAAGTTATAAGCCAACAAAAATTGCGAAGTTGTCTACCTTCAAACCAATTGACTCTTCAACATGTTGACATAGGATAGTTGATTTGGCATATTTGACACCATGGAGCATTGAATTGGCACAAATGCTGACTAAGAAGACAAGCACACAGCTGAAGCACACAAGCAGCCTGCTGAAGCAAACACCCAACCAGGTCAAACAAGCAAACAAATAGCTCAAAGAAGTAGGTAGGCAGCTCAAGCACACAACTAGGCAGGACAACACAAAGGCAAGTAGCTCAAGCAACTCAATTTTGACATAAATGACAAAATATTCCAACAATCTCCCCTTTTGTCATTGATGGCAACCATCTGAAACCACAAGCAACACTGCCACTTCTGAAACCAAATACTGATAAGAAACAATGCTGCTCCGTCCTTCTTATTTCTCCTCCTTTGACATCAATGACAAACTAAAATTTAAAAACCATCTTAAAGGATAATGAAGATCTGATGAATAATTGTTAATGGATGATAGCTTCGGTTAGATATGAATGACGGTGATGCAAGTATCATTGTCATTGATAAGTGATCGAAATTATCATACATACTATGATATTTCTAAAGGAAACATTTAAATCGAAATTATCAGCATTCATATAAATTCGATCATTCCCGTGATTTTATATTCTGCATTTTTTTGAAATCAGAATCCTCTTAAAGACACTCGCTAGCATGTAGAAGGGTGTGTATGTGTTAATACATACTTAACAAATGGCATTAGACTGTAGAAAGCCCGCGTGCAAAGGGACACGTCCCTTGGAGGCGGGCCTCTTCTCGTACAAATAGGAGTTCCTTCATTGATATGCAAACATAGAAATCAGATAATGTTCTGCAATCAGCACATTCACATTTAATAAGAAAATCTGGAAATCGCAGTTAGAAGAAAATTCTGGAAATTTCATTTTAACTTATAATTGTATTACACAGAAATTCGAATTTAGTTTTGCTCTTAGGTATTAGGATCCTACTCAAAGAAAGATTTGATTACATTTACATGGTATCAGAGCCACGTTGTACAAATCCAAATCAAATCTAAAATCAGATTGCTCAAAAGAAATTCGCATTTTCTAAATTGAACTCACATCACATTCTTCATAATGTCTATTGTGATCAGATTTGAAAATCATCTCACAAGAGCAGATAAACTAGTATCACTTATGAGAGAAACTATTAGGGAACCAGAGGATGAACCTAAGAAAATTGAGAACCTTGTGTTCTACACAGCCCTTTCTAATCAAGTATCTGACAACACTCAAAATTGGGTAATTGATAGTGGTTCATCCCGACACATCACAGGGTTCAGAGAACATCTAGACTCCATGACTGAAAAGTTTGATGAAGAAGTAACCATTGGGGATGATTCTGCATACCCTGTAAAAGGGGTTGGAACATGCTCCATCAAGTTGAATTCTGGGATTTCTTTACAACTCACTGGAGTCCTATTTGTACTTGGAATTAAGAGAAATCTTATATCCATCTCTGCCCTTGAAGACAATGGCTACAGAGTTACATTTATGGATGGTAAAGTTCTAGTGTGGCCTAAAAACTCAACTATCAAGAAAGCACATACCATAGGCATAAGACAAGGGTACCTTTACAAACTTTGCACTGAGGTTAAACAAGCCCTTACCCTTGACACTATTGATTCAAATGAAATCTGACATAGAAGACTAGGTCACCTTCATTTCCGTGCCCTACCTTCTATGGTAAAACTTGTTACAGGCTTACCCAAGCTAAAACTATCTCATGAGGGAACTTGTAAAGGTTGTGCCCTAGGAAAGAATACTAAAGGATCCTTCCAAAATAGCCTAAGTAAAACCCTTAATGTATTAGAACTAGTTCACTCTGATCTTTGTGGACCCATGTATGTACCTTCTAAAGCAGGATTTCTATACTATGTCATATTTGTAGATGACTTCTCTAGGAAAACTTGGATCTATTTCCTTAAATGTAAGAGTCAATAGAAATCCTCAAAAGGTTCGAAGAGTTTAAAGCCCTCATTGAAAACTTCTCCGGAAAGAAAATAAAAACCTTAAGGACAGACAATGGGAAAGAATATACCTCTGAGATTTTTAAAGAATTCTGCATGAGTGCTGGAATTAAGAGGGAGTTCACAGTTGCCTACAACCCTCAACAAAATGGGGTTGCTGAAAGGAAAAATAGAACCATTGTAGAAGCTGCCAAGGCAATGTTACTAGACCAAAACATTGAAACTTCTTTCTGGGAAGAAGCCTCTAGGACTGTTGTCTATATCCAAAATAGATGCCTTCATTCTCATTTTGATAACAAAACCCCTGAAGAAGCCTTTACCGGCTTAAAACCTGACATTAGTCACTTTAGGATCTTTGGGTGCCCTGTCTATATTCATGTGCCCAAAGAGAAGAGATCCAAACTAGAACCTTCTGGAAAGAAGGGAGTATTTGTGGGTTATAGTGAAACCTCCAAAGCTTATAGAATATTCACACCCGGGCAGAAACAAATTGAGTTGAGCAGAGATGTCATCTTTGAAGAAGACATTGCATTCAAGAGGGCAAAGAGTTCTAGTGAGACAAAAACTTATTCCCTTAGAGTACCTGAAATGGAACCTACTCCTGAGATTCAGAGGGAGCATCCTGAGGATATACCTCATGAACTTCTTGCCAATTCAAATGAGGATACAGATGACATCAGCAGAAAGAGACCACTTTGGGCCAGGAAGATGATTAAAGAAGCAAAGGATCATGTAGCACCTAAAGGAACGTTCAGGGAGAGTAAAAGACCCAAATGGTTCTCTAGCTATGCTGCTTTAATAAACAACATCATAAACTCTGAACCCACCAGTGTTACAGAAGCCTTCAGACATCAAGCTTGGAAGGATGCAATGACGGAGGAATATCAATCCATCCTCAAGAATGATGTATGGGACATAGTGCCTAGACCAAAAGAGGAATTTGTTGTCTCTTCTAAATGGCTCTTCAAAATCAAGCATGCTGTTGATGGCAGTATAGAAAAACATAAAGCACGTTTTCTGGCTAGAGGTTTTTCACAAAAGGAAGGCATTGATTATGAAGAAACATTTGCAGCTGTTGCCCGTTACACATCTGTGAGAGCTATATTAGCCATTGCAACAGCTAAAGGTTGGAAGGTCCACCAAATGGATGTGAAAACTCCCTTCCTGAATGTAACCATTGAAGAGGAAGTCTACCTGGAACAGCATGAAGGTTTTGTGATACATAAATCTAACTCACATGTGTGCAGGCTCAAGAAAGCTCTCTATGGACTTAAACAGGCTCCCAGGGTCTGATATGAAAGAATTGACAGCTATCTCTCGGGATTAGGATTTTCCAAGAAAGATGTTGACTCCAATCTATACTTAAAGGTAATCAAAGGTGATATACTTATAATTATTTTATATGTTGATGACCTGCTAATAACAGGAGAAGATCACCTCATTGCTCAAGGGAAACAAGATCTAATCTCTGAATTTGACATGAAAGACTTGGGTATTCTTCACTACTTCCTCGGTTTGGAAGTATGGTAGAAATCAGAAGGTATTATACTAAATCAAGGGAAGTATACTATTGACATTCTGAAAAGATTTGGAATGTTGGACTGTAGACCGATGTCCACAGCCATGGAAACCAACCTTCACAAATTGAAAGAAGCAGCAGCAGAATCCAAATGTGCAGATCCGACCCTTTATAGACAGATGATTGGATCCTTGATGTATCTGGTTAACACCAGACCTGATATTTGCTATGTTGTAAATGCCCTTAGCTAGTTCATGTGTGAACCCAAGGAAATTCACTTGATGGTTGTAAAACATATTTTTAGATATCTTCAAGGTACCATTGGATATGGGCTTCATTACAAGAATGATCCACTAGATCTACATGGGTACTCAGATTCAGATTGGGCTGGAACTGTAACTGATCGAAAAAGCACATCAGGATGCTGTTTTAGTTTGGGATCGGCTATGATCTCCTGGATTTGTAGAAAACAATCGTCCGTTGCACAGAGCTCAACAGAAGCTGAAAATATTGCAGCCTCAATGGGTGCAAGAGAAGTAGCGTGGCTTCGTAAATTGGTTGTGGGACTCTTTGGTGAGCCCTTGAATCCTACGATTATTCATTGTGATAATCAGAGTTGTATAAAGCTCTCTGTGAATCCTGTCTTTCATGATAGATCTAAACACATTGAGATCCCCTATCATTATGTGAGAGATATGGTGGAAAGGAAAGTGATTCAGTTGGAGTATATTAGTACAAATGATTAAACTGCAGACATTCTCACCAAGCCTCTCTCCCGGATCAAGGTAGAGCACTTCAGGAAGAAACTTGGTATGGTTGAAATGTAATTTGTTATTTATGTTTGAAATACAAATTGTTTAGAAATTGTACTAATATATAAAGATGTTTAATGTGTAAACTCTTTTGTCATGTGTGTGACTCCATGACTTTATGGGCCTACTCCCCCTGTGTGCATTATCGAAAGGTGATGATCTTTCTGATAATGAACACTTGTATTGGACATTGTAAAGTGACGACTCTACAATAATGAACTATCATGATAGATATCATATGACTTGATATATGTGGACATGTCATGATAGTATCTGTTAGATACCTTGATGGATATCATGAGACTTGATATCTGAACATCATTGTGATCTATAAAGAGATAATCATGGTGGATGATTATATTCGTGGATATGCCATGAATTATGGTAGACATCATGTGACTTGATGTCAATGCACATACCATAATGAAGATGTGTATGGAGAATGTCATGTGACTTGACACTTTCAGAAGCATATCATATCTTCTGATATCACGAGTTAGGTGATATCACTTTTGGAAGTTATTCTTCCTAGTTAAAGAGGGAGTGTTGAAATGATGAAGATGTGTTATGAAGAATGTCATGTGACTTGACAACTTTGAGAAAACATATCATATCACATGTGAAGGTGATATCTTGACTTATTTGATTTGAAATATCTTCCCTAGCTAAGAGGGATTGTTAATGGATGATAGCTTCGGTCAGATATGAATGACAGTGATGCAAGTATCATTGTCATTCATAAGTGATCGAAATTATCATACATACTATGATATTTATAAAGGAAACATTTAAATCGAAATTATGAGCATTCATATAAATTCGATCATTCCCGTGATTTTATATTCTGCATTTATCTGAAATCGGAATCTTCTTAAGACATCCGCCATCATGTAGAAGGGTGCGCATGTGTTAATGCAGACTTAACAAATGGTAATAGACTGTAGAAGAAGCCCGCGCGCAAAGGGACACGTCCCTTGAGCGGACGTGTCTCCACACGTGGAGACACGTCCTCTCAAGGGACGCATCCCTTGGTGGCGGGTCTCTCCACTTACAAATAGGAGTTCCTTCATTGATATGCAAACATAGAAATCAGATAATGTTCTGCAATCAGCACATTCACATTTAATAAGAAATTCTGGAAAACACAGTTAGAAGAAAATTCTGGAAATTTCATTTTACTTATAATTGTCTTACACAGAAATTTGAACTTAGTTTTGTGCTTTGTTATTAGGATCCTAGTTAAGGAAAGATTTGATTACATTTCCAATTATTTATAAGTATCATTATTGCATAATCATATATATATATCATATACATATACATATATATAATTATTCTTTTACTTATACCCATTAGTATTCATATATATAATTATTCTTTCCTTACTCATATATATTCTTTATTCATTGCATATTATTTATTATAAAATTTATCTATATCTATGCATATATACTTGTATGCCTATTAAATAATTAAATGGCTCTATATTCAAGGTAGGTGACTCATGGGGGAATGTATTGTTTGGTGAAAGAGGTGACTTTTCATAAAATATATGCCTTTGTTAGATTTAATTGCTACCTTTAAAGGCTTATTATCACAATAATATCTATTTTCAAAAGTAATATGTTATTACTAATAATTATGATATTTCAAATTATATACTTATTTTATTATTTTATTTGGATGTTTTATTGAACATATTTTAACATTAAAGTATAATAATAATACCAATTTGCTAATATCTTATTATTATTTTATTCTAATGTATTACAATCTTTGATGTATAATGATTATAATATTTATTTATTATTATTGTCTTTTGATATTAAGTTATTTAATACTGGAATGTAATAACAGTAATTTGCCTATGTATTATTATTATTTTTGTTATTTATATATTTTTATATTGATATGGTACACATTTATTTTATATTTAATCTTAATATTGCTATTTATTTTATTTATTAATTTATTTGTATTTTAACACTTGGTCTTTATGGTATTGCTATTCCGGGGACATGACAGTATATATATATAATTATTATTTTACTTATATCTATTGGTATTCATATATATATGTTTATATAATTATTCTTTCCTTATTCATATATATATTCTTTATTCATTATAAAATTTATCTATATCTATGCATATATACTTGTATGCCTATTATATATATATATATTAAATGACTATATTCCAATGCATAACAATCATTGTTGTTGCTGTTCTGATTTGCAGATCTTATTTATCCATGTCTTTCTTCCCCCCTTCTATTTATATCATTCAAGGTAGGTGACTCATGGGGGGTATGTATTGTTTGGTGAAAGAGGTGACTTTTCACAAAATATATCCCTTTGTTAGATTTAATTGCTGCCTTTAAAGGCTTATTATCTATTTTTGAAAATAATATATTATTACTAATAATTATGATATTTCAGATTATTTTATTATTTTATTTTGATGTTTTATTGAACATATTTTAACATTAAGGTATAATAATAAAACCAATTTGCTAATATCTTATTATTATTTTATTCTAATGTATTACAATCTTTGATGTGCAATGATTATAATATCTATTTAATATTATTATTTTTTGATATTAAGTTATTTAATACTAGAATGTAATAACAATAATTTGCCTATATATTATTATTATATTTGTCATTTCATATTTATATATTTTTATAGTGATATGGTACACATTTATTTTATATTTAATAGTTACAATATTAATTGATGTTTATGTTTTATATTAATTATATATGTATATTTTTAATAATGTTTATAATATTTAAATTATTAACTTGTTTATATTATATTATAATTACAATATTATTATTTAATTGTTCTATACATTTTATAATAATATTATATTTTATCTCTATATTGATATGTGTATTTTTCTTTAACATGTTATTTTATATCTAAAGATATAAATGTATTAAGCGTATGCTTATCTCAGATGCCCCTTTGTGATGGGGACATCACATTTACTTGATTTGGAGTTGGAGCATTTGGATGTTAAAACAACATTTTTACATGGAGATTTGGAGGAGGATACATATATGGAACAACTAGAAGGATTTGTTCATGATTGCAAAAGATGATTTTGTTTGCAAACTTAGGAAGTCATTGTATGGCTTGAAGCAATCACTTAAGAAATGGTACAAGAAGTTTGATTCCTCATGGTGAACCAAAAAAAAAAAACAAAGGATTGAGTATGACTATTGTGTTTACTTCAAAAGTTTGAAAATGGTTTATTCATTATCTTGGTGCTATATGTTAACGATAGGCTTGTAGCAAGCAAAAGCATGGTAGATATTAGTAGGTTAAAGACTCTGTTGGGTAGGACGTTTGATAAGAAGGATTTAGTAGTAGCCAAACAAAATTTAGGCATGGAGATACACAAAGATAGGAACCATGGTAGGCTTTGGTTATCAAAACAAAAGTATGTGGAGAATATTCTCATGAGATTGGTATGAAGAATGTGAAATCGGTAAATATCCCTTTAGCTTCCCATTTTAAGCATTCTTTAAGCTTATATCCTAGCAATAAAGAAGAAAAGGATTATATGTCTTGTGTATGCTAGTGTAGTAGGAAGTTTAATGTATGGGATGGTATGTACAAGACTAGATAGTTCACTTGTAGTTGGTGTTGTCAATAGATACATGGATAATCTAGATAGAGAGCATTGGGCAATAGAGAAATGGGTGCTTCAATATCTCAGAGGCACATGTGATTATTGTATCACCTATAATGGTTGTAGTGATTTGGTTTGTGGATATGTTGATTAAGATTTTGTAAGTAATTTGGACGAAAGGAGATCTATTTTAGGGTATGTCTTTACTCTTGTAGGAGGACTTGTTTGTTGGATGTGAAAGCTTCTAGGAATAGTTGAATTGTCCACTATTGAGTTAGAGTATATGATTGTTTCACATGCATGCAAAGAGGCAATTAATTTGGTTAAAGGGTTTGTTGGGTGAGTTGGGTTTGTGATAGGTAAAGTGCTATCCATTTGGCTAAAAAATTAGCTTATCATAGTAGGACCAAACATATTGCAATTAAATACCATTTTGGAAGACAAGCTATTTATGGAGGTGGAGTCGCTCTTGAGAAAGTGCATACACAAGAAAATCGTGTAGATATGTTTACAAAATTGATACTAATAGAGAAGTTGAGGTCGTATTTAGCTTCTCTTGGCTTGTAGAAAAGGCGATGAATGGGTTTGGGCAAGGTATTAGGTAAATTGTTGTCCAAGTGGAGATTGTTGGAATTGTGACAACAATATAAAGAGGTGTTGAAATTTGGACCTATTTGCATCATGGGTTTGGAGACCAACCCACCTTGGGGGGTAGCACCCCTCTTGGCTAGGGGGGTGCAAGGGTTGTTGGGTTGGGGCCTTCACAAATGGAGGTTTGAGGGTGATGGGCCTTGAAGCAAAAAAATTATGTTAAAAACCTACTTCTCCTAAAGAGAAAATCTGGGCTGTTCATGAGCTTTTTTATGGTGGTGGTTATGTCAAAGACACTAAAAAAAATAATTGTAACAACAGCTGCGTGAAGATTTTACTTTTTCTTCGAGCTATACAATTATTGATACTTTCCCTTGTGGATGTTTCCCTAGCACACTACCAGGGTTTTACCACATAAATCATTGTGTTGTGGATGTAATTGTTTATTTTTTTATTCTATTACTATCTCTATTTGCTTTGCAACTAATTTGTGCTGCAATAATGTATTATTTTGAAGCTTAAAGTTTATCTTTTAGGCCTAGGTTTTACAACAATTTGATTGAAAAATATGCACCTCAAGAAGGATATCTCTTTGCATATTTAGATAGGTTTTTGTAAAGATAGATATGCTAGTTTAAATTAAAATTGAATGCAAGTGTAAAGGTTAAGAGGAGTGGCCAAAGGTGAATGCGTTGCAGTTGAAGAACGGGAATATTGGCATTCTTTTTATTTTTTTCTTCTCTATTTTCACTTTACCTTTTCCTAGGAATTTGTACGAGGATACACAAACTTGCAAACATTTAGGATAATGCAATTCATAAAGGTTAATTGTGTCTGGAAAAATCTGTCAATTATTTAAACTGCATAGTTTTTCCTTCATACAACTTTGGCCTAGGGCACATCCCAGGCCCATGCATTTGGCTTGGGTCTGTCTCAAGGCTTGCCCAAGCCAAAGGCATAGGCTGAAGATATGCCTTTGATGTATCCAAGCCAGACCCATCCAGGGTTCTGAACCTGGACTGGTTTGGTTCAAGAACATGCACGGATCTAGGCATACCCAGTAACACAGCTTTGGAGTCAACCAGCAAAGAGGTGATACCAATATTGTGGATACAAGTATATCTATTAGCTTGTCGAAACTTCTTCAGAGAAAATACTGCACTTTATTAATTTATTTCAGGAAATGAAGCTGATAATTAAATTAAGTATTAACTTGGCAATTTTCAGCTGCTACAAAATAGGATACATAAGGTTGGAAAGTTAATATATCTGTAATGACCAAAAATATGATGGGTACACCTAAGAAAGAAAATG
Organism: Sequoiadendron giganteum; assembly: GCA_007115665.2. NCBI lineage: Eukaryota > Viridiplantae > Streptophyta > Pinopsida > Cupressales > Cupressaceae > Sequoiadendron > Sequoiadendron giganteum. Next base: position 514,788,962 of record CM021108.1, on the reverse strand, counting down.
AAACCAGCAGATTAGGAAGGCATTAGAGCATTCTAGCATACTCTCCAAGAATCATCATAAATTCCCCTGCAACTGGGAAGGCTTGACAGAAGCAACATGAATGTTACCACTTGCTCCCCCTTGTTGTTTCTGTGACCATGTTTTGGAGCTGAGGGCCAAGATGATACTTAACATGCCATTTGTTGAAATTTTGTTTAGCAGTCTGCCTAGGTAGGGAACATATAGGCCTTGTTGAAAAGGAAAAACAAATCTGCCTGATGGCGACAGGTGGAAATTTTCGTTTTAAACCACCTTGAAACATTAGATTCATCCTACATCCCTAAGTTTGGTGACATTTTTAATGTGATACTATTTTTTCATTCTTGAAATCACCTAAAGGCTAAAAGATAATTCCTTCATATTACAAACGTTAAGGAGGCATGGTACTAAAAAAATCTAAAACCTTAACTCTTGGATCACATGGACTAAGATTTAGAATATAAAATAATGCAACATATGTAACAATACTTGAAGCTCTCTTTTTAACTCAAGCAAACAATAAATTGTCGTAAGGATCCTAAGTAAGTTTGCCAAAGATGAATCGTAAGAAAGTTTGCCAAAGATGAAATTATCTTTTTGGTGAGTGAAACCATGAGTGCATGGGGTATGCCAAATGGGGATATCAACATGGGCACATATAAAATTTTCTTGTAAACCAAGGATACACTAGATCATGGAGACATCTGTACAAGAAAATAAGAAAACCATAAAATATATAAAAATAAACACTCTTTATGCAACTCAATAACGGGCTTGGTTGGAATAGACGAAAAAAGCCTTCAGATGTGTGGAATAATTTTCCTAGCGATTGGACTAAGCACAATTTTGATTCACATGAGAAGGGAAATCTAGCATTGGCAAGAGGAATCTTTAGAGATGATGGACAAAATCTGTTAGTGTCTTCAGTCCACTTGGGATAGAATGTAAATATTAAGGCAGAGGCAATGTCTCTCCTATGAGTAATAATGCTAAGGAAAAGGGATGGCAAAAACTTCAAGTCTAAGGGGATTCAATGCTAATTGTTGTAGCAGTCAAAAGGGATGATGCAATGGCTGGAAAATAAACAATATCATCAGGAAGGTAACATGGAATCCAAGAATTTTGAGATCTCAAAGAAAAAAATTGAGAGAACCATATATAGGGTAGATCGGGTGGCCAATTAAGTGGTGAAATGGTTTGGAAAAATGATCTATACTCATCCTTTTACCTACATGGCAATAAAGCTAATCTTAGAGGACTGCACTGAAGCAGAAGAGTTTGCTCTTTGTTAAAAATTGTAAACCTTGGGATAAAAAAATCGGGAAATCTTACATGCATGCAAAAATTTCTTTATGTGCATTCAGTAGTGCTTTTTCATGATGATTTAGTGTTACTCAGTTCTTGGCCTGGCCTCTATTCATGCCTGAACCTGGTTCAAACCAAGTACCAATCCCAGACTGATTCCCATATTGAAACGGCCTGGATCAACTGTCCTCATACTCTCCTTTATGACTTGATACCCCTTTTAGTCATTCTTCTCATGTCAGTATACTCCCCATCATGTTTTGGGCTGTTTTGGGCTGTTTTGATTAACAACTATGGAAATCATGTAGAGAAATTAACATAGGAATGAAGAATTTTGAAATTAGTATAAAACTATTATGAGACAAGATAAATGGTGGTAGATCAAGTGGCCACTTGATGGGTGAAAAGGTTTGGAAAATGATTTATAGTCCATAGAAGCAGTTATTGGCAATTTATCGTGATACATTGCAAAATTGTGTTTCTCACCGTGCTTGCTGAGAAATTCCTGAAATTGTTGCAATCTTTTGAAGTTATTGGTCTATGAGATTTTGACCAGAAAAATTATCAGTAGCTCCTGGTTTTTTCCCCTATAAATCACATCAAGGTATGATTTTGCTTTATTTTTCAGATAAATTGGGATTTGTTGTGTTTGAATACCCCCTGTGATTTTTCTGTCATTTTCTTTTGGGTGACCCCCCCTGTGATTTTTCTGCCATTCTTTTGGGTGTTTCCAGGATTTTTCAGTCTGATTTTTAGAGTTTTTCAGCAGCGAATTTTAGGGTTTTTCAACAAGCAGCAAATTCAAGGATTTCTTTTGCATTTGAACCTAAAATAGCTAAGTTGATGATCTTGGGTACAGGTTTGTGTATGTACACACACACACACAATCCTTAGAAAATAAAATGAGCTTACAAATTTCAAACTCATATGCACAATTTATATAGTCAATGAACTAATAGCTCTTGAGCATTGATTGATATGTGGACATTGTAGCTTGAGGTAAAACATCAAGGCCATATGAGACATCTTATTATTGTTCATATACAAGACATTTGCATTACCATGAATTGAGAACCTTTTTTAGAAAGGACATTAGTAGTACATAAGATCTATAGGAGGTCAAGTCAAATATTACAAGTTATTACAAAAACCACACACAAAAAGTTATCCAAGATAGTATAAAAATCCATTGAGAAATAAGGAGCAAAAGCTTCCTTATATAAGGTTACAAACACCTCATCCTTAGAGGATGAGATTGACACCTCAGAGGATAAGATTGACAATTCTTAGGATAAGAGTGACAAACTCATAAAACAAAAATGTAAAATCAAAAGTCAACATGACTTTATTAAAGAGGAATCCTAAAGTCTATCCTGAAAGCTAATTGACCATTACAATATAAAACATTACTTTAATACCCCCCCTTAATGGTCATTCTACTAACTACACCAAGCTTACCTCAAAATTTTACAAATTTATGCTAACCCAAAGGCTTGGTAAGGATGTCTGCAGCTTGATCTTTTGAATGACAAGACTGCAATATAACTGATCAATCTTCTACAAGTTGCTTGATGAAATGACAATGAAGCTCCACATGTTTGGTGCACTTGTGGTAGACTAGATTCTTGTCAAACTTTAGCACCCCTTGATTATCATAGGACAAGGGTGAAGGCTCCGCTTGAGGCATCTTCATGTCTGAAAGCATCCTTTTGAGCCATACCAGCTCACACGCTACTTTTTCTATTCCTCGATATTCTTCTTCAGTCGAGGAGAGAGCTACTGCCTGTTGGTTCGTCCTGGTCCATGTGATTGCACCCATGCCAAGGCTGAAAACATATCCAAAAGTGGATTTTTTGTCATCAACAAAACTTGCCCAATTAGAATCTGTGAACCCAATTAGCCTAGGATCTTTGCTTTTGTTTTACATAAGGCTAAAGTCAAGTGTCCCTTTCACATATCTCAACACTCTCTTTGTTGCAATCCAATGTTCTACATTTGGTGTTGTCATGAATTTGGAAGTGAAACTCACAACATAGCTCAAATCTGGTCTACTGGCTGTAAGATATATAAGGTTGCACACTAGTTGCCTTTATGTTGACTCATTTAGCTACCTTTTGAGTTAGTTTGGGTGAAAGTTTTAGCCTTTTCTTCACAGGTAGTGACGAAATTTTGGAATTTGTCATTTTGAATTTGTCAAGCAAACTCTTGGCATATTTGAATTGAGAGATAAAAATACTGCCACTTGTTTGCCAAACTTCTACACGTAGACAGTAATGTAGGAGATCTAGATTGTTGATGTCAAAAGATTTACTCATAACAAATTTGATTTGTTTAATAGCACTTGGCTCACTGCCTGTAATAATGATATCATCCTCATATATGATGAGATGAATGAGATCTTTACCCATGCTTTTGACATACAAATTGGCATCCAAAGGACTTTGTTGAAATCCTTGTTCAACCAAATACTTGTCGATGTTGACGTACCATGCCATGGGTGTTTGCTTTAGGCCATATAGAGCTTTCTTCAATTTGCATACAAGATGCTCCTTCCTTGCAACTTGAAAACCTTGTGGTTGATTCATGTACACTTCTTCCTCCAAATCTCCATTGAGGAAGTGACATTTTATGTCTATTTGATGGACCATCCAATCAAATTGATCTACCCATGGATACAACCAATTAGATGGTGCTCATCTGTGCTATAGGAGCAAAGGTCTCCTTGTAGGCAATGCCCTTTCTCTATGAGAACCCTTTAGCAACCAACCTAGCTTTGTACTTGGCAAGTGTACCATTTGTTTTGTACTTGACCTTGTACACCCATTTGTAGCCAAAGGGTTTCTTCCCTGGTGGAAGATTTGAAAGGTCCCAAATCTCATTAATCATAAGACTTGGTTTCTATGGCCTTTTCCCATTTAGGTTTTTCTTTTGCCTCAACAAACACTTGTGGCTTATACACTCCTTGAATATTGGCCATGAGAGAAAATTTGACTGTGTTTGTCTTGCTCTCGCCTCTCGATGATCTACCCTTGATCATTTTGTTTACCTGAACATCTCCAATGGTGCTTGCCCACCACTTTGGTCTCTCTTGGAAGGCTCTACATCCAAAACAACATTGTCATCTCGATGATCCAAATTATCATCAATAAAAATTGGGTCTATATCCTCATGCTCTAAATACTTGAATCCTTAGTAAGAATAGACTGATCATTGATAATCTAGATCTCAAAGGATGTCTAGAAAGGCCTTGCTTCCTCATCAATCACAACATCTCTACTGGAAGTCAAGCGGTCAATGTCACATTGATCAACTTGTAGGTCTTATGATTGTTATTGTACCCTGTAAGCATCAATTTCTACTGTTAGGATCTAATTTGGTTTTCTTTTCATTTAGAATCTAGACACATGCAAAAAAAACTAAAAACCTTAAGATGACTAATTGTTGGTTTCCTCCCATACCATGCTTCCTTTGGGGTCTTATGTTTCATCGCGTGTGTGGAGAGACCTATTGAACAAATAAATTGCAGTATATAGTGCCTCAACCCAAAACTTCTTGGGAACATTCTTGTTCTCCATCGTACATTGGGCCATCTCCATTATACTATGGATCTGTATCTCTATGACTCTATTTTGTTGTGGAGTGTAGGGTGTGGTAAATTGTCTTTTGATGTCGTGTTTAGCACAAAATTTGCTGAATTTTGTAGAACAAAATTCACCTCCATTATTAGATCATTAAACACCATGGATTTTAATTTTTAGAAAATATACCAACATTTTCCTACTAAAATCATCCACAAACAAAAGAAAATACTTGCACCTAGTGATTGATGTTGTGTTCATTGGTCCTCAAAGATCTGTATGAACCAGTTGTAGGACTCTTTTGGCTCTCCAAGCTTTTCCATTATCAAAGTGTGTTCTATGCTACTTCCTAGCTTGTCAAGCCTTGCACACACATATCTGTTGTTGAATGTCAGGAATTCCATCTATCAAGTTTTTTCGGGCCAACTAAGAGAGGTAGGACAAATTGAGGCATGCATACCATTGATGCCAAAGAGTAGTAATGGTTGACACACTCTTGGTTGCCAATGGATGTTCCCTGATCTGTCCATTTTCAACTAATCCATAGAGTCCATGATGTTCTATACCAAAAGCAATAATCTTCTTGGTGTCCTTGTCAATGATGTTGCATTTGTGTTTTTTGAAAACAACATCTAAATGAGGACTATGCCACATAATTTGAGTTATAGAAAGTAGATTGAGCTCCATTCCAGGTATGTAGCACATGTTGAGAAAAAGTAACTTTACGTCATCTAAATGAGGACTATGCCACATAATCTGAGTTACAGAAAGTAGATTGAGCTCCATTCCAAGTACATAGCACACGTTGAGAAAAAAGTAACTTTTTCCCCTAAGAGGTTATTTGTGCATGCCTTGGAGGCATGACAATAAATTAAGTGGGAAGACTTCGAACAATTTTTGCCCAAGTGGCCTATAGAAAAATACTATTTGTATCTAAAGACAATTCCTTCATAATTAAGGTATTTCCAAATCTTGTCAACCACTCTAAAACAAATTGTATACAAAGTTTTTGTTTGAAGAGCTATTGAAGGTTATCTATTGCAAAGATAGATTGCTATTGGAACATGCTCCTATCATAGTTTTGTTCATCCTTTCAATTACTCTATTTTGTTGAGGACGTGAGGTACTATGAGATGATGCTTAATCCCATTTTTCTTTATGTAGTCTTCAAACACCTCTGACATGAATTCATGGTTTTTATTAGTCCTTAGTGTGCCAATATGTGATTACACAACATTTTCAACCATTGTTTAAAACTTTGTCAAGTTTCAAAAGCTTCTCGTTTTTGCTTCAAAAAATAGATCTAGGTCATTCTACCATAGTCATCAATGAACAACATGAAGTACTTATTATCACAAGTAGAAGGACCTGGAAGTGGAACACACAAATCAGAGTGGATAAATTGCAACTTCCTTTTAGCTCTTTAGTTTGATCTTTGAAATGACTCTCTTTGTTTTTTAGCCATGATGCATGCTTCATGTTTTTCAATTGTTTTGGGTAGAGTTGGCAAACCTACAACACCATTCTTTGGCATTGCTCAATTAAGTTGCTGCTCCTAGTTCGGGGACATGAATGGGTTTGGGGTTTGGGATTTGGGTATATTGATGCAACAATTCTCCCCCTAGGTATGAATAGGAGTTCGTATATATATGTATAATTTTTAATGTATATAAAATTATCAATTATAGTTATATTGAGTATTACTATTTATACGTGTAATACCCAATATAAATATACATAAGAGTATAAATATAGTTATTTTGAGTAACTATAGTTTATAGTTTTATATATATTAAAAATTATAAAAACAATAATAGTCCTAACTGCCCATAAACAAAATATTTAAATATCTCATTTTGCAAAAAATAAAATATTCATAAATTCATAATTCAGTTATTTGTCAAATGTAAATACAAAATGAAACTTACAATCAACTGAAAGAAGTGCAACCTATTGAATTCCATAAATTTAAGAAAAATAAGTATTTTCCATGGTGTCTTGGAACGAGGGGATGTAGGAATGAGGGTAGCAAGGGCCTAGATTAGAGGATCACAATTGGTGAAAGTTTGGGGGCAAATCCCCCAATAGGGTTGAGGGGTAGCACCTCTCGTGGGGTTTGAGGGTAGCACCCATAGTGCATTCCCTGTCGCGGTATAGGGTAAGGTTGAGGGGCAAAGCCCTCAGAGTTTTATCTCTATGGTTTTTGCAACATGAGTCTTTACTATTTCTAACCAGATCTTCATTCTTCAAGAAATTAACAATGAAGTTGAAGAATCTAACCTGCCTAAATGATGAGGGCTACGTTGTTTTTTTTATCAATAAGTGAATAAAGATCACTTTAGGGCCAAATTAGTGTTGGCAAACTCTTTTTTATTTAAAAAAAAACTGCAAAAAATTATGTTTTGTTTTTTTCTCTGACCTCCTTTGGATATGCTCAAGTCCTCTTGGGTACAACCCAGGTTTGCCCAAGTCATCTCGGCCCCAAATTGGAACCTGAACCAGGACTTGAAGAACTTGGTACGATTGTTGGTTGAATGTTGTCTTAGTTGGTATGCCCATATCCTACGTGCCATAAAAGAGTTGCTGATATTCCTACAATGAGGCGAGCAAAGTTTCTTGAAAAATTGAAGGCTTAACTTTGAGTTTGAACAAATTTTCCTTAGAGTTTAAATAACTTTCCTTCCTTGATCCGATCAAGACAATTGTATTATCACATTTTCTTTTGATAGTTGCCCCTCCATCATCCAATAAAATGGAGTGGCCTTGTTGTTGAATGAGTATCAGGGACAAGAAGTTTTTCTTTAGTTGAGGAAGGTATAGAACATTGTGGAGGATGAAATTTGTAAGTCTTGGTGATTTGAGTTGAATTGCCCCTTTTTCTTCAGGTTGCTGATTTGTTCTATTTGCCAAATATTTAGGACCATATCTTTCTCCATGAAACTCCTCAAAAAGTCCTGTTGAAAAATCTGCTGTGTGGCATTATTATTTAGGACCGAAGCATCATACTAGGTTGAATTATTGAAGCATAGTTGACATCATCTGAGATGGAAAGCACACATTCACTTGCAAACCAAGCTGAATCTAATATTGAAATTTTCTTCATTCCCTTGTTTGGTTGCTTTTGTTTTTGATATGCCTCAATTTTATCCCATGATATTTTGCATTTGTAAGCCTCATGATTCCCTTTCCTACCATATTGTTTTCAAAACAAGTTTTGTCTAAATCATCTGCTGTGTGGCATCATTATTTAGGACCCAAGCATCATACTAGATTGAGTTATTGAAGCATAGTTGACATCATCTGAGATGGACAGCACACATTCACTTGCAAACTGAGCTGAATCTAATACTGAAATTTTCTTCATTCCCTTCTTTGCTTGCTTTTGTTTTCGATATGCCTCATTTTTATCCTATGATATTTTGCATTTGTGAGCCTCATGACTTCCTTTCCTACCACATCATTTTCAAAACAAGTTTTGTCTGTTATTTTGCTTCTAATGGTGTTGACCATTGATTCTGCCATTTCTGTCTCCTTGTTCTCTATTTCCTCCTTTTCCTCCATTGTTTCTTTCACTCTTGGACAATGAAACATTGTTAGAAGAATTGCGTTTTTGATGAGCATAGCAAATATTCTGTTCTGTGGCTTCAGTCTTTCTTCCACAGGTCATTTCTCTTTAAGCCATCTTTTGACCAATCAATAAAAAATGAGTGGCTTCAGTTGATTGCTTGCTTGTAATGACTTCAAATAGGCTGGGTATGTAGGAATAGAAGCTTTTATTGAGGCAATCATATATATATCAATCTCCTCACCAATACCTTTAATATCATGCTTGGTTGCTTGAATTTCTGAAGTGAGACTAATTACATCACCATTTTTCAACAAGTTTGAATAGCTTCAATTGCAATTGTATGATTTCAATTTTGAATGAGAATCATACAAAATCATTAACTTGTTCAGTGCTTCCCATTGTGTGTTGCAACCTTGTATGTGACATAATAAGACCTCTCCATCAATTGAGGCCCTAATTAAGGTTGATGCCTTATAATTCTTATGTCCCCAGATTTGCATATCTGCATTTGCTGTTGATTTAGCTGGTTCAGTGTGAGAGTATTCTTAACTTATCTTGACCATTCTAATCAGGTGTGCTTCCTGGTTTTGGTACCAACAATTGATATGATTGAATGCATCTTGCAGTCAATGGGAGTTTGATTGGTTCCTTATCACTCCAATAGATTTTCTTTTCTATATACCACTAGACTAATCTACCAAACCTGTCCATATTTTCGCCGTTTCAATATACCCGTACCTCTTTCACTAGTGGCTTCCAAAGAGTTAAACTATTTATGAAACTTTGCTAAGCCGGGTTTTGAAATTCACAGATTTAAGTAACTTGCTTTAGTCACTCTTTTGCCATAGTCACTCCTCATCCCCAAAATGTTATTGTTTGAATTTGCTTTGAGTTTAACTCTTTGCCATATGTGAGTGCTGATTTTGTTATGTACTCAACTTCCTTGTAATCCATTAAAACCCTAGAAGAATGGTTGGAAGAAGAGTCACCTGATAGTTCTATTTTGGCAGTGTAGGATGGTTGCAAACCTTCTCGTATTGTCTAAGATATATCTGTTGAATTCAAACATAGATGATTTAGATAAAGCCATTGCCATAGAAGGGGACAAATTAAGGCCCTTGGTGCAAGCCAAAACACCATCACTGGAAGTTGTAATTTTTTCCTGCATGCTAAACCTCAATGCTTGATCCATCAATCCCAAATTTGAAATTGGTTCTTAGTCCATGAGCAAGAGTGGACTACCAAATTCATAGGTAGGAGAGTGAAATTTTTTGGGAGTATATGAAAATTCTGGGAGTATGGGAAAATTTTGGGTGACATCTTTTGGCCCAAGTTGATTTATAATATTAAATTCCCATTAACTATATCTATATATGTTAATTAATTTAATAATTCATTATATATTATATATTTATACATTATTTATATATTATTAATTTATTCAATATTAATATATTAATTTTGTTGTTAATATATTTACATTTGTTTATTGTTCATGATAAATTGTAATTTCTTTTACTATTTAGTATTTTTATAGTTAAGTTTCAAATTTTATATATTTTTTGCATTGCCGTGCCCCACTGCCCTCTGCTGCCCGCAAAATTTTGGAGAAGTTTGTCACCCCTGAAACCTGTCTCCAGTCCCCTGTTAAAACATTTAAAAAGAAGAAAAAAATGATATAATAAAGATAGTGGAAAGGTGCATAAAAAGCCAAAGTAATGTTAGCTAGCCCGAAAACTTTTTACTCTCAGCTGTGTTCTCGATTTGGCTGAACCCAGCTAAACTGAACTTGGGGGCAAGAAATAGATGAACCACTGAATGCAAACCCTGAACCCAAACTGGTAATGTAGCTCTGAAGTGTTTGAGCATCTATTTTTTCTGTTCAAGATAAGTTTAGCAAATCAACTCTGTTTAGAAATTGAGTTAACTAAATTGCTGGGGCATAACTTATTTTCTATTTCATTTTTTCTCTGTTCCCTTGGCATTCTGCATTTTCTGCAGAAATTGTCAAGTATGTTTATCTCCAGCCTGCATGGTGTATGCAAAACTTTTATCTCCAGCCTGCATGGTGTATGCATTTTCTGCAGAAATTGTCAAGTATGTTTATCTCCAGCCTGCATGGTGTATGCAAAACTAAAAATTAATCTTAGAATTCATAATTGTCTTGAATGATGTACATTTCCATTTTTGGGAATATTTTTGTAAATATTTTGTTTCATGGTTTCCACCTGAAATTGTACAGAAAACATAATGAAAATTCCTGTTATACATTTGGGTTCAACTCAAAGGATATTCTTACAGTGCCGCAAAATAATTTGATGTCCACTGAGATGGCTTTTTCAGAGCTCCCTTTACCATTCTCAGAAAATTTGCCTCGTATTCTTTCAAATTTCCTTAAATCAAATACCAACATTTTGAATTTTTACACATCCCAGTGACTTAGCTTGTGTAAGTCTGTATTCCAGTTGGTTTAGTTACTTATGCCAATTTTGAATAGTCAAAGATCTTGTGTGTCTTGTCGACTTGTCATACTGTATTTTATGCACTACTTAATATTCTGAGAGGGTTACAAGCTGTGGTTTTTTTATGTCTGCCGCTGTACGTGTGAAACAACATTTCTTCAATGGTGTAAAATTTTGCAGAATTGTTGCAATTTTTAGAACTTTGGACAGAAATTTACAATATATGTGGTATATTGCCTTTTGGAACTTCCAGCTTTATGGCTTTGTGAATAACAGTTTACTTGATGTGATTATGCTTTCTGATGCTTCTTATTAGTGCCAGACTTGAATAAACAGGATACTGATGCTCACAAATCTACAAAGGTCTTATGAGTTTTCTTTACAACTTATTTTGTATATCATGTCAAGAAAGATGATAATAATGCTCTGCTCACTGATTGAAGGTCAACAGTTCTGTTAGAACATTGACTGATAGCCAAATGCTTTTATGGCTTCTTATCTAAGGAAAGGGTTTTGGAACATGCTGCTCATGTTGATGTTATAGCAGCTTAGGGCTGCACTTTCTTGGCACGAATTACAAGAAGAAAGCATGAATTAAATGAATAGCCATTCGGCTATTTAATTCATGACTATAACATTTAATAAAGACAAAGGGCCGACCCTAATGGATTCACATTTACTATTTGTTGCATGGGCCGACCCTAATTGTATTTATCATTATTTATGTTTTCCTAAGAGGGCCGACCTAACTTGAAGAGGCGCCTCTCTTGTATATATACAAGGTCTTCTTGTCATTGTTATTTTTTTCATTCAAGTTAAGTAAATTCGCACTTCAGAGCAGGATTCACATCTTCATAGCAGCAGCTTGTTTTCAAGGAAGATATCATATTCATTTGTATATCTTGCATCTAGGAGAGGTGCAACTCATTTGTATCAAGTATTGGCCATTGTTGGGCCTAAGTTGTAAGCAGATTTCTGCTCTTGTTCTACTTTATATAAGAGATTCATTTGCTGGGTTTTTCTCCCTCAAGAGGAGGGTTTTCCTAGGGTATCTTGCTGTGTTTATTGGCTTATGTGTTGCAATATTATTAAGTGCTTTCATTGTTTAATCTGATCTAAGAAACACTAACATGGTATCAGAGGGGGTGTGAAAAAGATCGTGATCAGATTTAGTTTGCAACACTCACTTTATTCTTTTTCAGTCTATCTTCTAAATTTCTCAAAGATGGTGAACGGTCTGAAAATCGAGGATAGACTCAAAGGAATTTCGAACTACACATCATGGAGGTTCAGGATCATACTCACATTGGAAGAGAATGATTTGGTTGAGTTTGTGAAAACAAAAGTTCCCGAACCTGAGGAGGAAGAAGAGAAGTTGCAGTGGAGGAAGAAAGATACTAGGGCAAAGAAAGTGTTGGTTGATTCCGTCAAGGATCATGTTGTACCAATTGTCTTCAAGTTGGATACGGCAAGAGAGATGTTTACAACCTTGGAAGAGATGTATGAAATCAACAACACTAGTCGAGCTCTTGCACTGAAGCAACAACTTCATCATGTGAAAATGACGAAAGGAGAATCTGTTATTACATACTTCATGAGGATTTTAGAGATAAAAGATCAGCTCTCCACTATTGGTCACATGATTGATGATAAAGAACTGACTATGCTTGCTCTCAATGGTCTTCCGCTTTCATGGGAATCGTTTATTCAAGGAATCAGTGCAAGATCTAAACTTCCCAAGTTTGATCGATTGAGAATTGACTGTATCCAAGAGGAGTCGAGACTAACAGCTAGGGGCATTGGTCAAAGTTCAAAGAATGAAGAAATTCAAGTTCTTGCCTCTCATTCGTCAAAGAAAGGAAAAGGCTTTAAGAAAGGGTTCTTCAAGAGGAATCGAGAAAACGAAAATGATGGTGCTCCTGCCTTCAAAAGGAAACGAGACATGTCCAAGATTCAATGTTTTCGTTGTGATAAGTATGGTCACTTTGCAAAGGATTGTCCTCAAGGACCTAGCAACAAGTTGCCACTGCAAATGTTGAAGAAATCGCTCCACAAAAGGACTCCAGTGATTATCTGTTCTATTCAGCTTTGTCAAGCAATGTATCTACCGATGCCAACACTTGGCTGATTGATAGTGGTGCCTCTAGGCACATCACCGGTTTCAAGAGTCACCTTTCAAACTTAGTGGAGAGCAACTCTAGTGATCAAGTCGTTATTGGAGACGATGCTAGATATTCTGTGAAAGGAATTGGAAACTCCTCTCTTCACTTGGATTCCGGGATTTCATTGGAGTTGAATGATGTTCTGTTTGTTCCAGGGATAAAGAGGAATCTTGTCTCAATTTCGGCATTAGAAGACAAGGGTTATCAAGTTGCCTTTTCTAAAGGCAAAGTTCTTATATGGGCAAAAAACTCCAACTTCAAAACTGCTCAAGTAATTGGTGTTAGACATGAATGTCTCTATAGGTTATGCACTCGTCCCCCTCAAGCACTTGTGCATAACAGTTCCAGCATGTGTGTGTTGGTGTGTGATTTGAATACGCCACCATACACAGAATAAAATGCCCAAGGACACTTTATCCTCTCTTGAAAAGCAATTGCAACTACCTAGAAGGTAATACAATAACTCCAATGTTTCTTTTGGTCAGGTCATGACATATGGACAAGGTCAGTGGGCGTTGTGATCTGCTGGTAATCCACAAGGGGACTTACATAAAATTCATTTTGTGAGTTGAGGACTTAGACAGTTTTATCATTGAAGCTCTTTAGATGGATGTTTCAGTTTTTCCAAAAAAAAGGCAAAAGGATAAGGGTTTAGAGGTCTAAACTACGCCTAAGAACTCAAGAGACGGCAATGACGAGATAAAATAGGGTAACCACACTTTGTTTCGCCTCCTTCGGACAACTACGCAAAGTGGGTGCAATCTTCAACGGAAGTGATAATAATTTTCATGTTTGGATTGAAAACAAATAGAAGTTAAGCATCCACAAATTAATGGCTCAGACTAACTTTACACATCAAATGCAAATCATCCATTTGACAAAAGTATGAGCTAAATTTTACCTACCACTGCTATCAAATCTATCATCCACTTAACAAACATATAAATGAAATACTAATCTAATTCTACTCTAAGTGTTGAAGGAGAAATATTAAAACCTTGCACACTACTTGAAAATAAAAGTGGTTCTTAGCAAATCATGCACAAGAGCTTTTATAAACAGAAATAGTTTCGTCGCAACAATCTTATACAACTCACTTCACAAATTGTAAATGAGAGTAAACAAGTTTGTATAGAGTTTACAAAATTGAATAAACGACTCAGATTAAAAATGAGCCAATGGCCAAGATCAAAACAAATAAACCCTAATTAGGGTTTCCCAAAATGACTTCAGTGAACTGAGAGTTGATAGGGTGATGTGGCGCTTTGGAGCTATTTTCAAGGAATTACATCCCGATCCTCCCGCGTTGCCATGTGTTCGATGAATCTGGACACGATCAAGGCAACTTCATCCATGGTGACCTGAGGAAGCATTCCGATCCTGAATTCCAGTCCGTCCACACTCTCGGCGCATCTGGCAAAGGTATCCTCCCACTTTGGCTTGGCCTTCTCAAAAGACTCTTGGAGGCTTAGGAAGTTCGCCAATTTGGCCCAGTCCTGCTTCAAAATGGGTCCTGTGATGGCAAAGATGCCTTCTTGGACCTTCCCTTTCAAAACCTCTAACTGCAGGTCATTCTCTTGTAGAGCCTCCTTATTCAGGATATCGGCGATCATGTTGAGAAGTTTGGCCTGAACTTCTTTGACCTGTTCTTCCAATCTGATACCATCAACCTTCACCCTCTCCAAGACTTCGCCTCGTGTCATCAAGGCCCAATACCAGGTGTGGAAGTCATAGGCTGCTCCTGCTGCAATAACACCTCCGTCTATCATTTCTTGCTTAGGAACTCCTTTCAGAATCCTAAGGCAAGGAATTATTCTCGCCTGCACATCCGGAAGGCTCTCCCATACTTCAGCCAAAGCGGCTAGCCTAGAAAGTAGGGCAATGGCCTGACCATAAACTAGAGTCAACCTCTCTACGAATGCCTCAGCTTCAGTCCCCTTCACTGCTATCCATTCTTTGGCTTCCTGAACTGTGACCATGTTTTCTTCTATCTCTTTAACGGCCTCCTGTGAAGAGTTCGGGAGTAGAGGAGCTGCCGTGTTATCTTGATCAAGTGGCTTGATCAAGTGCTGGATATACTCCTTTAGGCGCTCAATTTCTAACTGGCACTCCTTCCTCTTGGCTACCTCCTTTGCCAACCTTGACTTGATAGTGGACACAGAATTGTCCAAGTCTTCAATTTCTTTGCCCTTCGTGGTTGGACCCAAGTCAATGGTTGTGATGGCATAATCTTGTGGAGCCATGTCCTCCTGTGGCATGTCCACTGTAGGCATTGCAATCTGCACTGTCCTATTGCTAGCTTCATCTCTCTGTATGCTCGAGAATTTCTTTGCTGGCTTCTTAACTGCAGTCTGCGTAAGTCTGGCCAAGAAGTCAGCAGTTCATCCTCTTCTGGCTCCGCCACTGGCGCCTGTACTTTCAGCCTCTCCCTTAGGCAATCCCGGATCGTCGACTGCTCTATGCCTTCATCTTCCAACCTGTCTTCTTTGTCAGGAATGTCCAGAATTCCCCTAAGGGCTGAAATCATTCCTTCCTGGAAATCTTCATTTTGGGTGTCCACATTTTCATCATCGGACTCCAATATTTCTGTGCCCGTGGGAGATGGTGGTGCATCTTCGTCCGGCTGAGGCTCCATATTGTTTTCTGGAATCGGGGAAGGATCCCTTATGTCGGCCAGTGAAGCATCTACAGTAGCTAGCATCTCTTCAATATTTCTCGATGCGGCAGATCGTGAAGGTTTCAGCTTTGCCTGCTTCTGAACTGGCTCCTTACCCACAGCTATCTCCTTCCTTTTTTTGGAAGTGGTGGTCTCTATCATCTCCATGCCCTTGGATGCGTCTGCATTGGAAGAATAGGATTCCGCCTCACTCAACATATCATAAGTCAAGGTTATCCTTTTTCGCCTGAGTTCCTGAATCTGTTGATCAACCCACCACTGTGTATACTTGATGACAGGTCTCATCAAAGTATTTAAATCGGCGTGCTCGGGTTCTGACCACCTGACCACCGGCAAAGGCAAGCTCTCATCAAGGTGCGGCTGTACCTGTTGTCCATATTCCTCCAATTGATCCGGCACTTGACAAAGTTCTGTTGTTCTGATCAAACTGACAGGCAGTCTGGACCACATCTTTTGCCTAACTTCAAACTCGTCCGCAGCATCCACCCAAAAATCTTCCAGTTCAACCCTATGCTTGTACCTCCTTCCATCCACCGTCTTGATGTGATGATGCGGGTCGAAGTGGCTCCTAGATGGATAGGTAGCAAAAGGATAATGCTGAATCTCGAGCCTGGCACTATCTGCTGCCTGCGATGATGGACAAGACTCTAGCATGTTCCCTATAAAGAAGGGAAAGGTTACTGCTGCCTTTTGCTTTGTCCGTTGGAGGCCTTGAAATTCCTCTAGCTGCCTTAGTACTTCCAACAGGACCATCTTATTAGTTGGGAAGATGGGCAAACGATATGGGCTCCCGGTGAATCCCTGGATTTTGATGTAAGTATATCGAGGATACTGGATAAACCAAGACCCATATTTTCCAATCAGCTTTTTGGCCTCAGGAGTCAGCTATTGATGCGTCCCTCCTTGGAGTATTCTTGTGATATACATAAGGAAGGCGTCATGAGCTCACCGGAAGTGCGCCTTTTCTTTCAACTGCAATTGTGGATAGCAGTCGTATGCCTTCAGCTCATTTGATCCATTGCCGACCGTGCCCTTGCATATCAAGCCTGCATACTTGTAAGTCCTAGCCAACATGTAGATGACATAAGAACTCATAGAAAACGTTTTAGTTTTCTCTAAGTTGACAAGCTGCTCGTGGAGGTTGTTGCTAATCATTCGCGACCAGTTAAACATCTTTACGCCCTTTGTGATGTCCTCAATAAAATAGTACATCCATGGCTCAAATGGCGCCCCCAAAGGATTGCCTGCTATTTTGTTTAGCAAGATAATGATGTCTCCGTAGTCCTCCTTGAAGTCCGTACGCATCAACTTCTTGGGCATTTTCTTGACCGACGGCCTAGGCTTGTCCAACCATGACTTGTTGATGTTGGCGGCACAAAGGTCAGGCTGCTCATCATACAATCTCTGGGTGTCTTCCTTAGTTTTATAAGTGGTCTTAGGATACGAAGGAATGCCAAAGGCCTCTTGTCTGGCCAACTCTCCCAGATGTGCCAATATTCTCCTGTCAGGCGCCACAATTTGTCTCAACTCAGCATTATAATGAAGCGCACACTCCACCATCAATTCAACACATTCAAGCACAGGCGGAAATCCGACAGCTTGAAAGATTCCATTTCTTACCATTCTCTTGGCTGCAGGCGTGGGTAAAGGCCCATTGTGCCCATATACTCTTCTCTTGAATTCATCGAGGTCTATATGACCAAGATCGGTGTCTGAGATGTTCTTCCATTTTGATTTTATTTTAGTCTCTGGCTGCGATCCTTTATTCGCGAACTTCATCTGTGCTTGCCTGGACGTCTCTTCTTGATTGACTGTCAACCTGCAAGTACAAAATACTTAACATTAATATAAGACCCTTTAAAAATCAATTTATTCCGGGGTGTAGTTTGGACAAAATCGCACTTTCAGCTTATTAAATTAAAATTTCTGTCAAAAAGCAAGCTGAAAGTGAACAAATTCGCCCATCTATGAATGAAACTCGTGCCGGAAAGAAAGTAGAAGATAGAAACGAGGTACAAACACATTGTCGATTAATTTCCAAACCTCAGAGATCGTATTCTGGCTGCAAATGAATTTAAAAATTCTGAAAATCTGCCAGAGGAAGTGCGCCAAAGCTGGGAAGTACGATTTTCAGCAAAGAAATAACTTATTTCTTTCTAAAAATCACGCCTGTCAACAAGAAATTGCTTCCTTGATTCTCACAACAACGTTACTTTCATGAACTTCTCCTTCGCAAACGATTCCCTGAAGATTTGAGAGAGATAGCTTCTTCTCAGTCAAAATTGTGAAGAAATGAGTTGCTGAAACTCATTTTATGGCTGAGAAGTGCGATTTTCCTCAAGGAATTGCTTTCTTTTCTCTGATTTTCTTCCAATTTTAGAAACGTTTTTCTTCTCGGATTGGCAAGTTTCTAATTTTACTTTCAATCATTGAGGCAAGTTTCCAACTTTCATCTCTGTGCCACCTCTGTTTGAGATTTTCAAATTTCTTAAAAATTGCCTAAGTGTTGGGGAAAATATCAAAAGATATTAAATTAATTGTTTGAAATTAATTTTCCAACATACTTTAAATTTTCGAATCATGGCAATTTTAAATTTACCTAAGGCAGAATAATTTAATCTTCCAAATAATCTCCGTGTTTCGAATTTTTAATTAAAATTTCCCTAAGTGTTGGGAAATAATTAAAAATATTAAAATATTAAATTCCAACCCGTTTAAAATTGATAGATGGCCAAGTTTGTTTGTTCGCGGCCAAATATTTTATCTTCCAATTGTCTGCCTAGCCAAAATGTGCTCAATAATTCGTTTGCCAAATTTCAACTCTCCAGGCGGACTTTTGACCCCTCTGGACATTTTTACTTAGCCAGACAATTCATTTTCAATCTTTCTGGGTTGGGCATCCTTGGAGATTTCTCTGCCATTTTGTCATTTTTTTATCCGTGCCTTGGGAATTTTTCCAAGCTGAGAGGGGCGAACTTCATACTTGCTCTGCCAAACACTCTTCATTTTATGCCAAAGAATTTCATTCCGTTGTGTCGAGGAGTGATTTTCGTGCCGGCCAAACCTCTTCTCTATCTAGACATTTCTCCATTTTTCATGCCTTAGAAAATAAAATTTTCCTAAGTTAGGCGAATTGCTCCATATTTCTTGCCAATAGCGTGTTTTATCTTCCATTTGTCTAAGGCGGACTTCAACCTTTTCTTGCCATGGCGAGTTTTGTTCTTGCCTTGTCCAACGGCGGACTTCACTTGTAATTGGCCATTTAATTCAACATAAGGCGACTTTTCCTTGCAATTTCACCCTTTTCCAAACATCTTGGAGCGGACCCCTTCATATTTCCACCCTTCTCCAAACTTCTTGGGGCGGACTTCACATGCCTTTTGCCATTTTCCTTTAGGCTTGGGCGAACTTGCTAGCCTTCATGCCTTTGACTTTTTTGGGCAGACTTTGACCCCTTTGTGCCATGGGCGGGCTTGGCTTCACCTTTGCCAAGGGCGGACTTTGCTCTGCTTGTGCCATGGCGGACTTCATGCTTGGCTCGCTAGTGCCTACCTTTGGCATGGCGGACTTCATGGTCTGTCTGCCATTCTTCTCTCATAGGTGCCTCTCTCAGACTTAGCCATTTTTCCAAACTTTTGCCATTTGACCTCGATTTTGATGATTTCTGGAGGCGTGTTGACTTCATGCTTTGTGGGATCCGAAAATAGAAACTTTCTAAAAATAGAAAAAGCAAAAAGCATCCCTAAAAAATAGGAACTCCAGAATGGCCTAAAAATGCCGAAAATCAAAAAAGCAAAAAGCAAAAAAGCAAAATCCCTAAAAAATAGGTAGTGTCAGAATTGGCCGAAAGCAATGGCGTTCTTTGTCTACTGGGTCTTCTGAGCATTTCCATGATGTTTAAGCATTCAAATGGGTTCAAAATTTCAACTTGGCCGGGCTGACTCTCAAAACTTATTCAAATTTAGGACTCTAAAAGACGTTGCATGGAGAGCGGAACCAAAACTTGGGGGTCCCCATTTGCGATGGGGCGATGTGTGAAATAGGTCACAACAGTGCGATCTATGGCATCGAAGATTGGCTCACATTCACTTTCATGCTCTACCTATCATGGAGAAGATGGTCACCGATCTTCCAAAATTCAATCAAGAACATGAAGGTACATGCAAGGGATGCGCCCTAGGCAAGAACACAAAAGGTATGTTTCATTCTAGTGAAAGTAGATCTAAATGTATTCTTGATCTCATTCATTCTGATTTATGTGGTCCAATGTCTATTGCATCTTTTAGTGGTTTCTTGTATTATATTATTTTTATTGATGATTACTCTAGAAAGACTTGGATTTATTTCTTGAGATCTAAAGAATTTGAAGAAGTATTAGAAAGATTCAGAGAATTCAAGGTGTAGGTTGAAAACCTGTCTGGCAAAAGGATCAAGGTTTTGAGATCCGATAATGGTGGAGAATACACTTCTGGCACTTTTCGAGGTTTTTGTATTGAAGTAGGGATTAAGAGGGAGTTCAGTGTTCCCTATAATCCACAACAAAATGGTATTGCTGAAAGGAAGAATAGGTCTATTGTGGAAGCAGTAAAAGCCATGATCCATGATCAAGATCTGCAAATCTCTCTTTGGGTTGAGGCATCGAGGACAACCATCTATGTTCAGAACAGGAGTCCCCACAAGATCTTGGAGAATAAAACTCCTGAAGAAGCATTCTCAGGGGTGAAACTAGAAGTTAGTCATTTGAGGATCTTTGGTTGTCTAGTCTATGTTCATATTCCAAAGGAAAAGAGAACAAAGCTAGAACCTTCTGGGAAGAAAGGAATTCTTGTGGGTTACGGTGAGACATCAAAAGCTTACAGGATATACATACCAGGACAGAAGTCTATTGAGATTATTAGAGATGTCACATTTGAGGAAGATGTTGCTTTCAGAAGGTCCAAGGGCACTCCTATGGAGATCGATGAAGAAGAACCTCCTCAAGATATGGAAGTAGACCATATTCCAGAGAATCAGAAGGAGGCTCCAGAACCTAAAAAAGATGATGATCCAGTTGAACCCTTGGATCCTACTGATGGCCCCTTAGATATTGTGATTGGAAAGAAAAGACCTCTTTGGGCTCGTAGGACAATGCAGGAGGCAGAAAGCTTTGCAGCCCCAAGAGGTGCTTTCAGAGAAAGCAAGAGACCTCACAAGTTCTCTAGTTATGTCGCCTTGATGAGTCAGATTATTGAGTTAGAGCCTTCAAGTGTCGAAGAAGCTTCTAGTCAACAAGTATGGAAAGATGCCATGTCTGAGGAGTATTAGTCCATACTTAAGAACGATGTTTGGGATATAGTTCCTAGACTCAAAGGCAAATCTGTGGTGTCTTCTAAGTGGCTCTTCAAGATCAAGCATACAGCTGATGGGAGCATTGAGAAGCACAAGGCAAGATTCGTGGCTAGAGTGTTCTCACAAAAAGAGGGAGTTGACTATGAAGAAACTTTTTCTCCTGTGGCTCGATATATGTCTGTCAAAACCATCATTGCTATTGCCACATCTAGAGGATGGAAGATTCACCAAATGGATGTAAAGACAACTTTTCTAAATGGTGTAATAGAAGAAGAGGTTTACATTGAGCAACCCGAAGGATTTGAGGTACATGGGAAGGAGTCTCATGTTTGCAAGTTGAAGAAGGCCTTGTATGGTCTTAAGCAAGCTCCTCGTGCTTGGTACGAAAGGATTGATCAGTATCTATCAAGCCTGGGTTTCTCAAAGAATGATGCAGATTCTAACCTCTACTTCAAGGTAGTAAAGGGTGAAGCTTTGATTCTAGTTTTATATGTTGATGATTTGATTATCACTGGTGAGGAACATCTAATTCTAAAATGCATGAAGGAGTTAGCTTCAGAGTTTGAGATGAAGAATCTAGGTCTTATGCATTACTTCCTTGGCTTAGAAGTTTGGCAAAAGCCAGATGAGATGATTCTAAGTCAAGGCAAGTATACCATTGACATTCTCAAAAGGTTTGGTATGATTGACTGCAAACCTATGTCTACACCCATGGAGACTAATCTAGATAAGTTGAAGGAGGCTGCAGCTAGTTCAGAACCAGTGGATTCTACGATGTATAGACAGGTGATTGGTTCATTGATGTATCTAGTTAACACTAGACCTAACATTTGCTATGCAGTGAGTGCACTTAGCCAGTTTATGTGTGAACCAAGGCAAATACATCTTGTAGCAGCTAAACATATCCTGAGATATCTATGTGGCACAATTGGATATGGGTTGAGATATTCTTCAGGTATAGATTTAGAGCTGCATGGTTTTACTGATTTTGATTGGGCAGGATGTGTCTCAGATCGGAAGAGTACCTCTGGTTGTTGCTTCAGTTTGGGTACTGCTATGATTTCTTGGTGTAGCAGGAAACAGTCTTCAGTGGCTCTAAGTACAACTGAGGCAGAGTACATAGCAGCTTGTGTGGCAGCTCGTGAGGCAGTGTGGCTTCATAAAGTCCTTGCAGGATTGTTTGGACAATCAATGGAACCCACCATTATACACTGTGATAACCAGAGCTGTGTAAAGCTTTCTGTCAATCCCGTGTTTCATGACAGAACAAAGCATGTTGAGATCAAGTACCACTATATTAGAGATATGGTACAAAGGAAAGCTATACAGTTGAGGTATATCAGCACTGAAAAGCAAACGGCAGACATTCTCACCAAGCCTCTCTCCAGGATCAAGTTTGTATATTTTCGAGAAAAGCTTGGTATAGTGGAGAATGCAACTTTGATTGAGAAAGAGTCTCAGTATTAGTGATCCTTATAATTGATAATACATTTCTCTATTGAGAGAGATTTGAGGTGCAAGTCCTTGATAATGCATTTCTCTATTGAGAGAGATTTGAGGTGAAAGCCCTTGTTTCCACCCTCTGGGAGAGCCATGGTGGATGTCATGTGTGTGACTCCATGACAACATCACGTGAGGGAATCTGTGATGATTTTTGATAATGCATTTCTCTTTGAGATTTGAGGTGAAAGCCCCTGTTTCCACCCTTTGGGAGAGCCATGGTGGATGTCATGTGTGTGACTCCATGACGGCATCACGTGAGGGAATCCGTGATGATTTATTTGTGCTTGTGTATCACCCTCTGGGAGAGCCATGGTGAAAGTCACATTGAGGTGACAACATCACATTAAGTGATGAGCACTTGTTCATACCATCTATGGAGGTAGCCATGATGGTTGATATCACGATGAGGTGATATTCTATTTTGTTTTCTTTCTGATATCATGTGTCTTGTGCAGGTGGAAGTTCATCCCTAGCTGAGAGGGAGTGTTGATGTTATAGCAGCTTAGGGCTGCACTTCCTTGGCACAAATTACAAGAAGAAAGCATGAATTAAATGAATAGCCATTCGGCTATTTAATTCATGACTATAACATTTAATAAAGACAAAGGGCCGACCCTAATGGATTCGCATTTACTATTTGTTGCATGGGCCGACCCTAATTGTATTTATCATTATTTATGTTTTCCTAAGAGGGCCGACCTAACTTGAAGAGGTGCCTCTCTTGTATATATACAAGGTCTTCTTGTCATTGTTATTTTTTTCATTCAAGTTAAGTAAATTCGCACTGAAGAGCAGGATTCGTATCTTCATAGCAGCAGCTTGGTTTCAAGGAAGATATCATATTCATTTGTATATCTTGCATCTAGGAGAGGTGCAACTCATTTGTATCAAGTATTGGCCATTGTTGGGCCTAAGTTGTAAGCAGATTTCTGCTCTTGTTCTACTTTATATAAGAGATTCATTTGCTGGGTTTTTCTCCCTCAGGAGGAGGGTTTTCCCAAGGTATCTTGCTGTGTTTATTGGCTTATGTGTTGCAATATTATTAAGTGCTTTCATTGTTTAATCTGATCTAAGAAACACTAACAGCTCATACTTATGAATTCAAGCCTTAGTTATATTTACTAAGTGAATTCACACGAGTGTACCATGTTTTTCGTAACTAAATATCCCATCTTGCATATCTTTGAGCTGTTGGACCTTACGGTAAGTTGAAAAGGGGTCATAGACATTCAGTTTAGAAAATGATATAACAGAAATACCTTTCACACTATGGTATTATACCTTTGTGAATTGGACAATGGTAATCATGATGGATCTAAACTGTTTATGAGGAAACCTATATATTAGCCAATTTACCTACATCATCATCCAGGTCAATTTTTTATGTGCTTCTGTTTTGTTTTCACATTAGCTTTTGGGCAAATCATGCCTTCCATGAAACCATTTTGCTTACCTTGGACCATAGAATTGGTTTATTGTTCTTGATTTAAGTGATTTTGGTTCTCACACTACCTAAAATCTCATTTGGGTTTTTTAATCTGAAGAAAATAGAATGGTGTTTTTTTTAAGCTAAATCCCCATACAAGTCTAAAATACAACAAAATTCAAAAACAAGTCCATCATACACCAAATTGACCAACAATGCCATGCTAGATTACAGAGTTTGTAGATTTCTGCCTCAGGTAGCGTAGTGCATTGCATGATCCTAATGTCCAAGAATAAGGTTTTAGATAGCAAGCGTGCATCACACACAATATACCTCAGCATTTTTGCTCTAGGATTAAACAAAGAATAATCCACATGTGGTCAAAAGTAGGTCAGTTTTATTCGAATGTTCAGCTTGTATCAGCAATAATGCAGGAGTGCCTAAATCAAAATTTACAAGGCTGATAGAAAGCTCCAAATGTTAAAACTGTTTGAATCCAGTTCATGCATTACAAAATCAGGTTTTAGATATTTCAAAAGATCATATGAAATTGGCCTTTCAGGGTCATGGAATTAATTTTTAAATTTTTTGTTTATCATATGATGGTAAAAGGTCAGTTCAAGCATCTTTCTCTTGTGAAGTAACTTATGTTCTATTAATTATTGTATTTGTGTATATTTTGTTTATAAAACTGCCAACATGCATACAGAACTCATGTAGATTTTGGTGCTCATATCAATTGTACAGGATGAAATCCATGAGCGGGATCGTTTTTGTGATTTTATGCTAGTTATACTGAGGTAATTGTCACCATGCGTTTGTAGTTTATAATTAGTTTTATTCGTACTGGTAACTAATTATTCTTTCTAAAATTTGGATGCAGGGATTTACTACATTCTCAGCCAAATTTACGCTTGGTTAGCTTCCATTGCCTTCGTTATTAGTTTGTTCAATTGAGTAAAACTTTCATTTCTATTGAGTTTTCTGTTTTGTTAATAAATTTTTTTACTTTCTGATTGTTTAAACAAAAGTGAAGGATGAATTAATTGGCATGAAAATATATCTTCATTATGAACAGATATTAATGAGTGCCACTCTTGATGCGGAAAAGTTTTCCAAGTATTTTAACAACTGTCCAATCATTCGCATTCCTGGATTCACTTACCCGGTAGGCCTTTCATTCTCATAACTGTTCAATCCTGTAAGTACTGTGATTTTACACCTGAAATAAGAGTGGATATTTCTTTACATTGTGAACCTGACATTTTCTTGTTATTTTTAGGTCCATTCATATTATTTGGAGGATGTACTTACTCTTCTAGAATTCAGGAAGGATGGAAAACCTGTAAATAATGATAATAATAAGAATTTTGTAAGTGGGAACATTTCATTACTGACTGAAGAAGACAGAAATGCAATGGATGAGGCTATCAGTTTAGCCTGGTTAGAGGACGATTTTAATTTGCTAATGGAGATAATTTCGGGAACTCCAATTCCCAAACTTTGTAATTATCAACATTCCTTAACTCAAGCTACAGCATTAATGGTCAGTGCTGGCAAAGGTAGAGTGGACGATGTTTCTCTGCTGCTCTCCTTCGGTGCTGACTGTTCTCTACAGGCACAAGATGGAAGTACGGCTTTAGAATGGGCTCAGAGGCAGCATCAAGATGAAGCTGCAGAGCTCATCACGAAACACATAGAGGAGAACTCTCATTTACAATCAACCACCGAGGAAGCAGAGCTGCTAAAAACATATATGGCCACTGTTGATGTGGATGAGGTGGATGTTCAACTTATTGAAAAGTTGTTAGTAAAGATATGTGAGGACCCTACTGTGACCAATTCTGTGTCAGAACAAGGAGCTATACTGGTATTCTTACCAGGATGGGAGGAAATATCCCGTTGTAGAGAGCGCTTGCAAGCATCTCCTATCTTCAGAGACAGCACAAAGTACCTAATTCTGCCACTGCACTCTATGGTTCCTCCTGTGGAGCAGAAAAAAGTGTTCAAATGTCCACCTAGTGGTGTTCGTAAGATTGTTCTCTCCACAAACATTGCTGAAACTGCAGTAACTATTGATGATATTGTCTATGTAATTGACAGTGGTCGAATGAAAGAGAAAAGCTATGATCCATATAGTAATGTATCTACTCTGCAAACAGCATGGGTATCTAAGGCAAGTGCAAGACAACGAGAAGGACGAGCTGGGCGATGCCAACCAGGGATTTGTTATCATCTCTTCTCTAAAGTCCGTGCTGCAGCGTTGCTTGACTACCAAGTTCCTGAGATTAAGAGGACTCCTCTTGAGGAGCTATGTTTGCAGGTAAATTGTAAATTTTTATCCACCTTAGATTTATTCATCCAATTTGCTATTGTGAAGTTAAGATCTTTTTGATTTTCCATTCACAATATTTCCTCTGGAATGCTTATTGGTGTGTGACTTTCTTCTAAATGATTCAGGTGAAGCTGCAAAATCCATATTGTAACATAAATGATTTTATAAGCAAGGCTATTGATCCACCAGTTGATCTTGCTGTTCGTACTGCTATCACAGTGCTACAAGATATTGGGGCTTTAACACATGATGAGAAACTTACTGAACTCGGAAAACAGTTGGGTTCTTTGCCAGTTCATCCATCAACAAGCAAGATGCTTTTATTTGCAATATTGATGAACTGCCTTGATCCTGCTTTGACAATAGCCAGTGTAGCAGGCTACAGAGAGCCTTTTGTTTTACCCATGGGACCAAATGAGAAAAAACGAGCCTCTGCAGCAAAGATGGAGCTAATAGCAATGTATGGGGGGTATAGTGACCATTTGGCAGCAATTGCAGCATTTGATCGCTGGAAACAAGCAAAGAATAAGGAAAAACAGGCTGAATTCTGTAGAAAATATTATGTTTCTCAGTCATTAATGTTTATGTTAGATGGTATGCGTAAGCAGTTGCGGAGAGAGCTTGCTCAAAAAGGATTTATTCCCTGGGACGAACATTCCTGCAGCTTGAATGCTCAACACACTGGTATTGTACGTGCAGTTATAGTGGCTGGCTTGTATCCAATGGTTGGAACGTTGTTACCACCACTTCCAACAGGTCAGAAAGCAGTAGTACAGACTGCCAGAGGTGAAAAGGTCCGGATTCATCCACATTCGTCAAATTTCAGATTGGTGCATCATCATAAACAATCAAATGGTGTATTGAAAAGTCCTTTGCTGGTTTATGATGAGGTAACACGTGGGGAGTCACAGGTGTTTATTAAAAATTGTACTCTTGTTAAGCCCTATCCATTACTACTCCTTGCTACAGAAATGGTGGTTGCACCTCTTGATCCCGATGAAGAAATGGATGATGAGGAGGAAGATGATGAAGTAATCAACAGTGAGGAGGAAGATGAGAGTCTTAAACCAGTTCCTGCTGAAAAGCAACACCACAAGGTCATGTCTTCACCAGATAAGGAAGTTATGGTGGTTATAGATCGATGGTTTAGATTTGAAGCAACATCACTGGATGCAGCTCAACTTTATTGCTTAAGAGAGAGGCTTTCAGCTGCAGTGTCATTCAAAGTACGATATCATTCTTTTTGAAATTTTCTTTAATATCGTTAGGCATTGCTTATGAGATCATAAAGTGGGTATAGATGTATTATTCTCCTAATTTCATTTGCAATATCTGGAACATGTTTTCCAGATGCAACCACTGTATGTTTTTTCTCGTTATGCTTACTAAGTACTGCAATTTTTAATCCATATGTAGACAGACTGCTTTGATGGTGGTGGATGGAAATTACATATTCCAACATGCTTGTGATTTATGGTTGATTTTAATACGAGTAAAAGAACCTCAGAACTGGACTTGTAAAATTCTTATATCTCACCTAATCTAATTTATCTTTGTCAGATCAAGCATCCCCGGAAGACTTTGCCTCCTATTCTTGGAGAATCAGTTTTTGCTATTGCATGTATGCTATCTTATGATGGAGGACTGGACGCGGAGTCTCCTACGAACAAAGAAAATCAGAACTGTCATTCACGGATGATGACTGTTTCAGACATCTGCGGAGTCCCTTCACCCTCAGTAAAGAGAATAACGAGACAGAGTTGTCAACAGGGAAAGTTTTCAGGCACAAGGACATCAAGTGACCATGATCAACAAAGGCTTTGCCCAAGTACTGTAGGCAGGACAACCTACTCGGATGAGCAGAGTGTGACTTTGCAGAAAGGGACAGATACAGATATATACGATGATAAAGGGAACACTTATCAAACGAGATCAGGACCTGGTAGCAGCCCAGGAAACAGAACCCCCCGAGGATCAGAGAATGACCTAGTTCAAAATGGTTCTTCACGCAATGTGAGGCAACTTTATGTGCCAGTTCGTGATGGGAGAGTGGCATATGGGAATAATAGAGTAGAACATTTACAGGAGATACCAGTGTTGTGCAATGACACCACTTCTAAAAGGCTCCGAGGAAGTACATAAGGCCAAATTGGGTTAGACCACGAGTATGTTTGGTGTATGTCCTTGAATGAAAGGGAAGAATGTGTGGTGGATGGCAATTAGTGGCTGCAATCTAATTTGAAGATCACTGTTCTTAGTGGACTGTAGAATTCCTAACTCAAGGGTAGAACTGGAAATCAGAACATTGGTTGGAATATGAAGTGCCTTGTAAATGATCCATTAAAGGTCCGTGCCTTATGTCAATCATTGAAACCCAAGCAATTGGAGATCTATTAGGAGATTATAAACCGGATCAGTAAAAACTTAAAAAACTACTTGTAGTTTGACTACAATTTAAGTCAAAAGATTGATGTTGATTCGTAGTGGCACATGCACCAGGGGGGCTATATTTTTGTATTGTATCCGTTAGTTTGCTGAATTACTTTCTCTCAATCAGGAACGTTCTATTAGCAATTTGAAACAGCTCCCCAAATTTTCTTTGCAGCACAGATATATGCTCTCTTTATCTTCCATGTTGAACGTACTGCCATTTTTGTGGCACCAGCATACAAAATAAATTATACATACTAATGCATATCTAGTTTGAATGGTGGCTGTTCGTAAAAATTGAGGTGGTCAAATGCTTATAATGATTGCGGTCAATTCTTAATGCATATGAACTTAAAACATTGCCTATTGAGCAATTTTAATTTGGCAACGTGCATGGGGAACCCTAAAGCAAGTATTTGGCAGGGGAATTGTTTTCTTCATTTACGCAAATATTGTTTTAGGTGCACAACTATACTAAAGCACACATGCCCTCACCATCAAGCATGACATAAATACTATTAATTAAAAGAAAAGCATATTACATGCATCTGATAGTATAAATTAAGTTGAAATAAAAAAGGGTCCATCATATTCAAGACCCCATAAGTTAGGTAACTACAAGCCAATTGTCTTTGGGGACTCTAGGAATGAATCTCGGAGAATATTTGATTAGTACAAATTCTGATATGATGTGTTTGACGGGCATCCAAACGATTTGAGGTTGCAATACCACCGTTGGTGTGAGAACATATAAGAACTTTGTATTTGACTCCTCGAGTCTTTTAGATATCTTTTGGGACATGTTAGATCCATGTTAAGAGAGAACAGTAGCGTAAAAGTGAACAGATTTATCATCAGTTTAACGAACAATGCACAAGTAGCGTAACACTTTAACATTTATTCCCATAGTTTAGAGAGATTTTTATTTAAATAGTCAATTTTTTTATTACAGTTCTGGTGAATAGTTCACAAAGAAAGCAAGATGATAATTCTCGACTCACAATAATATTTCCTGTTATCGTATTATACACAACAAATTCATCACAATATTATAGTACCAAGTGTGAGAAGTTAATACCCAACACTCTGGTACATTTCTTTGGAGGGCGATCTGAAAATAGTTTAGTTACTTCGAATTTTCTTCAAACAACCGAGCCATCAAATATTTGTTTGCTCTTAATCAAGTTAGGCCATCATTTAAAAGAGACTTTAGAACTTAGCATCGACTTTCTATTTCGAGAGCTTGTAGTTGGTCAGCATTCTTATCCTCAATACCCCTT
Source organism: Sequoiadendron giganteum (assembly GCA_007115665.2). Classification (NCBI taxonomy): domain Eukaryota; kingdom Viridiplantae; phylum Streptophyta; class Pinopsida; order Cupressales; family Cupressaceae; genus Sequoiadendron; species Sequoiadendron giganteum. The sequence continues at coordinate 514,758,890 of CM021108.1, read as the reverse complement.
CTTAGCTAAGATTCCTTTTTCTTTCTTCTTAGTGCTTAATGGTTTCACAATTAATTAGAAAAATTCCTTTTTCTTTCTTCTTAGTGCTTAATGATTTCATAATTAATGAGAAAAATTCCTTTTTCTTTCTTCTTAGTGCTTAATGATTTCACAATTAATTAAATTTTTCTGTTGGAATGGTGAAAATTGCAACCTTTCACTCTTTCCCTTTCTTTCTTCTCTAGTCAACCATTCATATTGCTTAATGTTTTTCACAATTGATTAAATTTTTCTTATGTTGTAATGGTGAAAATTACTTAACTTTTCCTTTTGTTTTGGGTTCACTTCTAGTGCATAGCCAGTCAGATTACTGCATAGAAGTTGGTACTTAACACAAGCCTAATTTGATTCTATGTACACTCATTTTCAGGGTTTGGTCTTGATCCTTTGCTTATCCATTGAGTTTAGATATGCAGTAACAAAATTGAACTAGTTTACCTCTACAATTTATTATAATGATTTTAGCCATTTCAAAATTCAAATTCAATTCTGAACTTCAGCTAAGCCCTCTTAAACTTACTATTCTGGGCTTACTTGAATTGTGGAACATTTCAATTGTATTCTTTAAAGTTGTATTTAGGGATTAATCTTAATTTTATTTTACATATCTAAACATTTGAATATTTAAGAGAGCTTTTAAGATACGTAAATAACATTTATTACAAGAACATTAGTATTGCATCACCAACCAACTTGCATTAACATCTAAGCATTTGTCCATATAATTGCATGCTGTTTATGATCATTGTCAAAAATTGTTATTATCGATATCTTATGGGTTTTGCCAAGGGAGAATCTCCTTTACCTAGCAAACTCCTCAAAGGTGTTCTTAAACATTGTCAATTAGTGATTATAAATTAAAAAAATGCTGAAATGAGTAAATCAAAGGTAAAAAATCACCAAAGTTCATAATGCACCAAGGTTAGATCAGAAAACAAGGTTCATATCTGCAGTCACGTGGATTATTTATGCAACTGTGAAACTGAAAGATAAAGAAATAGTTTTTTTTTTCGAATTCCAATAACAGATAATTTCAAAACAGCTTCCACTACACACTCTATCATCTAGATTCTAGCTAAGTATCTTTATTTTATTATTTAAATTATATTTATTTCGATGCATTTACTTTAGAATTATCCAAAGGTATTTACTATTTATTGCTATAATAGATTTGCCTTATGACCATATTTAAAAAGGTTTATTTTCCTTTTCATTTTGGTAAACCTATTTGTTCTTACACCTTTTATGGTTTGTCTTATGATCTATATTTTAGATTTGAGACCTTTTTTTCAAATATATGTCAACCCTTTACCTTTTGTTACCTTTCAATATTTATGATTTATGTTAAATCTCGCCATAATTATTATCTCTCTTTGAAAAGTTCTTGTTTAAATCCTACTATGACTTCTCATTTAGTTAATCACACTATTCCTATTGTTTGATGAATGTTAATCATAACCAATATAATTTTGGTATTCCTATTGTTTGATGAATGTTAATCATTACCAATATAAGTTTGGTTATGATACATATGTTAGTAAGCATAGCATCTCATTTTGAGTTGTATTATGTGAGTAAGCATAGCACCTCATTTCGAGTTGTATAGCAATAAAGGTTGACCTTGATACACATTTATAGGCTTTTCATGTTGCATGCTTAGATTATGCTTATGATGATAGTAAGATGTTCGCTAAATTATTTCCATTGATTTTGAGTGACTACTATTTAGTGGTTTTACTCTTGACTTTTGGGTCCATTCATTCTTTTGATTAGTTGACGACAACTTTTCTTAGTCACTTTTAGGTGAATATGGGTTGAAGACAAGACCACAATTCTAATTCCTTTGACTGTGCATGAAGATCGAATGAACAAATTAATGATTATGGGATTATATTTCAATCATTATGTGCCAAGATTAATCATCATCTCCCTTATAATGAGGGACGAAGTATCTTTGTCAAGATTTTTAATCACCAAATAAGGATAATGTGTACTTAAAAATATGTTGTTTTTACGTTGCGTCCTTAAGAAAATGAATTTAAACTACTACTTTTTAATGCATCAAAATGTGGGTAGTCTCATGTGCCTTCCATGCCTTCCTATCCGATGAAATTTAAAAAACAAATACTTTGTTAAAAGGTAGTGGTTAAAAAGAAAATTAGCTTAGCACTCATCACGTGGCTAATTCTTTTAATGCTATTTTTGATACCTCAAATTGTTAAATTTTTTAAAAATTTGAGTGAGCCATTGGATCATGTGCTTCAAAATTTACTTAATTCTAGTTTGATTCTCTTTCTTTTATCTATTGATTAGATCCATCTAGAGGGTTCTCTAAAGGATATACTAGACATGCATTTGTAATTATCATGGTCAATGGACACCATACTAAATTTCATGACATTAAAAATTAAGGCACATTATGATTGATTATAATCATACTTATTGTAGGTGTTAATGATGAGGATAATCATTTTGTTGCTCTAAATCAAACTTTACAAATTTACAAATTGTTTTCTTTGCACAATCAAATTTTAAAATGTGGGTTTTTGTTAGGTACACAAGCATCTAGCTAGTGACATGGTACAAATGCATATAAGTAGATATGAAATGGATCACCATAGAGCTCCCCTTGTTACTTCAATAATTTCCTTCCATGATGAGAGATTCCTCAAAACAACTATTATAGGCCCTTGAATGTTTGTGGTATTGTTGAGGGCCATCTATGTGATGGTATTATTATTAATCCAATTAACTAGTTTAACATTTTTCAAAAGAGTTCTTGAATAACCACTATTTGCAATAGGAAAGTTATGCAAATTCTAGAGTAAAATTAAACATGACTATACTCATTCCTACTATGGATTGCATTATCTTATCTTGTCTTTACAAGTGGGCCTTAAAGAGGCGAGAGGACCATAATTGGGATGAAGATGATTTAATAGTACAATGGTCATATCACTGGTGTAAGACAAGGACCTTATATGCTATATGTATATTAGCCTATTTCTATATATTCTCTTTTTATGATAATTGATATATTTCCACTTTGATGATGATATACTTGCCTACTTATTCTACGATTCATATGATTTTCATGATTACATCTAAATATTAACATATGTAATTACATGTTTACACTTGCAAGTTCTTATCTTATCTTATGGTGATTATAGTTCTAAGAGAATTATGTTTGTACCTTATGACTCTCACATGCTTATGCTAACAATGATTATCTTATAGTATATTTATGATGCTTACACTTTATCAATGTTTATCATGATGACATCTCACACTTGTTTATTCTTACATGGTTCCTTAACTACCATTCATGGCTTTTCTCATGTGATTTATGGCCCTAATTAGGGGCAACATTGGGGTACATTTCTTCCTACCATTACCTATTATATAATGATTAATTTCTATTATGTTGTTAGATCATAAATTCTTACATGCTTATTGGGCTTTCTAGGCTTATATTATTTTACATATATTTTCTCCTTTCCTCCAAATTTATTATACTTTTAGCATGCAACAAATTGGAAGGGGAATATAAGGTCACTAATGGTCCTTTTACAAGTATGGCTGCCATGACTACCTTAAGATCACTTCCATTTTAGATTGTATCACATTACTTTGGCTACTTCAAGTAGTATCTATTTGTTTTGCTATCTAAGGAAGTATCTCATTTTGACTCCATGTGGAATCATCCTATGTGGTTGTTGATAGATTATATCTTTTGTAAATTCTTAGCATATGTTTTTTTATTAAAGGGTAAAATAGGTTTTGAAAGGGCCTCGAACCTCATATACAAATAGAATAGCTATATCAAAAAATAACTTCTTAACAACAAAATAACTCCTACTTATCATTTGATGAGCTAAAGGGGCTCTATAATGAATGGTTCATAAGGCACAAGACTTGCTGAAGGTTTTGCAAATGGGGTTGCAAGCTAAGTGGGCTTAACCTTGGGGAAAACTCCATGGTTAAGCGTTCTTGAGCTGGAGTAGTATTGGGATGGGTGACCTCCTGGGAAGGTCTAGTGCTTCACCTCTGTGAGCATCACCTAGATGCAATGAGTACTAAGTGGACCATTCATATCATGAGAGATGGGTTCTTGTGAATCACTACTCATGAAACATAGGTCAATGAGTTTGAATCGAAAACTACACGATTGAATCCTAATAGAAATACCATAACAAAATAACAACCAAATTGCCTAGAACTACAAAGACACAAACTTGGAGATACAAGTGCAAAAATACAAAATAAAAGGAAAACACATAAATATACCACCACCCAAGAAATCCATTACAAATGGCGCAAAGCCTCAATCACTTCTTTCTCTTGATAAAAGTTAGCATATAGGTTAATGACCTCCTCTAGCTCCTTTTTCCCTTATCCTATTATTTTTGGAATTACTTTTTTGTTTATGAACTAGGGCTTGTAGTATCAATCTTCATTTCACTCAAAGCTTGGTGATGCCCTATATCTTTATAGGGCTTCTTCAAAATTTCTTCAAGCATTCGACTCCTAAAGTGAACACATTTCTTCCTACCATTATATATTATATTATGATTACCACTTATTATATTGTCACACGATGATAAATTCTTACACTCATTGGGATTTTTAGGTTTACATTATTTTACATATCTTTTCTCCTTCCCTTCAAATTTATCATATTATTTGCAACCGATAAATTGGATGGGGAATATAAGGTCACTAATGTTCCTATTGTCATTTTATACCTCATTTGACCCATTTCTTATAACCAATTTGAGATATCCTAAATAGGTCCTCTAAGAATTTAAGGGGGGTATGGTTCCATAAAATCCTAAGTCTACGCCCTTCCTGGTGTTTTCCTTAGCGATTTTATATTTGTTAGAGTTTCAAAATTTGAGGGATGTCCTTCACTACATATCATTTCCACAAACCCTCAAAGGTTTGAAACCCCATTGAGGTCTTATGAAAACTATCTATCTCTTAGAGTGTTAGAGTTTTCCATACCATCATCCCTTTGTTGAAATTGTCATCCTAGTCATGCCTTCCCAGAATGTCTTGAAATCTTAGAATATGATTAAGCCTTCACAAAAATTCCTCTAGGTGTTTCAAAGCTTCATAGTTTTCCATCCCTCCATCCTTTACCCGATTCCTTGATTTCTTGTAACCCCAAAAAAGAAGATAGAATGGCCACAAAATTCTAAATGCCGCATAATTCGTTGGTTTATGATATCTATGAAAGTGTGACAAAGAAGGATGAATAAGTTCAATGTATTGGAAATTTCATAGGTTCTTGAACTTGTTGAAAGGTTGACATGGTTCTTTAGTTTGCAAAAAGTGCAAAAGTGCAATAAGGTTTGCCATGACACAAAGTTCACAAGTTTGTGAAATTTACAAATGTGTGACATGTTGAACACAAATATACTGAGAGGGAGAGGGGCGAATCAATATATCATTAAACTTAAACTTCAATCAATATATCAGCTAACATCTAAGCATCATTGAAAACATTAGAGATAACAATGAAATAAATCACACAAAGTAACACCGGATTTACATGGAAACCCTAAAGGGAAAAGCAACAGTGAGAAGGGATGCTTGGATCTATTTCCCAAATCTAGCCTCACAATAAGAGTCAAATATTACAATTGATTTTGTAGCCACTGACCCACTGGAGACACCAATCCTCATAAGAAATTAATAGGCACCAACCTAAGAGAGGCACCAATCTCATAGACTGAGAACCAACTCAAAGAAAAAAGGCACCAACCTCACATGGGTTGTGGCACCAACCACATAATACTATAAAGAGGATTACAATGACACATAGAAAAATCTGTCATAAACTTTACAAAAAGAATTTGCAATTCTGCTTTGCCAATTTGATAGCCTCACGTTCACACCCTTCTCTTCTTAACATAAACATCCTCTACGTTGAAAGCTTGGACATGAATTGACTTGATAGATCTCAAACACATGTATAAACATAGTTCTATATTCTCATTCACACACTCAACAATTCAAACCAATTCTCTTAAATATAGATCTAGGATTGCAGAATATATTGCAATGTTGTCCAAGACCAAAAATTAGCATGTTTGGCATGGAAGAAGTTGACCTGTAAAAAATATTTCATATCACTATCTTGTTGACTTGTGTAGAGAAAAAAATTGAATTAGGAACTAGTCGTAGACATGTTTGAATCTAGAGCGTCGATCTTCTTTTTTTGTGAGAAAAAATGGGTAGTATAAATTTAAATCGAGATGCTTCTGAGATGAAAATTTTGTGACCAATAGGAGTAGAGATACCACATTGAAAAGTCTTTTGACATATGTCATTACGGGCACACGTTGACCTTCTAAAAATTGTTAGAGCTACTGTTGAAAATCCTTGGATGCGTGTCGACATTCCTTTCCCCTGTAATACCCTCTCTCTTCTCTTCTCTTTCTTCTTGCGAACTAGAAAAACATAGCCACACGTCATCCTTTTGTGCTTCCACAAAACCTTCTCTCGTGAAAGAGAAGAGTTGGCCTAATGGTGGAGAACCTGTACTCTTGAAAGAGAGGTCACAAGTTCAAATCCTACAGGGGGCAAGGTATGTACACCTCGTATTGTGGAGCACGAGTTAGGTGTCTCCCTCATATTGGGAGTACGAGGAGTCCCATATACTGTAAGCCATCTCTAGATCCAAAAACAGATCGGCTGGTATCGTGGACTATAAAAGGACATTTCCTTACCTTTCCTTTCCTTTCTCTTTGAGAACACATGATAGCTGTCTGATCCATACATGTGTCACCATTGCATGCTTCCACATGACCTTCTCTTCCTTTCATGAACTAATAGAAGATTTCCACTTGTCATCATTTCACACATGTGTAAAACACCCATGATGTAATAAATTCTGAGCATGAAGAAACAAAAACCTTGGGACCCCTCCAACTCAGACCATTAATAATCGTGTCACCTATCATACTTCTATAGGAACCTCTCTCTTCGTGCGAGCTCATAGAAGATCGACACTTGTTGTCATTCTATGCTTCCACATGACTAGAAATAGGGCTCACCAATACTCTCGCAGGTGAGTGAAAGTGTGAAACCTGTCCCATCAACATCATCAATTACATCGCTAAATAAATGACATTAGACTTAGGAAAAAAATTTCAAAACCAAGGCAAGGGATAAGCAGGGACGATAAATCAATGACCCCTAGGGGCTTAGGTCATAACTTAATCAATCAGGAATAGCCAATAGCTAGTCAACAACGAATTAGAACATAAAATGCACAACTAGGCATAACACTTATGGTTTGAGTGAGTTAGGTCTAAAACCATAGCAAAGCATGATACCCTTATCTTGATGCAACAAAATAAAACACCATTATTGTATGCAGAAGCTCTCCCAAGCCATGAACAAAAATGAATAGACTAGAGTAAGTGGGATCCCTCATAATGTAAAACTCAAAACTTTGACATCACTTAAAAATATTTTTCCTTTTTGACATCAATGACAACATATTTCTCTTTTGACATCATTGACAACAATTTGTAACAATCTCCCCCTTTGTCATTGGTGACAACAAACAATGAATTTTCTCTCTCCCTTCCTATAAATTTCCCTCTTTGACATCAATGACAAAGGATTCACAATACTCCCCCTTTGTTTAGCAAAACCGACAAAAAAACTCTTTGCAACACTCTCCCTAAGGGAAATACTCTAGGGGTAGAGTAAAGAAGTACTATAGATAAATGTATTGAATCTCTCTTCTTTCTTAACCAAGATACAAGATTGTCACCAAGAAATAAAGCTACATCACTTATAATCTTTCAGTCATCTATACTTCCTACCCAATATGCATTTGTGTATGTAGTCAGTGTGAATTTTTTACTCTGAAGTTACCACAAACCAAAGTTTATTATAGCCTTTAGATATTTGAATATCCTTTTTACTGCCTTGACTTGAGTTTTCTTAGGCACTACCTGAAATCTAGCTACCATCCCAACTTCTTGCATTATATTCGATCTAGATGCAGTCACATACAACAAACTACCAATCATTGACCTATACAAATTTTGGTTTTCTAGAGAAGATTCATTGTCCTTACTCAATTTTCACCCAATAACCATAGGTGTACTCACCAATTTGCATTCTTCCATCTTAAACTTGCTCAACATTTCTTTTATGTACTTTTTGAGAAATAAATATACCTTTGTTTGATCGAGAAAATTGTAAACCAAAAAACAAAGACAATTCACCAAGCATTGACATTTTAAACATTCCATCCCAAAATTATTTGCACATAGCATCACTATTTCCACCAAAGATAATATCATCAACACTAACAACAACAATCAGTAATTGATCAACTTATTTTTTAATATATAATTTACTATCTACACTACCTCTCTTGAAATCTTGTTGATGTAGATATTTGTCCAATCTCAAGTACCATGCTTTAGGATCTTGTTTGAGTCCATAAAGTGCTTTCTTCAATCTTGAAGTTATTGAATGTTGATAAGGCCATAAACATTTTGATTGCTTCCAACCTTGCTACTAGAGAAAATGTCTTCAAAATAATTTCCTTCAACTTGAGCATAGCCTTTGCATACAAGTTTGACTTTGTTCTGAATCACTTTTCCATCTTCATTCAACTTATTTCTAAAGACCCATTTGGTATCAATGATATTTTTGTCTTTGGGTCTCAAAAATAATTCCTAGGTTCTATTTTCCTTGATCAGAGTCTATTCTTCCTCCATAGAATCTAACCAACCTTTCTCTTCACTTGCCTCTCCATAGGAGCTTTGTTCAGATTTTGATAATAATGCAAAGTGTACCTATTCATTTTCTTTCTCAATTCTTCTCTGGGTCTGAACCCCACTATCCTTATCTCCTATAATTTTCTATTTAGAATGATTCTTCTGAACATACCTAGCTGGAGTCTTTGTAACTATATTCTTATAATAAACTTCCGAGTCTTCATCACTGCTGCAGAATGGATCGTCATTATCTTCTTCATTCAAAGTATCAGAAGATTGTATTGTTTCATTAATACTTACATTGACACTTTCCAAAATCCTTTTCATTCTTTTGTTATATCATCTATATGCCTTTCTTATCATAGAATAACCAAGAAAAATACCTTCATCAGATCTAGAATCAAACTTACGCAAATTTTCTTCATCCCTTTTGATGTAGCACTTGAGTCTTGCTTCCAAATATCCTAAGATGTCTAATTGAATCCGGTCTTCCTTTCCATAGTTCATATGTGTTTTAGCAATCCTTGGTGTGATTTGAGCTCTATTCAAAATATACACTATGGTCTAAACTACTTCTCTCCAATACATATCTTAAAACTTTGCTTGAATTAACATTGCTCTAGCCATCTCTTGAACTATCGAGTTATTTCTGTCATCTACTCCATTATGTTGTGGATTTCTAGGAGAAGAAAATTATCTTTGGATCCCATGTAATTCATAAAATTCATCATACTGGTCAAAAGTGAATTCCCCACCTCTATCAGGTCTAAGACACTTGATTGTTCTTCTAGTTTCATTCTCAACCATAGCCTTAAATGATTTAAACTTCTCAAACGGTTCTGATATTAATTTTAGAAAAGTAATCCAAGTCATTCTAGAATAATCATTAATAAGCATCATAAAATACTTGTCACCTTGTATTCTCTTTTTCCTCATCGGTCTACATAGATTAATATGAATCAAATCTAATGGTTTTGATGTAGAATATTCCTTAGTAGGAAATATGTTCCTTGTCTATTTTCCCTCATAAAATGGTTTGCAACTAGTAGATTAAGGTTTCTTGATCTTTGGAATGTCTCTTGTCATTCCTTTTGAATTGATCCTCAAAAGATTACCAAAATTTATTTCCCAATCTTCTATGCTAGAGCCAACTCTCTTCTCTTTGTATTGCAAAGAAATTCTATTTGTTTACTTCACTGAGATGATACACATTACTATCGGTCCTTCTTCCTTCCACAACTAACTCACCAGTAATAGTATTTCTATTTTTGTAATCTTTAGCACTAGATAATGTTAGTTTTATGATAAAAAATGTAAACAAGTAGAAGATACAACACATAAGACAATGAACACATTGATTACCCTGGGAAAACCCAACAAAGAATATTCTCTTATATATTAGAATAATAAGTGCATAACACTGCTTACAAATTAGGCCCTAGACAAGGTCAAGTCTAATAAAAAGAATAGAGACACCTCTCCACAAATGATGACACTTCTTTTAGAATCAAATCTACTGTTAAGAATGGAAAATTGCTGTTGAAGTGCGAATTGTTGTAGAACATATATTCGAATTGGAGTGAATTAACTTGATGATAAAATGGGAGGAATCTATCCTCTTTATATACCAAGCTAGGCAACTTCCTCTCTAGGGCCGACCTAGAACAAATGTAATTTTATTTATATAACAAAGGCCGACCTGCCTTGTGGTAAATATATTTAAGGAGAAAATATCTCCCGTTGCTACAACACTAACACTCCCTCTTAGCTAGGGAGATATTTTCTAGATATCCTCGTCATGGAGTCTCTGAACATGACGCACACAATGGCTACACCCATTTGTGGAAAACCATATCTTAGTCTCAGAGATGTCCAAGAGTTCATCACAAAGTCTCTCAACGTGATGTCCACAATGGCTAGTCCCATTTGTGGAAAGAAATACATCATCATGGAGTCTCTCAATATGACGTCCATAATGGATACTCCCATGTGTGGGAAGAAACACATCTCAGTCTTAGAGATGTACAAGGGTTCATCATGGAGTCTCTCAACGTGATTTTGTCATGGAGTCTCTCAACATGACATCCACAATGGCTACTCCCATGTGTGGAAGGAAACACATCTTAGTCTCAGAGATGTACAAGGGTTCATCATGGAGTCTCTCAATGTGATGTCATCATTGAGTTTCTCAACATGACGTCTCATCTCAGTCTCAGAGATGAACAAGGGCTTGCACCACATATTTCTCCATCTTAGAGAAATATACACTACAAGGGATTTCACCTCATATTTCTCCATCTTAGAGAAATATACACTACAAGGGCTTTCACCTCAAATTTCTCCATCTCAAAGAAATATACACTACGAGGGCTTTCACCTCATATTTCTCCATCTCAGAGAAATATACACTACAAGGGCTTTCACCTCATATTTCTCTGTCTTAGAAAAATATACATTACAAAAAATCTTCATGATGATGTGACTCCCTTTGAAGCTCCAAGTACTTGCATCATCCTCATGATCTCCTCATCCAAGATTGCCTGCAATGCTTGCCTTAGAGGAATGGTTTCCAACACACACCTCTGACACTACTGACTTGCAAGAGTTCAGGACTATCCTTCTTGACGTCATCCCAAATCACCCTATTCTGAATAGGTTTGCAGACCTACCAATGTCAAATTTAGATTGAATGTCTTGTGCAATTATGTTCTCTACAACTGAAGAGGTCTTCGAAGGACTTTAGCACCTATCCTTGCAACACTGCAACCCACTTAGATGACAACTTCACTTCTTCTTAGTGAGTCACATAACTCGCTCTTGATCCATGCCTCAGAGATTGCAAAGAAATCCTTTGGAAGTGAAATCCCCTCCATTGACTAATCTCAGAACCTTAATCCTTTTCCTGGACATGCTCTCAACTCTTGCCCTGAATTCTCAAAATTTAACTCTCTCTGAATGTCATTTCCTCCCCTTCGAAGTAGCTGATCGCAATTAAAATTTGTATAGGTTCTCCATTGTTTAGTTTCTTCATCTTTCTCAATCTTCTTTACTGATTCAAATTCTCCATCCAAGGCTGACCCAACCTTGTGCCCTTGAGAGATGTCTCCAGTGAAGAATCATGAGAGTTATGCACCACCAACTCAGTCCCAAGGCTGCAAAATATGTCTCCATGTTTGTTCATTTCTCTAGTTGACATGACTTCCTCAAAGGATGCTTCAAGCTCTTCCCCCCTTTGAATTCTTTATGCAATATCTCTCCATCCTGCATTTTAGAGAGATTAATAATAGTTCATAGAATCAAACTACCCTGAAGAGAAATTTTCAGACCGATGCTAGAAGCATACATGATTCACTATTCCCAATGTTGTTTGCATGAATTATTATTAACTGCATGATTATTTAAATCCATGATCATTAGATAGAACATTGTGAAGGAATAATAGAACTTATCTTGTTGAAATTAGAATCTCCTTAAGTGCTGCACTTAAAAACCCTTTTTAGGTATGCTCTTATCTTTCCTTAGATCTTCTCATTATTTCACATTAATTCATTAGATCTACTCACTAGAATGCCTTGTCCTTCTAGCTCCACCATGGCTTCTATTACTCCAGCTACTTGAAGTACGTAAAGCATTTCAATTGGATCCTGAAGGAGGCACAAGGCCTCTCCCACTCTAAAAATGGATCCGAGGAGGTGGTTCAGCCTAGATGGTAGAAGAATTTGTAGTCCTTTGTTGTGCTTGTGTATCAATTGACATTTGATATGGAAGTGACCTCTCATGGACTGGGATTAATCTAGACGAGCTGGCAATATCCAACGACAATGAACTTAACATGGGCAATAAATGTTCAGACCATTTCCACCCATGTGGAGATGTGAAACCTTGAAGACCAACAACCTCAACACCAAGAGACTCATTTTGGATATGATGCTGCAAAGCTCCAACCATAGAATCATAACCAAGATGATACCTTGATGGCCTAGATTCATTACCAAGACCAAAGGGAAATGAGGATGGCAAGTTTCCACATACAATATTGAGAAGTAATTCAAGACAACCACTTGTTGTGCCAAAGAGGCCATAATCGACCTCTTGATTGCAATGATTGCCTTACTCCAGAAATTGTGATTTTCCTAGTTGCATTGATGCTCCACTAATGGAGAATTTGATACCTTCTTTTCACTAGAAATTCAATCTCCAACTTGGCAAAATTTGCACCCCTTTGAACTGAGAATGAAATTTTGTCTTGACTGCTTAAACAAATCTAACCGGATCTTTCCTTAAATCCGCTTTGATACCATGTTAGTTTTATGATAAGAGATGTAAACAAGTAGAAGATACAACACATAAGACAATGAATACATTGATTACCTTGGGAAAAACTTCCTACTCGAGGGAGAAAACCCCAACAAAGAATATTCTCTTATATATCATAATAATAAGTGCAGAACACTGCTTAAAAATTAGGCCCTAGACAAGGCTGAGTCTAATACAAAGAATAGACACCTCTCCACAAATGATGACACTTCTTTTAGAATCAAATCTGCTGCTAAGAATGGTGAACTACTGTTGAAGTGCGAATTGTTGCATAAAATATATTCAAATTGGAGTGAATTAACTTGATGATAAAATGGGAGGACTCTATCCTCTTTATATACCAAGCTGGACATCTTCCTATCTAGGGCCGACCTAGAACAAATGCAATTTTCTTTATATAACAATGGTCGACCTGCCTTGTGGTAAATATATTTAAGGAGAAAATATCTACCATTGCTACAACACTAACACATAAGAGATTATAGCCTTTATCACATTTGACTTACACTCGAAAGGTTGTGCTTCAATCCTTCAACATATAGAACATCATGAGTTTTTGTCTTTCCACCATCAAGACTCAAAATACCCTTATGAATAATCTTAGCAATGAAATTGTTATCAAGGTTTACTGATCCTCCATCAAACTTCTTGAAGTGCATGAAATTTCTCTTGTCTCTGGTCATGTGACTTGAGCATCCATTATCAATGATCCATAGAATCTTCTCATTCTGGGTATGTAATGCAATTTGAGCCACCATGAATTTCTCTGATTTTTGCTCCTTTGGTTTCTTCTTTCAAGCTTTATCTGCTTCATTATTTTTATATTTTGACTTGTTTCCTTTTGTATCCGATAAAGGAGGACTCACAAAATTGCTTATATAGTTTTTAGCAATATTTCCAAAATTGTTGCATCTGTGATAAATAATTTTAAAATTATACAAAGGTGAAAATGCATTTCTGCTAACAAAATCACTTCTCCTTGTCAGATCCTTTCTACAATTCAAAGCTTTATGACCAAAATGATTGCAATTAAAACAATAACCAAATAAATAATGATTGAACCTGATATTCTATCCATGTTCTCTTGAAGCTTATCTTTCAGATCTTTTATTTTATCTGTGCACTTGGATGAGGCCATCATTCAACACCTTTATTTCATTGATTGTTGTAACTTGCTCAAAATTTGAACTTTCAAGGTCATTCTTTTCTATATTCTCAACAACAAGCTTTTGAATTTGCTTGGTCACCTTATTCTTCTGCTCATCAGTAAAACCAAGACTGGTTTTGATATGTGGTCATCTCTGGCTTTCTATTATCCGAACCAAGATCTTAGTGCTCTTCCCAAAATTTAACTTCAGCTAATAATTTAATTTTTCAAGATATTTATTTAGTGATACAATGCCTACTTCAAGTTTTTCACAATCCTTATCTCTCGAGGGCTAATGCAAGAAGTTGGGTCCACAAAAAGCTCAAAAAGTGGATTTTTTTTTTGTTTTTCAAAAAAATTCACACTTGGACTAAAAATTTGAGGCACTTACACAATGAATCTTAAAAAAAGTCAGTAATATAAAATTTTGAATTTTGAATCTTATTTCCAAATATGTAATTTATTCAAATACCCAGATGATAGAAATTGAATTTTGATAGGATGTATAAAAATCACTTTTTAAAAGTCATTTTTTTTACCATACCATGCAAGTGTACAAACACCACTTTTTGACCCAAATAAAAGTATTTTTCTAATTCCTTTTGGGGAAAGATAGCTAACAACATGAAGATTGATGAGGATATGTTTTGTAATTTTTTTGGAATATATTTTTAATTGAATTTTTATTGGCCTTAATTGTTGTTTTTAAAATCAATGTGTATGAACAACATAATTGGACCTAAACTAAACATTTTTTGAATATTTTTTTTTATTGTGTAGAGAATTATCTGAAGATTGATGCCATATAATTTTTTTACAAGAAAATTAACCAAAAAAAGTTATTAAAAAATAAACAAAAAGTATGATATTTCAAGTTTATGGACTAGTTTTTTTAGAAATTAATTAAAAAATAAAAAAGATAATCCAATCTTAAAAAATATATATATTTGAAAATTAGACATCGTGTTCTCTAATGTGTTTTAATTTCATAGATTGATTTAGAAAAAAAGTCCATCAACCATATTGCCAAAGTTGGATATTTCTCTTGAACTTGCCTTAGTTTTTTAGTTGTAGGTCAAAGGCTAAGGGTCGGGTTGTCAAGCCTTTCCCGAGCCTAAAACCAAGGAAAAATGTGGGATGGGGATTCAAAATTTTAAAACATGTATGCGTTCTTTATTTGCTTGATTATTTAAAAAATTAAATACTTTTTCGAAACACGTATGTGTTTTAAAACGCGTACACGCTTTCATTACAAAACACTTACGCATTTCTAAAAGGTATTTAATTTTTAAAATAAATGACTTGTATGTGTTGTAAAACACGTACATGTCATATAACGTGTACGTGTTATAATGTGTACACTTTTTTTAGTGCATACACATTTTTTAAGGCTCAAGTACCCAAAGCATAACACATACACGTTTTTTAATAACGCATACACATTTTTTTAATAACATGTACACGTTTTATGCGATATTTTTTTTGGCTAAAACTTCCCCTCTTCGTGGACCCAACTTCTTGCTTTTACCCTTGATAGTAATCTTTCTTAGTACTTCTTCAATCCTATTTGACTCTTCCACTTGAATCTTTAGATCAATGATGATCTTCTCAACTTTCTTAAGATTCTGAGATAATTTTTCTTTATCTTTCACTTCTTCAATTATTTTCTCAACCTTTTCATTTCCTTTTCGATGCAAAGTAATTCTTCCACAATGTCTACTTCTGCATAATCATCAATTTTGGACTTTATTTTTACATCTTCTTTAGAGGTTTCCATATCCATAAAAGAGAATTTTTACCTTCATTCCTAGAAGTGCCTTGGTCATCATCATCAAATGAGTAGCCTTCCTCATTGATAAAGAAACTTTTCTACTTTTTGAATTTTTTTACTTTTTGAAATGATTTCGCATCATTGCTAGATTATTTATATGGACACTTAGTCATGAAATAAGCTACTTAACCATTATTAAAAAATTTGAAAGGCAACTTACCTTTATACTTTCTAGAGCCTCTCTATAAAATTTTGACAAATTTTACTTCCTCTAAATATTATCCATCTTTTGAATCTATATCATCTTGCTTCTTGGACACCTTAAATACAACCTCTTTCCTTACAAAATTTCCATTCTCAATCCTCATTTCATAAGCAGTTAGAATTCCGTGTAACTCATCCATAGTTAGAGTATTTAGATCTTTAGCTTCTTCAACGGTAAATTTTTTTGCATCAAAATTTTAGAGAAGGGATATGAGTACCTTTTTCACAACCATAACTTCTTTCAATTCTTCAACAAGACCTCTAATAGAATTGACAACCTCATCAACCTAGAGTAGAAATGTGGCAATGCTTTTCTCTTCCTTCATTTCCAGGCTTTCAAACTAACCTCGATGAGTTTGAAGCTTTTCTTGTTTGACCTTGTCATCACCTTCATAGATATTGTGTATCTTACTCCATACTTCCTTTTTTGTCATGTAATTCATGATCTTTACAAACTTAGAGTTAGATAATCTACATAAAATAATATTCCTTACTTTAGCATTATTCTCACAAGATTTTTGTCTAGCCTGATCTCTTGGGGGAATTTCAGGGATCTCATATCCATCCAAAAATGTTTTTCAAACCTCAAACCCTAGGGCCATTAGGTATGATTCCATACTTAATTTCAAAAATGCATAATTGGATCCATCAAAAAGTGATGCCTTATTTGAAGACAATCCTTCTTGAGCCATTGAGTGTTCCATCCTGAATCTACCCCAAGCTATTAAGCTTCTTCAAGGAACTTGGCTTTGATACCAATTGAAGGGCACATAATATACTAAGAGGGGGGGCTGAATACATATACAAGATATATTTAAAACTCTTTAATTCAACATGAATCAAAACAACTAGCATCAAAAAATCAACATAGATATTCACACAATAAAACACTAGATATACGAGAAAACTCAAAATGTGAGTAACCGAGGTGAAAAGAGTTGCTTGGATCTACTGTCAAAATATAGCCTCACATAAATAATAAATAATTTACAATCATGAAGTATGCACCAACCCATCTGAGACACTAATCCCTTGTTGTAGTTTTAGGCATCAACCTATTAGAGATACTAATCCCCTATACAAAGATTTGAGCAACAACTCAATAAGTAGGACACTAGTCCTAGTGGATTACATAGATAAGATTTATGAACCTTCAATGTTGATTTTATAACTTACACTCAATTTGATATTCCTTTAGACACTCTCCTACACACCTTATGATCTTCTAATGATGGTACATAATGATTACAATGGAACTCCCATTATATCACTTGAATTTACACTTGCAAAAATTCACTCACACCCTCACCTAAAACTATGATGATTAGTCATTATAAATATTATATTACTTTAACATCAATTCATGTTGGACAAGATTCCCTTAACACCAATGACAAATAGCCAAGTCAGCTAGGGTGGACCTAAATTTAAATTTGCATGAAATGTGTAATAGGTCGGTCATAAATAGTATTTGTTTCCTCCAAAATAATATGATGTTCTACGATTCCTCTAGGGGTCTTAACCTGGACCTATTTCACCTTCCCACTCTATCTCTGAAGAGAACACCCTACAAGCTATTTCCACACAGATCTGGAACATCAACTAGGTTAATTAACCTACATGGTGACCCTTCTATCACTTCAAACTTTTGTGTCTGATGAATATGAATTCCAAAAACTCTGGAATAAGATAAAACATGTGTAGACATACTCTCCATTCAAACCACATGCCAAAACTCACATCCATGAAGAAATATAGATCAAAATATATTAGTGGAAAAATCTCTCTACCTGGGTAACTTCAAACATTTTGGATCAAACTTCTAAATTAATTCCATCAACATGAATAGATACAAGAATGATATTTCAAGCATACTACAAGAAGTCTTCTTCATTGTTCTCAAAATTCTCTAATATGATTGTATGATTGCATTTAATTCTCACTAATCTGCTGACATCACTCCTTTGATTTCAATGAGAAACTTTGACATCAAGGATAAAATTCCCTTGACATTACTCCTTTGAGGTCAATGACAACATATGTTCAACACTACAGAAAAACATGCAATTAGCGTCAGATTTTAGTGTATTTTTAACCATCAATTGGAGTCATCTCATGGTGCAAAAGTCGGCACAAAATCATTTTTTTGGTTCTTCACCGGATGTAGCGTCATCTCTAACGTCCCGTTTAGCACTGGATTTAATGCTAGAAATTTGGTACTGGTTATACCGTCCTCTTTAGTTTCGGATTTAACGTCAAAAAATCAGGGTCGGTTATGCCGTCCTCATTAGCACCAGAAATAGCACTAGAAAATGGCACCAGAAATAGCGCCTATATTGGCGTTGAAATTGGCTTCCATGTCTGCTCCCATTTTTGCTTATAATTTTGCTCCCAATTTTTCTCCCACTTTTTCTCCCACTTTTGCTTCCAGTTGTGCTTCCGGTTTTGCTTCCACTTTTGCTTCCAAATTTGCTTCCAGTTTTGCTTCTAGGTTTGCTTCCAGTATTGCTTCCAATTCTACTTCCAAATTTTCTTCTAGTTTTGCTTCCGATTTTTCTCCCACTTATGCTTCCAATTTTGCTTCTAGTTTGGCTTCCAAGCTTGCTTCCAGTTTTGCTTCCAATTTTGCTTTCGGTTTCGCTTCCGATTTTGCTTTCGATTTTGCTTCCAATTTCGCTTCCAATTTTGCTTCCGGTTTTGCTTCCAGTTTTTCTTTGAATTTTGCTTCCAGTTTTGCTTCAAATTTTTCTTCCATTTTTGCTTCCAGTTTTGCTTCTGATTTTGCTTCCAAATTTGTTCCCAGTTTTGCTTCCTGCGTTCCTTCCAGTTTTTCTTCCAATTTTGCTTCCAATTTTTCTTTTGATTTTGCTTCCAAGATTGCTTCTTCTTTGCGTCTAGTTTGGCTTCCATTGTTGCTTCCTTTTTTGCTTCTAAAAATGCTTCTTGTATTGCTTCCATTTATTAATTTAATATGTTTAAATTCAATTTAATTAGTTAAATATATGATGCCTCTTAAATAACTCAGATGATTATAGACTAAGTAATTTAATTATTTAACTCATATGATGTAATAACAAGACAATTACGTATAAAAAAAACAAGATAACTTTTTTTTTTTGCTAGTTAAATCGCTGCTAAGGGGCAGTACCCTGTATTTCTTCACAAAATATTTTACATGAGTTCCTTACCAAAATTTATTTGTAGGCCTTTGACAAAATGACCATGTGTTTCAAAAACCTTTACCCTACCTACCCATGCTAATACTTTTTTCAGTTACAAAATGGCCTGGTTCTAGACTCAGGCAACGCCAGCCGAGACGGAATCCTATCTGGTACTGATTTCCCTTGTTTCTACTATATCATATGTATACCAAAATATAACTTTTACCAGGCTGGGAATTTTTCAATCTTCATCATCATCTGTCTCTGTTCGCTTCCTGTAGGCAATCTAGTCTGTAATCACTAGGCATTCAACACCACAGTTCTGGTGGGCCAGACCTTTGGATTTTTCCCCTGGGTCTCTACCATCGTCCTTCCGCCACTCTTCTCCTAAACCAAATTCCCAGTCATCGAAGTCCCCTGCCACAATCTTGTCCACCGAACCTTCATCCTCGACATATTAGATTGCCTAGCCTCTTGGATAATTTTTCACTAGATTGGCTACTCTAAGCAGGAAGAAGACGTTCTGGTCACATTCGTCCCACAACTTCTCAAAACCCTTTGGGTCGATGGTTCAAATTAGAGGGAATTTCATGAAATCCCTACCATGCATCTAGATCATGTAGTAGTTCTAGGGCATTGATATATGTTTATTCTCATCTACATTGTCAAGGGCTGTGTCGATATCCCCCAACCAAGCATGGAAAAAAATTATCTGTGTGAGCTTCTTCCCCATCTCTTTCAACACACCCATATGCAGTAACACTGCTAGGAACATGGCCAAGATTTCTGAGTTCGACCTGAACCTATGATAGGCCCTCATGAATTTTGGCCCAAAAATTTTCTTGGTTGCCTAGAGAATCAGTGGATGAGATGACGCTAGCAAAGCCTGCAGTCTTTTGTCAGTGATCTTACCTTTGAAAGATTGTTGTTGCTTCTCAGTGTTCAAGAATAATGGAGTCTCCATTATTCTTGCTGCTACAGATTTTCACACCTTTTCATTGCTCGGACTTGCACTAGTTCCTCCGCCTTCGAATCCCCCACCTACTTTTTCTCACACCTACTTCTGGAATGCTCCTTTGCATTTTTTGGAAATAACACCAACATATGCCTTTTATAGATGGTGGCCTAATTACTTCATTTTTATGTGTTTTTCGTGCCTTTGAGGTGTGCTTGTTGGAAATAACAAGAAAATTATTATAACAAGTGAGTCAAATATCTATAATTTAATTGAATTGACAACATCCATCTCGAGCAATAAATTAAAATCATCATACGTAATAAATATCCATCCAAAATTAATCATCGACCATTTTTAATATATATAAATTGACAAGTCAATACTGATAAGATCATCATCATCATCATCTATAACTAAAACAAGTGAAAGTCAAATATTCCAGTGGATCAATAACATGTCAAAATGATACATTTCCAATAGTCGACATAAGTCAAAATGATACATGTACAAATGATATAAGTAAAAATGATAAATTAAGTAACTCAAATTGATACAAGTCAAGATGATACATGTCCAAATTATATAAGTGAAAATGATTAATGTCAATATGATACAACTCAATAATATGGTATTGTAGGCCGTGAAAATGATACATATGATAGTAACCCTGAAAATAGGCATCATAACAATATATCAACAATGATCCATGATGCAATGTATATGATCATAAATGTCATTGGGTACTACTAGTAACTGCCTCATCATCATCACCACTATCATCATCATCATAATGATATACCAACAATGATCCATGATGCAACCTATATGATCATGAATGTTGTTGGGTACTAGCAACAACTGCCCTATCATCATCATCATCATCATCATCATCATTGGCCTCAGTGTCTTCCGTATCCACATCATCATCATCCTTTGCCATGTGATATGTACCAGTAGAACCAATAATTCATGGATCTATATCATGCTGAGGATCATCTTGATCTTCTGGAAGACGTGTGCTCTACAAAAAAAAACATTTAAAATGAAAAGTTATTATTTATTTCATGCTATAATTTATTTTTGTGTTATATATATAATATTGAAACATATGAGATGAAACCATAATCAAATTACATCTTATCAAAGTGCACATACCAGAATAAAATTTCAAAAAAGTTAAAGCTAATATGTGATTCCAATTATATAAAACATGCAACAATTATAATAAACGTTAGTAAAGATCATAAAAAGAATTGTTATATAATTTAACTATCAACTGTAAATTCTATTACATAACCTTAAGTGCCAACCCTCTGCAAAAGAATGAGGAGACTGCAAGAAGATTGGCTGCAGGGGGCATTGGTACAGGAGATGGACATGGCTCTTCCAAGCCATCCATTGAGATGGTTTCATACACAAATGTGGAAGATATCCTCGTTTCTAGAGAGCTCATGATTCAGGTTGATACGAAAAATGATATTGCTCTGGTACCCATATATGACATCATGGTTCCATTTCATGTAGCCACCATAAAGAGTGTTAGAAGCCAACAATATGGAGAGAATTCTTATATAAGGATAATTTTCAATGTTCCAGGTATCGACTTTAATGCCAACTACATGCCAACATTACCTAGCAATATTTATGTTAAGGAATTTTACTTTAGATCCAAGGATTCAAAGAACATCAACCATGTGGTAGAAATGATTAAATCTCACATACGATCTATAGCAATGGAAGAGTCTGAAAAGGAAGAGAGAGCTACGCTGGTGACTCAGGGGAAACTTCATCTTTCAAAAACAAAGGCAATTAGGCTGGCAGACTTGTGGATCAGGCCAGAATTTGGTGGAAGAGGAAGAAAGATGACTAGAACTCTGGAGAGCCACCATAATGAATTTCAGTATTCAACCATGAGAGCAGAAGAGAGATCTGATATCATGTATCAAAAAATTAAGCATGCATTCTTCCAGCTAGTGGAGAAGGAGATGATTACTTTGCTTTA
Source organism: Sequoiadendron giganteum (assembly GCA_007115665.2). Lineage (NCBI taxonomy): Eukaryota > Viridiplantae > Streptophyta > Pinopsida > Cupressales > Cupressaceae > Sequoiadendron > Sequoiadendron giganteum. The sequence goes on along the minus strand of CM021108.1, from coordinate 514,736,478 downwards.
TTTTCATTTGCATAACCATATCATGGTGTGGGAACCAAAAAGACCAAGGATGTCCAGTTTTATGTGGAGGTAATGGATGTGGTCCAAACTTTAGGAGGGACAAGAAGTTCAATGTATGATCCTGATGAAATTGAGGAAGAACAACAAGAGAGGGACAAGAAAAATAAAATAAATGCAGAGTTTCAAGGATTTTTCAAGTGAGTAAGAGAGCTATGGGAGCAACCTCATCTAAAATATTTTGAGCTAGAGTTTGATATACCATTTAGAGAGCTTGGTTTTCATGGAAGAAGAAGAAAAATGATTACTTTGCTTCATTTTCATTTGCATAACCATATCATGGTGTCGGAACCAAGAAGACCAAGGATGTCCAATTTTATGTGGAGGTAATGGATGTGGTCCAAAATTTAGGAGGGGCAAGAAGGTCAATGTATGATCCTAATGAAATTGAGGAAGAACAACAAGAGAGGGACAAGAAAAATAAAATCAATGTAGAGTTTCAAGGTTTTTTAAATCAAGTAAGAGAGCTATGGAAGCAACCTCATCTAAAATATTTTGAACTAGAGTTTGATATAGCATTTAGAGAGCTTGGTTTTCATGGAAGAGGAAGAAAGATGATTAATTTGCTTCATTTTCATTTGCATAACCATATCATGGCATGGGAACCAAGAAGACCAAGGATGTCCAATTTTATGTGGAGGTAATGGATGTGGTCCAAAATTTAGGAGGGGAAAGAAGGTCAATGTATGATCCTGATGAAATTGAGGAAGAAGAACAAGAGAGGGACAAGAAAAATAAAATCAATGCAGATTTTCAAGGATTTTTCAAGCGAGTAAGAGAAATGGCTGAACTCCATTGATGCCATTCCTCAATCTTCACTTGATGGCATCAAGGAATGGCTGAACTCCATGGATATAAAGTATTATGAAAGAAAAATGAACTTGAATTGGAGGCCAATTTTGAAGACTATTACTAATGATCTAGATAAATTTATTAAAGATGGTGGTTGGGAATTTTTGAATAGGAAGCTAGTGATTCTAATTTTGATAATTTAGAAGAGTCAGATCAAGGATATGAACCCTCTGATGTAGAAGAGGAATCAAAATCATATTTCATGTAGCCACCATCAAGAGTGTTAGAATCCAAAAAGATGGAGGGAAGTATTATATAAGGATAATTTTCAATGTTCCAGGTACTGACTTTAATGTCAACTACATGCCAACATTGAAATTCCCTAGCAATATTTATGTTAAGGAAATTTCTTTTAGATCCAAGGATTCAAAGCACATCAACCATGTGGTACAAATGATTAAATCCCACAGATGATCTGCAACAATGAAAGAGTCTAAAAAGGAAAAGAGAGCTACATTGATGACTCAGGAGAACCTTCATATTTCAAAAATAAAGGCAATTAGGATAGAAAACTTGTAGATCAAGCTAGCATTTGGTGGAAGAGAAAGAAAGATGAGTGGAAATTTGGAGGGCCACCATAATGGATTTAGGTATTCAACCATGAGAGCAGAAGAGAGAGCTGATATCATGTATCAAAACATTAAGCATGCATTCTTCCAATCAGCGGAGAAGGAGATGATTACTTTTCTTTATTTTCATTTGCATAACCATACCATGGCATGAGAAACAAGAAGACCAAGGATGTCCAGTTTTATGTGGAGGTAATGGATGTGGTCCAAACTTTAGGAGGGGCAAGAAGGTCAATGTATGATCCTGATGAAATTGAGGAAGAACAACAAGAGAGGGACATGAAAAATAAAATCAATGCAAAGTTTCAAGGATTTGTCAAGTGAGTAAGAGAGCTATGGGAGCAGCCTCATCTAAAATATTTTGAACTAGAGTTTGATATACCATTTAGAGAGCTTGGTTTTCATGGAAGAGGAAGAAAGATGATTAATTTTATTCATTTTCATCTGCATAACCATATCATGGCATGGGAACCAAGAAAACCAAGGATGCCTAGTTTTATGTGGAGGTAATGGATGTGGTCCAAAATTTGGGAGGGGCAAGAAGGTCAATGTATGATCCTGATGAAATTAAGGAAGAAAAACAAGAGAGGGACATGAAAAATAAAATCAATACAAAGTTTCAAGCATTTTTCAAGCAAGTAAGAGAGCTATGGGAGCAGCCTCATCTAAAATATTTTGATATACCATTTAGAGAGCTTGGTTTTCATGGAAGAGGAAGAAAGATTATTAATTTGCTTCATTTTCATTTGCATAACCATATCATGGCGTGGGAACCAAGAAGACCAAGGATGTCCAATTTTATGTGGAGGTAATGGATGTGGTCCAAAATTTAGGAGGGGAAGAAGGTCAATGTATGATCCCGATGAAATTGAGGAAGAACAGTAAGAGAGGGATAGGAAAGATAAAATCAATGCAAAGTTTCAAGGATTTATCAAGCAAGTAAGAGAGCTATGGAAGCAACCTCATCTAAAATATTTTGAACTAGAGTTTGATATACCATTTAGAGAGATTGGTTTTCGTGGAAGAGGAAGAAAGATGATTACTTTGCTTCATTTTCATTTACATAACCATATCATGGCATGGGAACCAATAAGACCAAGGATGTCCAATTTTATGTGGAGGTAATGGATGTGGTCCAAACTTTAGGAGGGGAAAGAAGGTAAATGTATGATCTTGATGAAATTGAGGAAGAAAAACAAGAGAGGGACAAGAAAAATAAAATCAATGCTTATTTTCAAGGATTTTTCAAGTGAGTAAGAGAAATGGCTGAATTGCATTGACACCATTCCTCAATCTTCACTTGATGGCATCAAGGAATGGCTGAAATCCATGGATGTAAAGTATTATGAAAGCATAATGAACTTGAACTAGTAGCCAATTTTGAAGACTATTACTGATGATCCAAACAAATTTATTCAAGATGGTGGTTGGGAATTTTTGAATATGGAAGTTGTGATTTTGATTCTAATAATTCAAGAGAGTCAGATCAAGGATATGAACCCTCTAATGTAGAAGAGGAATTAGAATCAGATGAGGAAGGTTCAAAAGATGAATATCTTGTGGAGTTAGATGAGGATGATGATGAAGAAGAAGATTCTGAAGGGGAGGAAGGTAAAACATGGGATGAATTAAAAGCCGAAGCCAAAAAAGAAAATAAGGAAAAAGGAGATGATTTTGACATTGAAGAGGAAAGATGACGATGAAAGGTAAAAGCTACAGGGATGTCTCAGGCACCTGATATTAGAGATTCAAGAGGAATGCTTGCCAAGAGGCATAAAGTCAAATGAATTGAGTTCATCTACATCCTTGTACTATTTATTCATGCACATAAATGGTTTAGTTTTTTATGCAAATGATGCATATATGTTAACTTGATCAGTGTTGTTAGTTCGGTAGTTTGACTTCTATGAGAACCAACCATTAGGCCATTCTATGCGGGAGCATGTTTGTGTTTTTAGTTAGATTTTTTGGATAACTCTACTTGGTGTTGCGGACATTCCATTTATCTTTTGAATGTTAAGAAATATAGTATCACACGCTTCTCTATGTTGATTAGATCAGGTTGCAGGTTTTTTACCGCTGATTTCTTTATTTATGGGGTTTCTTTAACTTGGAAGATAGGAATTTTCCGCCTTTTTTCTTAAATTAGATGGACAAATTAAGTGGCTAGTTAGCTATGCCAAGTGATGTAGACTACAAGGATGTGTTAGATTTATAGGATGCCTACCAAGATGCATCAAAAAATTCTTACATGTTAAAATAATGGCAACATCGTGAGGAAGGATGGAAAAGATGCATGTGGATCACTTAGTACAATGGCAACATGGATTCAAGGAAGCACTCCTTGAGATACCATGTTTGAGAGACAAGAAGATAAATCAAATCAACATGGGACTAAGTTTCTCAAATGATACAACTCATAACTTAAATGAGGACACTTAAGAGATATTAAAATACAATGGTCATTAATTAAAAGATGAGATGAAAATAAGGCATGAATGTCACCCAATACCCTTTAAGGAAAACAATATTTTTTTCCTCAACATGAAATAATGAGACAATTGAGTGGGATCTAGGGCCAACAGAGAAGAACTTTAGAACTCATCCCACACATCAATAAACAACTCAACACAAGAAATGCAAATTGACATATTAACACAACAATATCCAACTAAGTTATTAAAACTGAAAGTCAACTATTGATACCTCGTTCTCCATCTAGATTAAAAAATCGGCCCACTTTTTGCTTTGTAACTTTTCCTTTTCAAATTGCTTTGGATGTCGGCCATATTTCTCTTCTTGTAAAAACATGGCATATGGACTAGTTAAACTAATTGATATGCAATCATTTACTTTTTCCTAGGGAACTAAAAAAAATACCATTTAACATATTAAATATACTTACAAATTTATAGATCAAGGAATGTAAACCTTTCTGGCCACTATGATGCATGGCACAAAGTTTTTGAAGCCTAGCCTTGGAGGCCTTGTTGTGAAAAATATACTAATTCAATTTAACTATGCACAAATAAAATTTAAAAATCATTTAATAAATTTGATATAATCTTATGAGTAAATTCAAATACATGTGTACTCTCCTCACCAGACTTCCTCCATGCTTCAGACTTCTCATATGCTTTTACAAGCTCTTTCCATACTTTGACACTTAAATCAAGTGGTCTTTTTTTGAGCCTTAGCTCAGGGGGGATTTTTTTTATCTTCTTTGTTTGGTTGCATCGAAATCTCTTGCAATTTTGAGACATTCATAGCTTTACCTTCTTCATAGACCAACCTGTGCCATATCCAGTCTCCATATCATTGATAACTACTTTTTGCAAGTGTATGGGTATCTTTGAGAATGGAAAATGTAGATGTTCTTTGAACCATTGAACGCATGATTCCTTCAACCTATGAACAAACCCTTTTCCAACTGATATCATTCGGATTCCCCTTGAAACCACATTGTATTCTATCTTGCTATTGAAGGTACCAATGCAAGATTGAAAACTTGTCATGGTGGAAGAATTCTATGTCCCAGGAGTGGGTGGGACACTAGAAGCCTTTTCTCCCTATTCTACATTCCTAGAGTTAACTGTTATTGATTTTCTCTTGGCTCTTTTCCTTGATCTAGGACTGTTTGGGGAATCAATTGATTCCCTTTGACATGGTTGATTTGGTTGCAATGTTTCAGGGGCTTCACTAGATCAGTTTTATATGTATTTGGAAAGCATTGTCCAGTGAACATCATCCAATTTGTTCACTGCCTCTACCCCCAATATGGAAGCCAATGCCTCTTTATCTTTTTCAGTCACATGTCCCTATATATATAAAAAATAAATTTCTTCTTTTAAATTTAAAAATAAAAAACTAAAATGGTAAAAATGAAAGAAACAAGGGAAAGATTTACAAATCTATAAATTAAAAATGAATTACCTCATTGTGGCCAGAGTCTGCTCCCTTTTTTCTCTTCCCTCTACCGCTTGACATTTTCAAGTGACCTAGGACAAATTATTTTCGTCCAGTCTATTGAGGAAAATGAAGTACACACTGTCAGGTATAGAAGTTTTCATGTAGTTTGTGGTATGAAATTTTTACCTTGAATGACTCTCTTCTGGATTTAAACGCCTATGAATCAATTGCTTGCACACCTGTATAGAATATAAATATATTTGAAAGGATATAAATATATGAAAAATGAAACAAATGTATTGTAAAAAAATCAACGCTTGCGCACCTATATAGAATGGTAATATTTGGGGGATAAAAAGGGCGCGAAGTGTGGTTTTATTGAGAGTTAACATAGATAGGTCCCATGCTCGAGTCACATCCTCTGATTAGAAATAAAATGAATGTGTGTGCACAATCAATTCGGAACCATGAGCTCATTTTTCTGTTAAATATTTGTGGGAATGAGAAAAATAATTGAAAGGATATAAATATATGCAAAATGAAACAAATGTATTGTAAAAAAATCAACGATTGTGCACCTGTATAGAATGGTAATCTTTGGAGGATAAAAAGGGCATGAAGTGTGGTTTTATTGAGACTTAACACATATAGGTCCCATGCTTGAGTCACATCCATTGATTAGAAAGAAAATGAATGTGTGCGCACAATCAATTCAAAACCACAAGCTCATTATGCTGTTAAATATTTGTGGGAACGAGAAAAAAAAATTCTAACCTTACCTATGGTGTCGCAAACTAAATCAAATTTATGATATACTTGCTTGTAGCCCTCCTTCATGTCTTTTTCCCCTTTTTTGTCCTTTCTTCCTTCGCGTGGCTTTTTTCTCTTATCATCTCTTCATTTGTGCGGCTATTTTCTCTTTTCATCTCTTCCTTCTTGATGCAGGAAGTTTTAAATTTTTGTTCTTGGTTCAGTAGCCAACGCCATAGTCGACGTAGAAAATTGCACCTAATTTAGCATCGCCTTGCAACCAAAAAATTTAATCTGTTTGGGATGCAAAAGGCGGTGCAAATTGCGCTTAATTTAGCGCTAACTTTTAGCCAAAAAATGTAATGCACCTAATTTAGCGTTGTCTTTCAACCAAAAAATGTAATCTATTTGGGATGCAAAAGGCGATGCAAAGTGCACCTAATTTAGCGCCTAGCAGTGTAAAATGATGTATTTTGCTTGGAAGTTGATAAATAAATTGATCCTAAATTACTTCATCTTCATATGGTTCCAAGGGAGCAACCATGGCTCCCTATTTTATCTATTCCTTATCCCATGTCAATTTTGTGGGTGCAAAACTAATAAACTATGTTGTGTATTATAGGGGCGAGACAAGGCAATGGCAACAAATTGTGTCATGTCAAATGAGTACACAATGGCTGAAGCAGGACATCAAGTACTCAAATTTTGACTTAACTTATGAAAAAATGATCTGATGGAATTTTGTGATACGTACGTCCATCTTTTTTCACAGTATTATTGAAATTTATAATGTATTATCCAATCTTGACATAAATTAATGCATGTTGTTGATTTTTTTAGATGGAGATTGGAGGAAATGTAGAGCCTAAGAATTCAACTAGCAGAAGAGGAAGATATGTACATGGACGTGGACATAAAACTGTTAAATCACGTAGATGATAGTGGGTTTTCGAGGATATGAAAATGGATCTTACAAACACAACAAATGACTGCATTGAACAAGAGGTTGGTCGGGACTATAGTACATGGGATGAATACTTTGAGAAACTATATGATTAAAGTGAGGTTTTGTGTTGGATAGCATATCCGTTGAAATGATATAATTGGTGTAGTAAACATGATTTAATATGCTATGTATTATAGGGCCAAGACGAGGCCATGTCAATAGATCATGTCATATCAAATGAGGACAAAACGAGTGAAGTGGAACATCAGGTAATCAGATTTTGACTTCACTTAGGAAAAAATGATCTGATGGCATTTTGTGATACATCCATCTTTTTTCAAAGTATTATTGATATTTATAATGTATTATCCAATATTGACATAAATTAATGCATGTTGTTGATTATTTTAGATGGAGATTAGAGCAAATGGAGAGCCTAAGCGTTCAACTAGCAAACAAAGAAGATATGTACGTGGACGTGGACCTAAAATTGTTAAATCACATAAACAATAGTGGGTGGAAGAGGATATGATAATGGATCTTTCAGACACAATAGATGATTGCACTAAACAAGAGGTTGGTCAGGACTATAGTACATGGGATGAATATTTTGAGAAAATTGTTGTTTGTGGATGTTTTATATGTCATGGAAAGAAAAAATTCAAATGAGAAATTGTACAAATAAATTACATATATGATGAGCTTCCAATTGGTAGTATGCCTCCTACAATCGATTCAAATCCAATAGGAATTATGGTAAGGAATTTTCCAATTTGATATAAATAACATGTATACTAATTCATTTAAACATTGTTTTATATTATTTAAATAACTATTTTTTTTCTCAATGGATACTTGCAGGATAGAGTTCTTGGTTTAAAGTTTCTTGGATCACCGACTTCCAGCCTAGAGGGAAATGACCATTTATTAGATGATACATCTAACAAAAATATGTGCCAATATACCAGCTCAGAAGATGAGGAATTGATGAAAACAAGTCACAGAGCAAGAACCGGTTTAAAGATGTATAATTTTCTTAAAGATAGGGGGAAGGTGGAATACATACCCTATGAGAATGAATGTGATGGAGATGATGACTTGCCCTTGAGTTTGAGATCAATTTACAAAGAGAAATTTGATCGTTGACTATATTTCACTTGGCCTAGTGATCAACAACTACCTAGAATGTACGAGGTGTTTCAATTTTGGGGATACAACTACATGATATGACCCTCCAATATTCATGGAGTGAATCTAGGCCTCTTTATTGTCCAAAATGTACATGTGGGATCTAAACATAGAAACAATTCAAAACAAACCACTAGGAAATTAATGCCATATTATGGTCCATCATATTACAATGGTGAATGGAAAAGGCTAGCAAAATATAAGCCTAACATGTCAGCATATGGTCTAAATTCGAATATGTATACACATCGTCTCCAATTGGAAAGTGGAAAGAAATTAATAGAAGTCATCTTATGTATATAGATGGATGTGCATACACACACAAAAATATTGCAAGATTTATAAATAGTAGTAAGGGAAGGGACCCTAATGTAAGACCGAATTGTCAATTTGTTGAGGTTATAAATGATAAAGGTGGACATATGGAAAGAGAGGTTAATAGATTGATAATGCTTTGGGCTATTAAGGACCTTACCATTGGGGATGAGTTATTGATTGATTACCCCTTATTAAAATGCACTCTTGCGTGAAACAAAAGGGAAGAACAAGGTCTCCCTAAGGATGTTCCTAAGGGCAGAAAATCAAAGAATAATAAATGAGTGTGGACTGATGTTTTATAAACTATGTTGTCAAAATTGTGTTTTATTTAAATTATTGTATAAAAAAGGTAGTCTCTAAAATAATGTTCCATTATTCAATTGATGTATGTATGTTCATACAATTTTTATTTTTATTTTTTAAGCCATATTTGATTATATTTCTTTGCAATTGATACATTTATGATTTATCCAATTGTTTCCAAATATTAAATAATGCTTGAATTTTTTGATAGGTAGAAGATGTTGATGAAACACATACTAATACCCATGATCCAACTGGGTTCTTAAGATTTGGACGGGATGATCCAAACCATCCTTTAAATCATACCAGAGCGAAAAGAACATGTTTGAAAAGATTACTACCACCTAAGAAATTTGGAGAGTTGATGAGATATGCATACACTAATGAGATGCCACCTAGCCTTAAGGATGCTTATCATGATAGTGAAAATGTAGTCCATGAAGAAGGATTGAATGAAATGCTTGCAAGTTTCTTTGGGGATGGAAATAATGATAACAATAATGATCATATGGCTGTTAGTAATGATGATAGTAGGGGTAATTACCACCAACATAATGTTGATGATAACAAACTGAAAGACTCCATCAAGCAAGCAGCGAAGACACCCATGTTCAAATCGGATGCAAGTAGAACCTCACAACTGACATGCACATTAAAATTATTAGAAATCAAGTCACTATTCTGTTGGTAAAAAAAATGATTCACTACCCTACTGAAGTGAGTTGAAATCTATTTCTTACTTTCCATTTTCAATTGGTGTACACAATTCGTAAATATTCATCGACTTCGTTTATATTTATTTAAGGGGATTTTAAAACCATATATTATATATAAATAGTCCTAGTATAGATTTCCATATCAAAAATGTTCATCATAAGTCAAACATTCAATTGATTTAATCTCTAGCAACCTTACAAGGCACTAAAAACTTAAATATTCCTTGAAGAGAATGTGTTTCCATCAACTTGCAAAGAGGTACGTCTATTATTGGTTGAGTTGGGGATTGAATATAAGAAAATTCATTCATGTAAAAATGATTGCATTTCATATAGAGATTAATATCAGAACAAGGTAGAATGCCCTATATGTAAAGAGAAGGCACATCTATTGTTGGTTGAGTTGGGGATTGAATATAAGCAAATTCATTCATGTAAAAATGATTTCATTTCATACAGAGATGAATATCAAAACAAGGTAGAATGCCTTGTATGTAAAGAGAAGAGATATCGTACAGATGTACAAGGTCCTACAGTTCCAAAGAAGGTCTTATGTCACAAACCAATTATACCTAGACTTCAACGAATGTTTCGTTGCAAGTCACTTGTACAATTGATGGATTTGCATGTAAAGAACAAGAGTAAAAATGGATTCATGCGAATTCCGGCCGAGTCCAAAGCAATGAAACACATAGAGGAAAAATGGCTAAGAAAATTCAAAGATGAACCCCGTAGTATCAGGTTTGGTCTTGCAATTGATGGAGTGTGCCCATTCTCTTTCTTGAGCTCAAATTATAGTGTTTGGCCAGTTGGATTGATAGTATACAATATATCCCCATGGATGATTGTTAGAAAGGAGCACCTTATGCCGACTCTCATTGTTCCAGGAAAACATCAAGTTAAAAAAATAGATGTTTATCTTGCACCTTTTATTGATGAGATGCAACTGCTATGGAAAGGCATAAGAATGTATGACATATCACATCATCCATCAAATAGGTCCTTCATGTTGTATGGTGTGCTATGTTGGACTATTCATTATTTCCCAGGACTTGGTGTTTGTTTTGGTAAGATAAAACATTTACGTATTTACACTCATAATTTATTTTCATCCCAACTTTCATACTTAGTTTTATACTATTTGTTTTATGTTATTAACATCACTTGTTGAATTGTAGGGCTTCAAACAAAGGGGATATTTGCATGTCGAAGATGTGTAGAAAAATTTCAAGGGCGGTATTCTAAAGATCTACATAAATTTATTTACACAAACAACAAGGTTTTTCTACCACTAGATCATAGGTTTAGATATCGCCTGAAGAATCAATTTGATGGAAAAGTTGAAAATAGAGGCCCCCCCATGATTATGGGTCCAGGTGATTGGCTTAAGAAGTATGAAGATGTTGAATTGAAAGCTTGGGAAGATATTTTTGATCGAGGTGATTCAATTCAAGAACCAAAAAAAGTTCTAGTCAATATACCAGAAGAAACGAAAAGGAAATCCATATTTTATGAGCTCCCTTACTGGAAGGATCTATTAATATCTCACCTATTAGATCCTGTGCACGTCTTCAAAAATGTCCCAAATTATATATTTGAACATATATTAGGCAAAGAGAAGGACACCTTGTCTTCAAGGAGAGATATTTCTCTTTCACGTACCAAAATTGATAAAAAAAATTTGTGGCAAAACAGGGATAATGAAACATATGTAGAAGCTCCATGGATTTAAAAAAAAAAAAGAGCTAGACCAACTAAAAAATTTCATTCGTTCAATAAGGACACAAACTGATTATGGGTCATCATTGGCTAAAGATTTTATAGTTGATGGACATATCACAAGATTTAAAACACATGATTTTCATAATTTTATGAAGGTATTATATATCATCATTTAACATTTACTGGTAACATTGATTAAGTACTAAATATATTTTGATATTTTGTTGTGTGATAAAAAATTACTAATGACCTTTTCATAAATGTGTTTGATAACATATCATGCCAATGACAATTAGGGGGGATTCCTATGTTACAGTCAACTTAAGGAATGCCATAAGTTGATTGTCAGCATTTACAAGGTATGTGGTTATATGAAATTTTCATGTGTGAGAGACATAGAGATATTATATTGCATTTTTATTTTTTACTAAAGGTTCATACTGATTTACTATTCTTATATTAGGTGGGTGACCTCCAAGGAGATCCACGAATCTGAAGTGCCAAAGTGGAAGAAGGAAATTACATAAAATGTATGTGTATTTGAGAAGGAGCTCCCTACAAGTTTTATGGACCTACAAGTCCATTTACTTATACACCTAGTCCATGACATTGAGTTGGTGGGTGTCGTATCAATGAGGTGGATGTTTTTCTTTGAGAGTTATATGAAAAATATTAAAAGATATGTCCGACAAAAGGCACATCTAGAGGGTTGCATGGCTGAAGGGTATGTATTGAATGAAGCATTTTTCTTCTTGTGTGAATTCCTTGGTAAGGATTTTGAAGATGGGCCACACATCTAGGATGAAGAACAAGCATAAGATATTATTGATGGAGAAAAACCACAATCTAATGGTGTTGAAGTAGAAATTAGTAAGTAAATTCATGATTAGTGTGGTTATTTTTCTTGCAATCATTAATTTACTCTGTAATTTATTTGTGAAATTAACATCATGACATTTGGAGTTTGAAATAAACCTGTTGAAATGTAATAGGTGTAGATGAAATTTCTATACTCGACAAGTTCATTTTGTATCACATGGACTTTATGAACAAATGGATTGATATGCATGATAAAAAGAGAGAAGAAGTGTTAGAAGCAAGGAGACAGTTTAAGAGATCGAACCCAAGGAATAATACACTTCCCATTGATCTATTTGGGGAATGGGGCAAAGATTGCACACTAGAATGGGTTACTAAACAAATTCAAAATCAAATAGAAGATGCAGGTATAGATTCAGACATAATAGAACATGAATTCAACTTGTCTAGAGGATGTGAAAGAAAGGTACAGTTGGAATTTTACAAAATGTTGTTTCCTTACAGTTTTGACACTATTAACTATTTTAATATTCGTCATTATATTTTTTTTCATTGAAATAAATGGTCTTTCACAAGTGAGGAAATATCCAAAAATGTGGGCGTATGGTCGACATTATCATGTATAAAGTGTAGATGTAAAGAGATGATCCTTCAAGTGTGGCATCATGGTTGACTTCAAGCAATCTAGTCGATCAAGCTCAAAAGATAAGAATATAATTGAAGGGAATCTACAATATGTTGGGAAAATACAAAAAATTATTGAGTTGGACTACCGCTTTTTTAAATGTTGTATTTTTAAGTGTAGATGGTATGAAGCATTTGAGAGGACACAAAGACATGATACCCATAGTGGATTGTTTTCTATAGATTCCTCATGCTTCCTACGAGAGGATAGGGAGCCTTATGTTCTACTAATTCATTGTGAGTAGGTATTTCTTTAACTCAAACAAGAAGCGGTAGTGATCATTTATCTTTTAGTTCATAGTTCATTGTGAATATATACATGTGTTTATTAATCAGTAAATTTTTTATAACATATGTCTAATATATGTTTTTCATTCATGTGCATGTATTTTTCTATGAAGATATTTTGGACCCAAAATGGATGTTTTTCATACATTATGATCTAAGATTAAGTCATGTATTTGACGATGCATTAGCGGATACTGAGAAAAACAATGATGGCCAACAAAATGAGAGCGTTGGATTAGAGAACATCGAAGAATTTGACATCCATGATGATGTTGAAGATGGTTATGTTCAAGCACAAGAAGACAACAATCCAGAGTTAGATGATGTTATGGAAGACAACAATATGGATGGTATAGAAAATGATGATCCAAATACATTTGGTAACAATATAGATGGTCTACAGTCAAATTTCAATGATGATGAAGATGATGCAGATCAAGATGAGGATGACGATAATATTAATTACTTGAAAGAACATATGAACATTGAAAATGATACACTGGATGGCATTGTAGTAAACAATAATGTTAATGACCAAGACTTCTAAATTTTTAGAATTATTTGCAATCCATGTTTTAAAAAGGATGATTCTTATGGCCTAAAATTTGAAATGCTTCAGTAATATTATTTGTGTCAATACAAATTACCTATTGCAACATCCTTAAATTGTTCAATATTTGGTATGAATTGCTGGCAAAAAAAATTAGGAATAATTGGATGCTTCTTCCATTCATTTTGTATCAACATTTGTTCTTGAAGACACAAAAGTTAATAAAATATTAATGCACGTAACTCAAAATTATTTAAATAAGCAACTTTGTTAACTTTATTATTTTTAAATAGTTTCCATTTTTATGTTGAACATGTAACAAGGCAAAATAAGCTCAAATTTTCAAAAAAATTAGCAGCTCTACCAACATCCACAATAAATTATTTATTGTATCAACACATTCATTCACATAAGCACATTATTGAGGCTCAATAACTAATATTCATTCAAATATAAGAAGAAATAAGTATGGAAAACATTAGAAAAATAAAAAATGATGACACAGTCATGGAGAATCTTTGATAATAAGATGTTCTCCATTATATTGCTTCAATTGATATTACAATGCTCTTCTTTAATAATCCCAGTGTTATCCCCTCAAGTTACTGTGGAAGTATGAAAGTTATTTTAATTCTTAAGTTGATGGAAACTAATCAAAACAATTTCTCTAAAAGGAATTTTAATCCTTAATAGGAGCCAGTTAAAGTAAATTATTTGAAAGGAATTTAATTCACACCTAACCAAAAGCCAATCAAATCATCCACACAATAACAAAAAATGTGCCCTGATAAATCTTGCATACTTAAATAACTTGAAAAAATCACTTTGGAGAAAACAAAGCAATAAATAAGCATGAACATTGACAGAACAATTGAACAGTGAAAATGGATTACGAATTATAATCAGTCATCTCGATTATATTTCCTTTTCAATTATATGCATTATAACAAATGGTTATGATGTTTGATGACAAATAGTTAATTAACATAAATGAAAACATAACACTTCAACACATTAATGCATTGATCCATTAATCTTCCAGCAGGTGCCCGTGACCACTTAAGATTTGTTCAAGGCCCCTACTCCATGATAATGCACCACCTACAGAGTGTATCTTCCTTATGATGTTGACTAGTCTTTAAGCTTCAATGGCTGCCCCTATGTATTTGTTGCATCTTTGGTTTGGCTGATGAACAAGTTGATGGCGGAGAGATGACGAGTGTATTCCTCCTCAACATAAGTTTCCACATTGGAAATTTCACCCTTCATATCATATTCCACATACATCATCTTTTTAAGTTATTTATGTGTATTTTGTAACACCATCTCTTTGTCGCTTATTTCTTGCAATGCAATATGTAGATACATGGAGAGCTCATCCTTCCAATCATATTTCTCCCTAGGATTTCCAAGGCTATCATGGAATACAAGATGCAAATCAAAATAGTCAAGGTCCTATTTGAGCCTAATGTCATACTTGTTGTGTGATTCCACTATCTTATTGTATGTCTGCAATGTCTCACCTTTCATGGATTTCTCGTTTTGGAGCTCCTCCCTTTTGTCAATCATCCATATTTGCAATATTTCATTCTCCACAAATGTCGAGTGTGTGTCTTTAAATAATTTCCAATATTCATCAACATGATCCATCATCCTGTTGAATCTTTCTTTGATTATATCAAACAAAACATTAAATTTAGTGGTTTTATTCTTGTTTCCAGCTCCTTGCATTTCTCTCGAGACTTCTGATGACAGTGTTTCTAGTAAGCTACATCTACTAATGCATCCAATATTCTTTTTTCACTCTCTAACCATGGGGAATATAATTCTGATCTGGAAGAGGATGATGTTTTATCTATGTGACTAGCCACCTTCTTCCTTAATTTATCACTTTCTTTTACCAGTTTTTCAATTTGTGCCTTACTGAATTTTGCAACATTTATGTTTAGCTCAGCTGTTTCAATGGGGTTAGTGTCCCCTACCCTATGGAGCAAAATATGTCCAAAAAATTGGTTTGGATTATAGATGAGAGAAGGCCTTTTATCTTGAGGATACAATGCCCAAATTAGCAGGGTGCCTTCATCTGGGTTGTACCCTGATTATGAGTACATTTTATCACATGCCTCTCCTGTTAGATGCATTGTTTGGTCTCCTCTTTTCCTAAAACTATCGAACACTATTGTAGATATGAAATCCCATCCTGGGAAGAGTAGTACCCTAGCCTCTTGAAGCAATTATTTTCCCCTTTCAGAGGTGATAGATTCTAACTCTTTGTCTGCTTCTTTTCTCAACTCTTCCAAGGTAGCTGCCTCCTGCTCAGAAGTGATATCCTTCATCCTCTATCTTATAATTCTACCTTTATGCTCATAAAAAAATGAGTTAAATTCAGAAGTCTTGACAAAATCACTGTTAGAAATAAATTCTTGTGCGACCTTGACTCTCACGTCATCACAGAGTTCATCCGATGCTTCAAATTTGACAATGTTTCATTCTGGAGGTGGCTCATATTTTGTAACTACAGGGGCACTTATCTATTTGACCTCATCCTCCTCCTCATCACTCTCTTCTTCACACATGGTTGTATCTACAAATAAGTTCATTTTCGAAGTGGGCTGTGAGGGTATGTAATCAAAAGGTTGTATGTCCTCAGCCTGCATTCCTGAATAAGTTATCTGAGGTGCTTCAAAGACATCTAGGGGTACACATTTTATTATCTCATCCACATGAGTGATGAGCTGCTCAATTCTTTCCAAAGGATCATGTACTTCATCAAATGCCCCTGAATAGGATGGGACATTTCCTTTCTTCCAAGTCTCAGCAAGCACAAATTTTTTATATGTAGTCATCCTGTATTTTGTTGAGGCCTCATCATAATTTCTAATTACATCATCAATAGAGAATTGGTGTTCATACCCTGATATTCCTTGTGAAAATTTTGCCTTGTGAATAAAACCCTTTGTATCAAAATTCTTTCTTTCATTACCCAATGGTAAATTGTATTTCGCCAATTTTGTATCAATTTCTTCATACCCTTCACCAATGACTACTGTAAAATCTCTAAAGCACAAAGTTCTAGGCATGATATACTGCTTACTGTATCTCTTAAGATGTTTTGCATCAGATTTAGCCAATTGTCTCACAATTTCCAAATAGGCTATTCTGTTTGGAACTGTTTTTGGCAATAGATTTGGGGCTTCTTCAAACCCATAGACTCTAATCATAGTGCAATCAAGAAATGCATACCAATCCACCTAGTTATGATTTACCTTTTCTTGGGGTCCTTTTCCTTTGGTCTCAATAATTTCTATATTTAAGGGGACAGGTTATAATTACATGTATGTCCCAACAATTTCAACAATGGCTTGAAAAAATATTCCTCAAAGTACAGATAATGTGATCTACCATATCTACTATCCCATATGGAAGTCCACATTTGTACAGGTTTACAATTCCCACTTTCATCTACATCTCTTATCCTTAATTTTTCTCCCCAGAACCTTCTAACATGTCCTTCATGTAGAAGTAAATGCATAAACAAAGAGTAATGTTTGAAGTCATGAATGCTATCACTATTGCTTTTGATCCTTGCCAACCCCTAGTTCAGATCATTGGCTAAATAATCGACATAGTCAAATGGTCTGGCATATTTTCTTTGTATGTCTACAGCTAGGACCATTGGGGCAATTGACATGAGGGGTGGGACCTCTACTCCTAACACTTGTCCAGCTGAATAATATGTATATTGAAAACATTCTTCACATAAATCCTCATGAAATGGAAGGTTATCATTACTAGAAAATATTCTGAGCTAGCTACCTTCATCCCTAGGCTTGTGTAGTGGTAGCCTCCATCTTTTATAGCTCATGTCCATGTGACGATAATCTGTTAGAAGGTATTTGATTTTAAATGGTAAATTTAGAGAGCATTCCAATTGAAAAACATTAGAAATGAGATCTTTGGAGATAATGAGAATGTCAGACCCATCATGTGATTGAATAGATCTTATTTTAGGGTCATTGTTTTTGGCTTGAGCTTTAACCAGCTCTGTATTGACAAACACATTGGGTACCACTAATCTTCCTAGGTTCAATCTCCATGGGTTGCAGACTGGTTGAAACCTGTACAGTTTCCTATAATGGTATATGAATAGGTCATATCCACGTTGTGGTGTCCACACATCTCCTAAACCTTTGTGCTTTTCCCATAACTTATCCATGGAAGGATTTGTCAATGAACTCCTTTTAGGTCTTGGACTTGACCCCAAGAATTGGTCAATTAAGTCCTAGTTTAAAAGTCTTTGCTCCTTTTTTTGTTTCTTAATTTTTAGCATTTCAGAGCTTTTAGTTAATTCTTGGTTTAAAAGTCTTTTCTCTTTTTTTGTTTCTTATTTTTTGGCATTTCTGAGCTTTCTTCCATTGTTCATTTTTCTTATAAGTATTTATAGGAGCAACTTCTTCATCAGTTTTTGTATACTTACTTGGATTCGCTTTCACTGGTTCTGAGCTGTGCAGTAATGGTGAATTCCCAACCTCCTTTACTCTGCTCCTGCATCCAATGAATCCTTTTCAAGTATTTATGAAAACATGTAATCAAATTGAGGTATAATTCACTCAACTCTAGCTCATAATGCTCCAGTTTCTATCAATCTTGTCATCAAGTAGATTATTTATTTTGAATATCTCAATGATATAAATAAGATATTAAATTAGTAAAAAACAATCATCATCGTTGCATTGATGAGACCATGATTCCATTTTCACCGATAACCACCTTCTTCATCGATGAAATCCTTCCTTTCAGGGTATCGGCGGGACGCCAGATAATGTCTCCCCGATGTGCCCTTGTTCCTCTGATATCCTTCCTTAACATGTACTTGATGGTTCATGGTATTATCGGGTCATCGAGGAGACTCTTGTTAGCCTTCCACCGATAAGTTTCACTTCCTTTGATGCATTCATCATTTTATCATTGCATTGGGGAAACCAAACTTTATGTTGGCCCGATAGCCTTATGTTCCCTCGATATACTTTCACCACATGTTGAACTTCGTTACTGTATAATGTATTGCTCCATCGGTGGGACGCTATGTTCCCTTCCACCGATATGTTCTAGTGTTGTCGATATTATTTATTTAATATGTTCTAATCCCTAAGATATGCACATAGGACCAATCAATCATGAATTCAGCCAAAAAATAAGGTGCTACACTCGATGCTAAAGTATGCTCCAAATTAGGCGGCAACTAGGAGTTAAATTAGGTGCTATTATCGACATTAGACTCGGGAGCTAAAATCGACGCTACGATTAGTGTTAGGCTCGATGCTAAATTTGGTGTTGAACTTGGCATTGAACTTGACGTTAAACACGACATAAAATTCAATGCTATTTTTCATCAAATTTTTGCACCTGCTTGTTCTCGTCAGAGCAATAAACGCCAAAAATAGCGTCGACCCGACATATAGCACCAATTTTTTTAGAAAACTGGAGAAAAATACAATGAAACAATGGGTGGAATAAAAAAAGGGAGCTAATCACAGGGATTTGTTGTAGTGCAACAATATTCAATCCTCTTTTTCTCCTCTATCTAAATTTTCAAATCAATGATCATCTTTTCAAAATATTCAAGTTTCCCTTTCAAGTTTTGGTTCTCTTTCCTTTCTACTCTTAGATCAATTAATGCAGAGATAAGTTATCCCTCTAGATATACTACTTCACATTCTTCTTCATCAAGATCAGGTATGTTTTCACCATCTCCTTCATTATTGTCTTCATCTTCTAGACTTCCATTGCCATGCATACAATTTCTTCTCTTTCTTCTTTAGAAGCACATTGATCACTTTCCTCAAATGAGTTATTGTCCTCTTTTGAATAGAGTTTCTTCTTGTGCTTATGAAATTTATTTCTATTTTTATTGATTATTACTTTAATTTTCTCCAAAATGAAACTTAGAGGCAAAGTGACCTACTTTACCACAATTGAAAGATTTGAAAGGTAACTTACATTTATAATTGCTAGAGACTTTCTTCAGCTTCCTCACAAAGTTAGCTTCCTCATCTTTATAATCATTGCATGAATCTGATTCTTCATTATTCTCTTTCTTGGATTCTTTGAAATAAAATTCTCTCTTTGATGTTTCTTTGTTGACATTCCTCATTTCATAGGCAGTGAGAGATACAAATAGATCATCCATAGAAAAGTTATTCAAATCTCTAGCTTCTTCAATAGAATTTTTTTTTGCATCATACCTTGTGGAGAGAGGTCTGAGTACCTTCTTGATAATTATTGGTTCTTTAAATTCTTCACTGGTCCTATGATAGTACTAATACTTTCATCCACTCATAACATATAATTACCAAACTTATCCTCTTCTTTTATCTTCAAAATTTCAGATATGCTTCTGTGAGTGTGTAGTTTGGCTTGCTTGACCTTATCATCACCATTAGAGATGTTATGAATTTTTTTCCAAATGTCCTTGGTAGACTTGTAGTGCATTAATTTCACAAATTCAAAATTTATTATCCAAATAAAAATAACATTCTTAGCTTTAGAATTATACTCACATGATTTCTTATCAACCAAATCTATTAGAGGATTTTTAGGAGTAGTATAACCTTCCACAATAGATTTCCAAACATAAAATATGACTAACAAGGTTAGGTATACTTCCATCCTTATATCATATAAGGATTTTTTTGTGCCATTAAACAATGGTTCCTTGTTTGAGTGTGATCCATCATGACCTCCCATGTGTTCAAGCCCAAGATCTACCTTCAATTGTTAAGTTGTAGCAAGGAACTTGGCTCTAATACCAATTGTTGAACACAAATATATTGAGAGGGGGGTGAATTAGTATATCATTAAACTTTTAACTTCAATCAATTTATCAATTAACATCCAAGCATCATTGAAAAAATTAGAGGCAACAATGAAAGAAATCACACAAAGTAACACTAGATTTATGTGAAAAACCACGGTGAGAAGAGCTTCTTGGATCTACTATCAAATCTAGCCTCACAATAAGATTCAAATATTATAATTAATTTTGTAGGCACCATCCCAATAGAGACACCAATCCCTAGAAAAAATTGATAGGAACCAACCTAAGAAAGACACCAATCTCACAGATTGAGCACCAAATCAAAGAACATGAGGTTCCAACCTCACATGGATTGTGGTACCAACCAAAAAATATAATAAAGAGGATTATGGTGACACTTACAAACATATCTCTATCATAAAATTTATAGAAAGAATTTGCAATTTTTATTTGTTAATTTGATAGCCTCATATTCACAACCTACTTTGTTTCACATAAACATCCTCTTCCTTAAGAGATTGGACATGAACTACTCAGATATATCTCACTCACATATATAGACATATTTATGTACTATCTTTCACACACTTAACAATTTGAACCAATTCTCTTAAATACATATATGGGATTGTAGAATATATTGCAATGTTGACCAAGACAAAAATTTAACGCATTTGGTGTAGGAGAAGTCATCCTGTAAAAATTATTTCATATCTCTAGCTTGTTAGATTGTGTAGAACACAAAATTGAACCAAGAACTAGCCATATACGCGTTTGAATATAGAGTGTCGATCTTCCTTTTTCTTGAGAAAATCAAATGGTGTAAATTTAAATCAAGATGCTTCTTACACATGAATATTCTGTGACCAATAGGCCATAACTTAATTAACCGAGAAAGCATGACTGAGGAAAAATATTAAAGTTTGAGTGAATTTTAAAAAGGGGTAATAAATGAGCATAGATTTTTGGGAACAAACTCTAGATGGAAATGAGGACCAGGAAAATAAAGTTCCCAATTGCCATCAAGGCCTGAGGTATGAAAGAGAACCAAGAAAGCTCCACACCACTATTTTAAGTTTAAGGTTCTCACTTACAACTTGGATGATTTAGAAAATACTATTAATGTACCTGTAATGATGACAAACAAGCACATCAGATACGATGGTGCCTATATTGACATATATCCAAGGGAGGAAAATGGCACTCAACCCATACCTCAATTATTAGTTGCAAATATGATGATTATCACATAATCCCTATGGTGTTATTTCAATATATTTCTTAGATTATTTTATAGTCTTTACATTCTGTGAGTCATTAATGCTCAGAGGTATGTAAGGGGTACATAGAATGCTCTTTCAAATTTCCAAGTGATTATATTAGGCCTCAAGAGAATACATTTCTACATAGAGCATTGATGGAAATGATAGTTGGGGTGTGGGTACACTTTGTGTAGTGTACTCCTAGGGGATCAGGAATTATTGTAGTCTTAAAATATTCTTCTAGGGTATGAAGGGCCTAACAATCCTTATTCAATGCAGTTCTTAGTTTGAATGGAAGAAAGACAAAAGATACATTTCTTTTGTAATATTATCTTCTTCTCTTTTTAAATTTGTAAAAAAATTATTCAATACCCTACAATCAAATTTTTTTGTCGATTTTCACCTTTTCTCATCATTATTGTATGTTGTGTATTATTGCACTTATCAAAGATTTATTTTGGATCTTTTTTCTTCCCTTTCTATGTTGATTAAGTGTTCTTATCTTCGTATATGAGAAATATTTTACATCTCTTGTGATATGTATGTTGTGTATGCTTAGATATAAGATTTATTTGTGGATTTCTAGTCCTTTAAGCCTATTACATGGTATATCATGTCCATCTCCCTCTATATTCATTATTTTTAGACCCATCACCTTCATACATACTTGTAGGATTTGGTTAAATTGAGAATTGTGTGAGTTTGTAGCTTTTTATTGGTTTCATGTGTTATTGTGAGCAAAGAGAAAAATCAATTAAGTCTTGGCACATCACCACCTTTCCCCATCTTTTTTTCCTTCTTCATTTTCTCCTATGAATTATTAGAGTAAGAGTATGCATTAGTTTTAATCCACGTTGATTGGATTATTGCCTGCACTCAGGATTAAAAGGAACCAAACTTCTTTGGAAATCTCATCTCAAGTTTGCAAGGTCCCACACTAATAGATCATTCCCATTGTGTGTTTGAAATATTGAACTAGGTTAAGTAAGGGTGTAATTTAAGATGACAATAGTTTTTTGGTATGCCTGGTGTGACTAGTTTATAAGACTTACATTATTTTGTTGAGACGATTGATTCTCTTCTTCATAGTTTCAGTCATCGGATGCATTCTACAAGCACCTAGTAACTCCAAAGTCTCTTGGTTTAGGATCATGCTCATCATTCATGCCAAATATACAAAAAATATCATCCTATAAAGGTAAGAGATAAATATTTGGAATAACCTTTATCTTCATTAAGAAGGAATATATATAATATAAATCCCTCACCATATTTAAGGGTTCAAACAAGAATACAATTCATATTGAATTTTAGTAGTTTCTCCTTGCCAAACGTAAGGTTATTGGATACTCCTTTCATGACCATTCTAAGAAATCAAGTTTTTGTCACTTTTAAATTTTGATCAAACTCTTTCAATTTTTCTCTTTTATTTTGTATCGTATCTCTTATTTCTATTGCACTTTCTAAGGAAACTTTTTGGGATTCAAAATTATTCTAAAATTCTTCTTCTAACTCTACGTATTCCCTAATGTGTACATGGCATACTTTCATATATTACTTTAGGGATTTATTTTTCAATATTCCTATAAATTCATATAAATCGGTCTGATTCTCTCACACGCTATTTATCTTCCATGCATATTCTATAAAAAATATATATTTTTGGTAACTTCCTTAATTTAATTTCCAAAAATTGGTAGCTTAATATGGTTTTATTCTAGTTCTTTAGTGATAGGCACCTTTATATTGTGAGTTTTCTCCTTCAATATTTTTACTACCTTCATAGTTTTTCTTTACTTATTTAGGTTTCTTCTCTTTGGGATCCTTAATACTTTTGAAGTACTCAATAAATTTATTTTATTTAACTTTCTTACTCTACCTATGTTCTTGGTTTGTTTAAAATCAAAAAATTCTCTACACAATACTATGAAGTCTCTTACCTTTGCTTCTTCCTTTGTTTTGAATGACCCATTAAATATATCCTTATAGAAATCTCTTCTTAAATTAAGTAGCATGGGGGATGACTCAATCTAAGGGGTCACCTCTTTAAGGTGTCACTCTATTTTTGGAGATGTATTTTTAGATAATTTTTTATTAGTTAATGATGTTTATTAAATAATTTAGGAATATCTAATTTTTATTCAAGTTCTTTAATTGTGATGAATTATAATTCATTGAACATTTCCCTTGAATATTTTTTCTATATATTCCTATCTCTTTCTTGAAACTCCAATTATTTAAACATTTTGTTCTTTTTGTAAGCTCACTCTCTTACTTATCATATTGTCTAAGTATGCTATGTTGAATTATAGAGGTTTCAATTTAGATGTAAGGGTATTATACCCTCAAATCCTTCATATATGATGACCCTTATTTTTAACATATTTGTCTTGACTATGGTTTATAAGTAATAATTTCAAAGGGTGGAGCTCTCCTACTTCTAAGCCCACACCTCCATGACTCAATTTCATTATAATTTTTCATGTGCTCTATCAATTTGGTCAATTTTTGTTTTTATCTTCTAATATGGATGATTACTTAGATATTTTATTTTAGTTGAGGGGTATTGCATGCCCTTCTAGTTGTGGGATCTCAAAACATTATACATTCTCAAATTTCTCTATATTCTCAATATTTTCAATGTTCTTAATAGCATCCCTCCTAGCATGCTCTAAAGAGGTTTCCCTTGCTTTTTTCATTCTCTTGGACCTATTTCAATATCCTCTATTCCACTTTCATTTCCATTTCCATCTTGATCTCTTCAAAAATTCCTCTTTTTGTCTTGTTATCTCATTTTTCCATGCGTGTTTTAGATTTTTAATTATATTCATCATTCTATTCATTCCTAATGGCTCAATATAGACCTTCATTAGTATTCACATCTCCTCAAGATCCTTTTTTAGGATCCCTAATCTCTATTCATCATCCCCTATGTGCATAAACCCTCATTTAGGCTAAGACCTAGTGTATTTGAGCATGAAATATCAAAATCACTTTCTTCCAATTAATAATCAGTTATTTTTAATATATTATTACCAAAAATAATTTTCTAAGGTATTTCATTTCGCTTTCTATTGATTACTATATATTTTTAACCAAAGGGAGCACATTCCATAGTTCTAAATCTTGTTCTATGTTAATATTATAACTATACCCCAATGTGATGGATAAGGAAGAGGATTATAACACATGCAATGGATTATAACATAGTGTGGTAGATAATAAAATATATAAATAAATTAAACTTTTGTAATTCATCATTGATTCATATTTATTTCACATATGTTCTCACTATATATTCCATGTATACATCTCTTACTTTATATATATTCCTTTTTTATTCTCTCATATGTATTCATCTTACTCATCAAATTACTTTATCTCTCATATTCATATATTTGTGCACATGTATCCCACTTTTCCCTTCCTTATATAGCCTCTTAGTTCCTTTTCATCTTGCCTTTTAATTACAACCTTTCATTAATACTCTTAACTTTCCTCGTCCCATAAATTCGCCCTTACCTAAATAATTTATATCATTAATATAGCTTATTTAAGGATGTTTAGGTGTGTTTAAGGTTATTTAAGTGCTATATGTCCCATTTATGGGTCTAGGAATGAACCAAAAAACATGTGTGGAGGTTATGTGGTGTTGCACAACTTGAGCTATATATTTTTTCAAAGTTTTTAAGTTTCATAAGTACTACTACAAGGACCTTAGTGTAGTGTGTTGTATTTTACAATATTCTTATTATTGTGTGGTATCACAACACGCTCCATTTTTCCCAATTAAAATGGGGAACCCCTTTTTTTCTTTTTTCTTGCTCTTGGGAGGAAAAGGAAAAATCACGTCATTCCTACTTAAGTCCAATAGCACTCAAATGGGGAAACCAATGATGTTTTTGAAATAGTAGTAAAAGTTCCAAAATGAAAAATAATTCTCTTGTAAAAAATTTCAGCCTTAAAGAATCGAGAATTTCATATTATTGTTGTTGCAAGTATGAAGGTGTTGTCATTGATGATAGTAGTGCAGTGGTTGAGAAGAGAATGTTGCTTTGATTAGTTGCATTATTTTATCATTAGTTAAGTTGTTGATGTTAACCTCTAGTGTTTCTTTGATAAAAAAATAAGGAAACAAGGTGTTACAGGGGTGTTCTAGTTTGAAGAGGTGTTTTGGTTTTGCTTCACATTTCTTCTGGGTTGAAGATTTTCCTTTGTGGTTTGGATATGTGGGTTAGAGATGTTCAAAGTTTCTATATCCAAAATTTTGGATTTTGGATTGATGGTCAGAAGAATTTACGTTCACCAGTGTGTGAACTGGTTTTACAGTTTTGTATACACAGGTGTCTAGGAGAAATGTATTTTCTCTCCATTTCTCCATAGTTGTTTTCTAGGACTTTTGGTTCTGAAGGAGAGTCGATGATGTTATTCTCTTGCTAGTGTCAAGAGGATTCATGGTTTGGTGTATCAGAAGAAGGTATTCTGAGTTACAAAGTATTATGGTGTCTGACAGTGTTGTCAAGATAAACAAAATATTTATAATCTTTAGGTGAGATTTGTTGTCAAGGAGTTTGTTGGTTTTCAAGATATTATTGGATCATGTTCAAGTGAAGTTTATTGTCAGAAATTTTTGGATTGTTCAAACGAAGTGTGTAATTAAAAGTTTAATGTGTTTGTATGGGTAACTACCAACATGATGTTTACACTACATTCAAAGATGTTCAAGTTTTAATGAAGGCATAGTGTGGCATGTGAGATTTTAGTCCATTTTTTTTCTTATCCACCGTGGTAATGTTTACTGTCGACCTAATTTGAAATTGCTAAGTGTGAAGAATGTATAGCCAACCTTGGAGAAAATTTTTAAGGTTGAGGATAGTATAAGTATGAGTTGAGATGTTGAGGGTTGATAGGATAGAAAGGATAGAGATTTGTGATAAAAGTGATGCAAATTTCTGAAGACTAGAGTATGAGTTTGAGTAGAGCAGTACAAACTTCAAAGTGTTGGAATTTTGAATGTAGTGAGTTGAAGGTGTCCAAAATCATTCAAAGAAGATTATGAGGTGTTGGGGCTATTGTGGTGGATTCTTTATTGCATTGAGAATTTGTTCTTTGTATAACATTTCTCTTCTATCTTCTTTTTCTTTTTGTGGATGTGAGCCTTTGTGGATAGTGTGTTCTATTTGGTAGTGAGCCTTTGTACCAATGTTGCAATTACTTATATTGCGAGCTAATCCTCACCGTGGTTTTTCCCTCTTTGGATTTTCCACATAAATATGGCGTTCTCTTGTGTGTATGGTGTTGGTTGTTTCATTTTTTTTATCTTCTTTTCATGGTTAAACATTATAAAATATTAAGGGTTTAATGAATACATGTGGATATGATTAATGTTGAGGGTTTTGATGTTTTAATTTGGTACAACTGATTCACCCCCCCTCTTAGTTGTCTTGTTCATTTAACAATTGCATCATGTGTTAATGCAATTCCAAGCTCACTAAAGCTTTGTACGACACTCATGTACCCAATGACATAGATCCTACCCAATTCCAAGCTTTTGTAGGACATCTATCATCTACTTACTAGTTGAGATTCAGTCAAAATGATATGCCTCCTATTGATCCCACACATAACCATTCCCTCCATATATAATTTTGTGTCACTAAGCATAAAGTTAAATGAGTTCTGGTAGATAATGAGTTTTCCCTCAATCTATGTACATTGAAGTTCATAAAACAGGTGGGATATACTCATGTTGACTTAGATAATCAGGTGATCACCATCAAGGCCTATGACAATACAAAATGATATTCAAAAGGTACTATTTGTATTCCTATTTAGGTTGGCCCCACCATGTATTATACACCATGTCATGTACTTGATCTAGACCTTCCATATAACCTCCTTCTTGGATGACCATGGCTTCATTCTATGCAAGCTATTCCTTTCACGTATTACCAATGAATCAAATTCCCCCATAATGGAATTGAGGTTACCATTCCTATTGATCAACACCCTTTTGAGTAATTTCGTGCTCTTGAGTCTTCCTTCCCACACTCCCACTAGTGCCCTGGAATTGAGTTGGGAACCACTCATACCACTCCATCATCTCACAAAAAACTGAACGCTTCATCCACTCCATCCTCCACTTCAAATTCCACCATTACCAAGGTCCAGATAATTGATAAAGGTTGTGGAGAATATGAGATGTGCATTGCACTTAATGTGGGAACAACTCCCTCCTCTCCATGAACTTATGGCCAACCCATTGAATCTCCACAATAAAGGGAACCAATCACGAAGACAATGAGCTCCAAGAATGTGGGTTCCACTACCTTCTAATCTACTGGAATCTTACAAGATCATCTTGATGATGACATCAATCAATGGGTATATAGAGAAGAACATAATCCTTCATCTCATCTTCTTGAGTACTTCTAAGAGGTCTATCCACAAGTTTCTAAGGTGGCACACAAATCTAATTATCAGGGAGAAGGATTGGATGTATATGAGCAAGGAATGTGAAAGCCAATTGATACACCAAAGTTCCCAAAATACCAAGGTCTTGACTATGATAAGAATAAAAAACAATCCACTGTGTCATCTAGTGCTTCAAATAACATTAGTGTGGAAGTTGGTATACTTGAATCCTTGAGGAGGAAACTATCATGCTCTCTTACGATGATTTGGTCATTTCATTTTTATTCGAATCCACTTCCATCTTCACCATCAGTGTTTCCATACGCCACCTTGACTTGATAGATTGGGACCTACGAGGAAGAACACCCATTGATATTTTTCCTTTTGAAGAGGCATATGTGCACTTTATGGGATTGGAAGAAGACTATGGTACTTACCCCGAGGGAGATGAATACCTCAACTACAAAAGTAAAATTAAACAAAGTAAAAAATGGTCTCTTAGTGAAAACCACTCTGAGGCACTTTCAAACTCATCAAAAGTAAAAACAAAGGGTGTATCCTCTGATGAAAACCTCCTTGAGGTATAAGAGGATGAGGATGTTAATATCCCTCTCATGGGTACTCACTTCTTAGAGCAATCTTCCATTCTAATTGAGGAAACAAGAGAGGTGAATTTGGGAACAAAAATAAAACTGAAGATCACATATGTAGCTAAATCCTTGATTGAAGAAGAGAATTATGTAATTGTCAATCTACTTCAGGAAGGAATAATTAATTTTGCATGGGCCTATTCATATATGTCTAGGATAGATCCAACATTAGTGGTGCATCATCTTGATATCCATCCTGATGTCAAGCCAGTAAAGTAAAAGCTCTGTAAAATGCATCTATAAGTTGCTCTCCTTATCAAAGTTTAGTTGGAAAATTACTAGCAATGAGATTTATCAGATCAATTGATTATTTCGATTGGATTTCCAATATTTTCCCCATAGCTAAACTAATTGGGGGCATCCACATTTATGTAGATTTTAGGGACCTTAATAAATCTTGTCCTTAAGATGACTTTTTTTTGCCAAACATTGACATGCTTGTTGATTTGATAGTAGGACATGCTATGATATCCCTTATGGACATCTTTTTTGGATACAATCAGATTAAAATTGCACCTGGGGATCAACACAAGACAACTTTTACTACACCTTAGGGTACCTTTTTCTACAATGTTATGCCCTTTGGTCTTAAAATGTGAGGGAAAATTATCAACGTGCTATGAAAGTCATCTTTCATGATTTGATCCACATCATAATGGAAGTTTATGTTGATGACTTATTAAGGAAATCCAAGACTAGAGAAGAACATCCAAATATTCTAAAACAAATATTTGACCGACTAGAGCAATACAAGTTAAGGTAATCCAAAGAAATGTGTTTTCAGAGTCACTTCAAGAAGATTGTTGGGCTTCATTGTGTGTAGAAGGGGTATAGAAGTTGTCCAACTAAGGTGAAAGCTATTATGGAAATACCTCCACATAAAAATTTTAAACAATTAAGGAGCCTACAAGGAAAACTGCAATCAATTAGGAACTTCATAGCTCAACTTGCAAATAAATTTCAACCCTTTACATATATTTTGTGCAAAGCTATTGTATTCAAATGGAATCTAGAGTGTCAACATGGATTTGATAAAATTAAGGAATGTATTGTCAACCCTCCTATTTTGATGCCTCCTATACCAGGAAAACCATGGTTGCTTTATGTTTTTGCTACAACAGTTGCACTAGGGGCACTTCTAGTACAACATGATGACAATGGGAAGGAAATGGAAATTAATTACATCAGTCACACTTTAGTAGGGTATGAACTTAATTATACCCCTATGGAAAAATCTTGCCTCGTAGTTGTATTTAGATCTCAAAAGATTTGCCACTACATTCTTAGTCATTCAGTTGAGTTGATCTCCAAGATTGATCCACTCAAGTATCTATTATCTAGAACATCATTGGTATGTCACATGGCTAAATGGGTTTTGCAGCTAAGTGAGTTTGATATTGATTATGTACAAACCATAAAGAAATCAAAAGATAAATCATCACAGATCAATTGGTTGATGCCCCTTTAGTGGATGCATATCCTTTAGTGGTTGAATTTCTAGATGAATCAATGTTCACCATTTCAAAAGAAAACATATGACACTTTATTTTGATGGGTCCTACACATCGAATGGGGATAGTGTTGTGTATCCTTTTTTTCACTTCTCAAGGTGCCTATATTCCTAAGTCATTCAGGTTGGATTTTCCTTGCACAAATAACATTTCTAAATACAAAGCTTTAATCACTGGTCTTCGAATTACAATTCAATGGAACATCACCCACCTCCACTTTTATGGAGACTCACAACTTATAATCAAAGAAGTCGATGATGAGTTCCAAACAAAGGATGATAAAATTATTCCATACAAATACATGGTGGAGTACTTCAAGAAATATTTCAGTCATATTCTATTTGAACAGGTTCCCAAATTTCAAAATAATCCTATAGATGTTATGGCTACCATAAGATCTCTCATAGATATTCCTTGAGATCATACATATTGTGAATTTTTGATCAAAAAATTTATTGGCCCACGCATATGAAATCCATGATACAAAATTGGTGTGTGAAATCATAGGTCCCCAATCCCCATGGTATCATGAAATCTACACCTACCTTCATGACAAAAACCTTCCACCCAATCAAAATCGTAACCAACACAAATCCTAAATCCATTGAGAATCCCTTTCACCATCCTAGGAGACACTCTTTTTCGTAGAGGGTATGATTGATCCATTCTTCGATGTTTGAATGAACCAAAATAATGTTAGGTGAAGTACATAGTGGCATTTGGATGAAACACACTAATAGAATGGCCTTAGAAAAGAAGCTTCTTTAAGCTGGATATTATTGGCCGACTATGGATCATGATGCGTGTGAATTTTTCAAGTGTGTACCATGCCAACAACATGCAGATTTAATTCATGCTCTTGCACAGGATTTGCAACTGGTCACATCACCATGGCCTTTCTCACAATGGGGTTTAGACATAATCTGTAAGATATACCCTCCATCCTCAAATGGTCATACCTTCATCTTTACTGCAACTAAATACTTCACTAAATGGATGGAATAAATTCCACTCTACCTCATTACCAGTACCCAAATATCCAAATTTATCCTATACCATATTCTCTACAGATATGGTATCCCAACCACCATAATTATTGACAATGGTAAACCTTTTAAAAAATAGCACGTAAGACAACTATGTGAGACTTTTCATATGCAACATTAATGGTCCATGTCCTATTATCCTCAAGGTAATGGCCAGGCCAAAGCAACCAACAAAACATTAATCGAAATCCTAAAGAAAGTTGTCAATAACACTGGTCAAGATTGGCACCTCCACCTCAATCATACCCTTTGGGCCTATCGCACATCCATTTGCACCCCCACAAGTCCTACACTATAATCACTCGTATATGGAACTAATGTAGTCTTGATAATTGAAGTTGAACTCCCCTCGCTTTGTATCTCTTTGAAGAACTTGTACTGATGAGGAGTATCAAGTTGCAAGTCTAAGTCAGTTAGAGCTTCTTGATGAGAAGCATCTCAATGATTATAATCACTTGCAAGCTTACTATCATTGGCTCAAAAGAAGCTATAGTAAGAAATTTTGACCCCATTAGTTCTAGATTTGTGATCTTGTACTCAAGGAAAATCAACATACCCACCAAGATCGAGAGAAAAAAGGGAAGTTTGAAGCTAACTAGTTAGGTCCATATGTCATTATGACTAAGTATGGTTTTGGAGCATATCAACTTGCCACACTTGAGGGTGAACCCTTGGAAGAGCCCATCAAAAATGTGCATCTAAAGCGGTTTTATACCTAACTTAGTTTGGGTACCCCACCTAGAAAATACCAAAAAAAGTTAATTTTTTTGAAAAATGTCAAAAGAAATAAAAAAATGTTGCTAATAGTAAAGAGAAATAAATCGTACTATAGTGAAAACCACCCTTGGTGATACCTTGGATAAGTACATTTGATGAAAACTTGGAAATAGGTGCCATTTGTAGAGGGCTTAATCATTATCTACCTTGCATCTTGTTTGCCTATATGCTTATACTAACTCATTTGACCCCAATTTCCGACGAAACCTATATAATCAGATGTATCATCAGGCACTTGTGTGAATTTTCATTTTTAAAAAAAAATTTACCCTGACGTTCGTCGAAATTTCGATGAACCGTTGTTTTGTGTACGTTTCGATGAAGATCTTTCGCTGAAATTGTGACGGTCCTGCAAAGTTAAATTATGGCGGGCATAAATTGAAATGAGCTCGACTATTTATTGCGACAGTGTTTTGCTTGATGGTTTTCTTGGGGAAAATAAGAAGAAACTCAAGAAGATATCGCCAGGTTGAGGGTATTCATTGTCTTTTTCTAGAATTCATTTGTGAAGTCAAATTTGTACTTCCAGGTTTGAAAATCATATTTTAAATCAACATCTCATCAGATTTCTTTTTTAGTCTTGTGCATTTTTAGAACTTCATTTCCAGATTTTAGACCTGGCTTCACAAATTCTTTATAAGGGAATTTTTTATAACTGATGGAAAATTCTTGATGGATTTGGACAAAGATTATATTTGCAAGGTTTCAATTTTAACCCTAATGATCAATTTGCAATAGATTTGGGAGCCATAGCTAGATAATATCAAAGGTGTTGGTTGTTTTTTTATTGTAGCCAAGTTTATCTTCTAGACCCATAGCATATAAAATCTCAGATAATACTGCCTTACAATACCATCAATCTATATTCTAACCCAATACTACTTATCAAATCCTTATATGAACATAGTCACCTATAACCTCACTCAAGCATTTTAATTAATTCCTTGAATTAAAGCCAAAATGAGAATTACACACACCATAACAGTGAGATGAACAGAATAACCCTTGATCATTTTATTCAAGATAATAATATATTCATACAATGGAGATACATGACCTTGAAATGAGTAATTTTCATTCAGATGCTAGTACTGTCTTGAAAATTAAGTACCCATGAAACTAAAACCTAGAACAGAATGACACCAAATCTAAGAATAGTATCTTTACTATAATATCAGGCTCTTTACAAATTTGCTTTGCAACTTCAGTTAGACTTGACCTAAAGATATCTAACTTGCTAACCCGTATTTTTGGTCCTGAAATCCTTCTTATAGGGAAAATGAAGGAGCAACAAGCATCGGACCAGAAATACACCTGTCACTAGTCACTTGGACCGCCTTATGACATTTCAAAAATTGGTTACAACAATTGAGTCTCTAGAGAATCTTCTTGTTCATCCCATCCACTGGAGAATAACTGTTGCATTTTCCAAACTTTGAAAACTTGCACCAAAACTGCCACCAGGACATAGCCAAAATTTGTTATAACCATAACCGTTGAGCTGTTAACTACCGGTTGTAGACTCTATCCTATTCTTGTTCAGCTAAGTACTTTTCTACCCATCCTTGATATTCCTCATCTGTTAGCTAATTAAAATTTACCACCTAATTTACCTTGGCACTGTAAGGTGTATACTTTACTGCTACTTGATTCACCTCTCTTTCAAAAGATTCCAAAAATGTGCTAGTGTTAATGATTTTATCCATACTACTCATCAACATGTCATAATCTGAGTCATCACAAATCAATTTGATTTGTGCATTGATGATTTCATCTACCCTATCTTGCCATTGCTGCAGTGATCTAACATTTCCTTGGGCATCTACAATATCTGGTAAAGATGTGTCACTCTAGTCATCAAAACTCTTTACCAACTCTTTAATCCTCCTACTGAAATCATCAAGTAAGGCCTGGAAACCTTGCAGTGACTTCACAAAGTCTTGAGTAGGCCTTAATTGTTGAGGCTTATTAGCTGCATTTTGAGAATTTCATTTCCATATTTTGTTGTGCAAGTTCAATATTATGATTTAAGGAGTATAACAGTTGGAAATCATTGTAAAATCATAATTTAATAATTTCTAGAATTAGCATTTGAAAGTGTTTTTTGGGGTCATTAACTTCAGACTATCTTCTCTTTTGTAGGGGTGGTTGCATGCCGATTTTTTTGGGTGTAAAATATCATAATTATTATATTTTGTTAGCTGTGTATGATTAAAAATTATTGGAGTACGTGTGAGTTTGATATTTTTTGAAGATGTAAATATTCAAGCTTGGTAAAGAAAAATCATGTCAGATAATATTAGTCCAGAACAAAATGAAGAGACAGTTGCTAGATTGTGGGCTATATTGAAAAGAAAGGGTGATGGGAAATGTTATTGTCCTTACAATAATTGGAAGGGCTTAAAGACAAGAAGAATTTTAATCACAACAACTGAGAAACATTTTAGGTAGCATGGTCACGTTGAAGGGGGGCATGATTATTGTCCATTGGTAAGTTGTTCATTATATGTGTTTATATTGATTGAATTTGTAAATGTTTATATTGTTTTAACATTTGATATATATATAAAATATCACTTGATCACGATCATGGTTTATTTGTGTTTGTCATTATTATAAAGGTGGGGTTCCCTAGGGCACACGATATGAGTTATCATGGCCCAGAGAATGTGGTTTTGCAAGCGGAGGAACATGGAGCTGTGAATATCAAAAATGAAGTTAATGATCCTATGGAAGAAGATGATCATGCACCAGAAAACACAATTGAAGATGATGGTACAAATACATTGATCCATGACACATGTAGTGGCACATCTGATCATGTTGATTGAGATGACTTTGATGATGTTCATGATTTACCTATACTTGAGAAGGCATACGAGCCCCTTTATGAAGGCTCCCAAACAAATCTTTTCTCTGTTGTATTGTTGCTGGTGAAC
Organism: Sequoiadendron giganteum; assembly: GCA_007115665.2. NCBI lineage: Eukaryota > Viridiplantae > Streptophyta > Pinopsida > Cupressales > Cupressaceae > Sequoiadendron > Sequoiadendron giganteum. The sequence goes on along the minus strand of CM021108.1, from coordinate 514,701,391 downwards.
TTGAAGGTTATGATGGTTTATCCAACATAGAAATCTCACAGATGTTAAGGTATGTCATATATGTCATCTTTTTTCATCGATTTTAATTGTTGTTAGTTCATCACTAGTAAATAAAGGATGAAGTATGTACCTTTAATATTCTTTATATTAAGAAATTATTTTCTGTTGTAGATTGATTGGTGAATTTTTGTTACCACCATCAAATATTTTACCTCGCTCATACCGAGATTTATCTGGCATTATGAAGGATATTGAAATGGAGTATCAAGCAATAGATGCATGTCCCAATGATCGTATTATATATCATAAACAACATGAATTTGCAATAGAATGCTCGGAATGTCATATCAGTAGATATCAAACAAATCGACTAACAAAAAAGGTACCTCGCAAGGTTCTTCATTATATTCACATTATTCCACGTATGCAACAATTATTTAGGTACGAAAGCTTAGCACAATTTATGGATTACCATGCATGTAATAGAAGTGGAGATGAGATTCTTTGAATGCCTGCGGATGCATCTGCATTTAGGGACATGGAGGAAAAATGGTCACACTTTAAAGAAGAACCTCGTAATCTCAGGCTTTCATTGGCAGCGGACGGGTCAATCCATTTGGAGAGCTGAGATCTATTTACTCGGTGTGGCATGTTTTTGTTATCAACAATAACATTCCTCCATGGATGTCAATAAAGAGGGAGCACATAATGTCGGAAATGATTGTTCCAAGTATTTGTTTACATCAATTTTCTTTAACATAGTAGTATCTCATTTGTCTTATTTGTTGCATAATGACATATGTTTTTTCATTTAATAGTCATGTACATGAATTTATATATATTGTAGTAAACTGGTTATAATAATTATGTAATGTTTATGTTCATTCAACTAGGTAAGTACCAAGTTAAAGATATGAATGTATATATTGAGCCTCTTATCGACGAGTTACTAAAGTTATGGAATGGCGTCATTATGTATGGCGTATCTAGACCAATAGGACAAAGACAATTTCAATTACATGCAATGCTTGTATGGACAATTCATGATGCCCCAAGGCTAACACATTTTTCTGGTATGTTATAACATTCAACTACATGAATTTAACGATATTTAATTTTATGAATTAGATATCATGCATGTTTTTAAAATAATCTATTCATTATATATAATTATAAAAATTGACATATTTAATCCAATTATATATGATTTGCAAGTCTTCAAACAAAGGGAAAATTTGCATGTCCAATTTGTGGTCCAAAGATGAAATCTCGTCGTTCAACAAGTTTAGGAAAGCAGGTTTTTGATGAGTATAGGCACTTCCTCCATAGAAATCATAAGTATCGAACTACTGAAAAACATCTTTTCAATGGGAAAGAAGAGACTACATCAAAACCATGAAGAATGACACCTCGCCTATGGAAGTTGGAATATAATAGAATTAATCGTCAAGGTTATACATCAAATCAAATTATTTATCTATCATTTATGATATGTTTTGAATTTATATTTTTATATTGTGTTGTGTTTACTCATGTTGTAATTGACAATGATTGTCGTTGTTAATTTGTTTAACTTATAAGCTTCATGAAGGTCGTCAAGGCATTAATGGTCGGCTTCCACAAGGACTGAAAAGTTATCCCAAACAATTTAGTAAGTTTCCCTACTATGAGCAGCTACAAATTGTGTATTTGTTTGATACAATGCATATCAGAAAGAATATGACAAAAACGTTATGGAAAATATTGGATGGAAGGCATGACAAAGAAAAAATTGTCAAAATTTGTAGTGACATTCAGGAAGCCAGTCATGCAATGAAAAATGTCATTCAATTAAATAACAATGGAGACCAAATTAATATAAGTGCCCTTCCTTGGTTATTAGCGGAGCAGCAAAGCAATGCTATAAAACAAGTCATACGAAAAATTTGATTTCCCACAGGATTTGCTGCGAACATAAACAATATCATAACAAAGAAAGGTGAATTTGGGTCAGGAATGAAAACATATGATTGGAATACCTTCATTAAGGTAATTATTCTAGTATATTATATATATATTTGTATACTGCATGTACTTTTCAGTGTATTATGTTTACTACTTTTGGAAAAATATTAATGAAAAGATCATTTTATAATTGCTGCAGTACATTCTACCTTTATCTCTCCCAGACAACTTCGACAACAATGTCAAGCAAGCTATATATGATCTTGGAAAATACATGAGGTAAGTAGAGATATTTGTTCAGTTCATTGTATATTTTTGCTAAATCTCATTAATATATTTGTGCCTGGAATTACTTGTAGATGGATGTCATCTAAAGCAATCCATAAAGAAATAAATTATTGGAAGAGAAGAATTCCTCATCTAATGTGTGAAATACAAAAGTGTCTACCTTCGACATTTTTTAATGCACAAGAACACTACCTCATACACCAAGTTGAGGAGATTGAATTATGTGGACCTGTTCACACAAGGTCAATGTGGATGGTTGAGAGGCACTTGAAATTTTTGAAGGCTTTGGTTAGACAGAGAGCACATCCCAAGGGTTCTATGGTGGAGGGATACAAGGTATACAAGACCATGGTGTACATTATTGAATATCTTCCTAAGTTTGCAACGAAGATCCATGTAGATCATATTTGGGATCCCAAATCCATTAAAAAATTCGAAGGGGAGTACTTGATGGGGAAAGGTAGATTGAGAAAAGTGTCAGGTAATTATAAGATGGTCATGGAGATTAATTAGAATACATTTTACATTTGGTTTTTATGTATATTGTACTTATTTAATTATTAATCTTCAATATTGATCAATTATAAATTAAGGTCGTATACCGTGGTAATTAACTAATTATACGTCGTTTGTGAATTTCAATTTTTTTTGATACAGTTGGTCTAGAGTGGAATGCACTATATTTGTACGTCGCAAACAATCTTGATTGGATGACGGTATGGATTGAACGATGTCAACAATCTGGTAGCACATTAACATGGGAAGGTGTGGCTTCATTCATTAAAGAAGCTCATCATAATGGAGATTCCAATGTTACACCAAGGGAAATTGATTTAGCATATGGTTTAAGAGATAAACAGGTATGTATAAATATATTAATCACCCATATTATTTAATTATTTTGAATTATATTGATGTATATATGTTGAGATTTTTTTCTTTGCATACATTTGGCCAAGAATAAATATGTTTATCAACTGACGATATTGCAATAAGTTTTGCATGTTTGAAATATTGCAGGTGAAACACCACAAGGCTATGTGGTGCAATGGTCATAAATTTCGAATCAAAAATTTGGATGACACGAAGAAAACTTGTGATTCTGGGATAACTGCAGTCTTCCAGGTGACTAATGTTTCATCTAGAAGTGACATACATACAAAAGTCTCAGAAAATCAATACAATGGGATTTTGGATGATATACTTGAGTGTGAATTTAAGTCCTTCAAATTAGTTTTGTTCATCGTCCTATGGTACAGGCTACAATTGAATGAAAATTATCCTGAGAGAACTGTTATTAAACATGATAATGGATTTACCATGTTTAATACAAGGTATTTTGAGCGAGCTGGAAATGAGCCCTATGTTCTTCCAAGCCAATGTGAGTAGGTATTTTACTCAGAGGTTCCAGGTAAAGCGGGTTGGTCATATGTTGTTAGACATGATCCAAGAGGAAGTCCGGTAAAGTATAATGTGGTGGAAGAAGAAGATACTGAAAAAATAGAAGATGATGTAGATGATGATCAGGATCAACAGTTAGTTGATGATGTGCCTGACGAAGATGTCAAAGAGGAGGAACTAGATCATGATGATGTAGGAGTTAATGTTCATGAAGATGATATCCGTGTGGATGATGACATTATCAAAACTGATATCAATGATGATGATGATATGACCAATCCTTACAATGTTGAATCTGGATCGGATGATACAAACAAAGAGTTGGATGAAGAAGAAGATCAATGAAATTAATTTGTATTATCTATTTGATATTAATTTCTTGAAAGAATTATATTTGAATTATGTGGTTACATAATTAATTTATGATGTTTTTAATTTTAATTATATTTGAATTATATTAGAATATGTTCAGTTAACAGATGTAAAAAATAAAATGGATAAACCAAAAGATGAAAGCGTGAGACCACTACCTTGTTGGGTGTATGGAGTCTAATGAAGATCTATAAAAGTTTAATCTATGATGGAAATAATTCAAAGTGTTTGGCACACAGATGTAGTTTATAACTTTTATAAATGTGCAAGTAAATGACTGACAAACTCTACTTGAGATAGAATGACAATCCTAGTTATGTGATTCTTCTTATTGCTCCAATTAATACTCTTTAGCTACTGTGATTGAATAGAAGGGTTTAATCTTTACTTGAAAGAACCAAATAATCACATCACACAAATACAACAAATGTGTATCGGTAAACTGAATATATATATATATGCTTGATATATCAATTTAAACAATAGAAAAACATCAATAGTATCAACTACTTGGAGCATGAGATGATTACAACGACATTTCACCACTTAAGATAGTCATTTAATTTGCAATTTGGCAGAAATATCTAAGCTAAGATAAACAGACACAAAACCTTACAAACACATACAATTTAGGCCAGTGTCATATACTATTGAGGAGTCAAATTCACAAATATTTAGATTTCCATAACAGGTTCAAACACATAACATATAAGATCTCTGACAATATTGCATTACAACAGTGTCAATTTCTATCCTAACTCAATACTTCTTATCAAATCCCTTTACAAACATATCCATATATGACTACATCCAAGCATTTTTATTTACTCTTTGAATTAAAGCAAAAACAAAAATCATACACACCATAACAGTGAGATGAACGCCATAACCCTTGATTATATTATTCAAAATTGTGATATGTTTATATAAAGGAGAGCCATGAGCTCTAAATATATCATTATAACTCAAATGCTAGTACTGTCATGAAACATCAAACCTTCATGCTGTTGGAACTGTCAAATTTGACAAATTCATTATTTCTTCATGATTATTAGTCTCCCAAAAAAGATTCATAATGCAGACAAAAAAATCCTCACATAGCATATTTTACCAAAATCCGATTTAAAATTGTGCCATAATGCCCCATAAATTTAATCTGACATTAAAATCTTTACATATGAAAATATTAGAATAAGTTGATGCAAGTCTCATCGATGATAATATACATATCCTAAATGTATCGGCAAGACATCACAAGGGTCACACCGATCAAGTTATACACAGAGAGAATGTGAGTTTGTATATCTTATTGGCAAGACAAAAAGTATCGGTGTGACGATGTAAGGTCACATCGAGCTAAATTACCTTTTGCCGATTGGAGTAACGTAAAGTCTATCGGAGAGACTTTGGTCATCAGAGAGAGATTTTAAAACACTGCCCGTAGCGTTATTAGTCTTGCCGATAAAGCAAGGGGAGGACTCACTCAGTGAGACAAATGATGCCGGGGAGAATTTGGAAAGTCTTACCAACCCCTCAGGTTACACTGACAGAATTGAGCATATGAAGATAAAGGGTGTCGAGAAGACAATGCGCATGGTCTCACCGAAGAAAAATAGTATTGGTGAGACATGTCACCGCGGGGAGATCTAAGAGACATCACGGCGAGTATTGTTTTGTCAGAAAAACAAATACTTGGTCATGGCGCCACAAGTCAATAAAGTGAGCATCTCGGTGAGACGAAAAGCTTTTGGAGTAAGGTGAAGAACTGTTGGCCCGATTCATTAAGTCTGGGCGATAGTTTTTTCGGTGAAGGTCATGGCGATAAAAAATCAGAAAGAAAGAAACTATCGAGGAGACTTGTGATGTCGGGGAAACTGCAAGATGTCTTAGTGGATGGGTGAATGTTGAATAGGCAGATCGGCCAGAGGTTTGAAATGTCTTACCGATGTTATCGTATTGGTGAGACATCAAACGGGTCATACCGATAAAGTTATACACTAGGAGAATGCGGGTTTGTATTACTCATTGGCAAGACAAAAGGTACCGGCATGACGGTGTAAGGTCATATCGAGCTAAGTTACCTTTTTCCGATTGGAGAAAAGTAAACTCTATCGGAGAGACTTTGGTCGTCGGAGAGAGATTTCAAAACACTGGTCAAAGCGCTATTGGTCTTGCCGATAAAGCAAAAGTAGGACTCAATTAGTAAGACAAACGATGCCGGGAAGTGTTCATAAAAGTCTTACTGACCCCTTGGGTTACATCGACAGAATTGAGCATGTGGAGATAAAGGGTATCGATAAGATGATGCTCTTTGTCTTGCTGAAGTAGAGGCGTATCGGTGAGACATGTCACTACGGGGAGATATAAGAGACATCACAACGAGTATTATTTTGTCGCCAAAACAAATTGCTTGGTCTCGGCAACATAAGCTGATAAAGTGAACATCTCGGTGAGACAAAGTACTTTGGGAGTAAGGCAAAGAACCGTTGGCCCAATTCATTAAGTTTGAGTGATAGTTGTTTCGATGAAAGTCATGGCGATGTAAAAAGCAAAAGGAAAGAAACTATCAGGGAGACTTGTGATGTCGGGGAAACTACAAGACATCTTGGTGGATGGGTGAATGTTGAACCCTAATGTGATAGCGAGAATTTTGAAAAAAAAACTTGCAGCATTCATGTCTCGATCAGTAAAGACATTAATGGCGCCACGAAGCGTAGGAGATTTTGCATATTAGGGTATGATCAATTGAAATCATTTTCCCATAGAATTCAAAGCGAAGGAGAGCAAGGGAACAATAGAGAAATTAAGGCATTCACCTGGTTTGAGTTTGGAAGAAGTTATAGTAAGTTTCTCGTCCTCTTAGAATTCGTAAAAATTTGAATTATGGAAGGCACTAGTTCAAGAAAACTAAAGGGAAGAAAACCTGGGGAGGGAAGCCAATCAAAAGCAAAAAAGAAAAAGATTGAGTTACAACCATAAGGTACTGAAAGGAAGCTAAATCAAGACCTCATAGACCAGTTACCTGGTTCTGGACCTAAAGCTAGGCATTCTGCATAGCTCAAAGCAGAAGTTGACAAATTGGATGACAAATGCAAATTTATAGGTGATGTTCCGATTAGAGGCTATGAGTTATTCAATTTCCATTACCATAGGAGAAATTTCTTTGAGCCAGTATGCAATCCATGGAGGATCAATTTAGGGAAATTAGTGTGCCCTAATGTTTTTATTAACGTCGAACTGGTAAAATTGTTGGTCGGACACTATGATTCAAAAAACAAAGCTATATGTGATTTGTCAGGGAATCCATTGATACATGTATCTGAGAATGCAATTGCTGAGGTTTTCAGAATGGAGGGAATATGAAGTGACAAAGTAGTGAGTGAAGAGCTCGATAGTGAGTTCAGAAGGATGGACACCATTTATAAAGGGTGGAGGTTACCTCTGCATAGAATTAGGTGTCATGGAAAACCTACTCCAATGGAAGACAGTGAGGGGCCACCCTTTCATGTAGACCTCTTCAAACCTTACATAAAATATACTTACTACTCAGTGGGAAAGGGATTAGGGATGGAGGTACCTGAGCATATGGCGTTTTTGCCCATGGTGATTGCTGTAGACATTCAGTATCATAATTCCAAATCATTTGACTATGTTGCACATGTTTTTAAGGAGTTGGATACAGGTTTGATGGCGATAAAGAGTGGTGCTTCTGTTCTCCATCTCAAAAATTACTCACTGTTGATGCACTTAGTGTTGTATTTTGGACAAGAGTTAGGTTTATAGCCCAGGAGTTGAGGATTTCACAATCCGACAAGGAAGGTAGGCCATTTCTTGTTTAATTATGGACTACTGTTTGGGACAGCAAGTTTGCCAATTCAAATTTCTTGCATTTTGAAGAATTCTTTGTGAAACCCTTGTATAGATTTTTTAGCCATCCTTGTGATTATTCTTTATCTGAACAAGTAAAAAGGTTTCTTAGGCATAGAGATTACAATGGACCAATTAACCAAAACTGGGTGGATTGGTATTGCTTAGAGAATGCCACAATGATTAGGGTTTATGGCTTTGAGGATACACCTTTCATTCTGCCCAGAACTGTCCCAGATAGAATTGCATACCTAGAAATTGTTAGGAAAATGGATTACTCCAGTGTTATGAACTTAAGTTCATATGGGAAATAGGATTTTATGCCTAGTACATTGTGTTTTAGTGATTTCACTGTATTAGCCAAGGAAGGTTATGATCTGATTCTGGACAAATTATTGCACTACAACATGAGAAGAGCACCAGTGAGAAAGAACTTTGATCCAGAAGGGTATATCCACTATGCCAAACAAAAAGTAAATCTTTGAGGGTACCATCATCTGCCCTTTAAATCTGATGACATAATTAGAAACCTGGAGGTAGAGGAAGCTAAAATTGTGATTGAAAAACATAATCAGGAGTTGGTGGATGCTGAGTTTTTATCCTCCATTAAGGGGATTTCAGAAATAGACAGGCCACAAAGCTCATCTGGGAAAGTTTCAAGAATGAAGACTCGGGAGTATGCCTATGTTGCCAGAGAAACAGATGTTGAGGAAACCATGGATGTAGATACAAGACATGAAGACTATAGGTCTTTCATATCATATGATGAATTTATAAAGACCTCAGAGTTTAAGACATTTTTATATAAGCAAAAAGGGAAAGAGATAAGGGGACAGGTTGACAATGTCACTCTAGGGAATGAGGATCAACTATTAAAAAGCTTAAAGGCTGAAGTAGACAAAGAGATGATTGACATGACCCCTAAAAAGGGGAGGGAGCTACTTGAAAAGGCAGGTGTTATGATTTTTCCAAGTTTGGATATGAATTATGCATTAGTTTTTGATAGTTTCTTAAAAGATAACAATGCTACCCACAAGCTCAGTATAGAGAAGGTGACAGAGGTATACACAGGATCAAGATACAATCTTGATGATGAAACATTGATGATTTGAGCCTTGTATCCTCCTCACAAGAAACCAATTGTTATTGATACTGAAAAGGCATTCGAACATGTCATGACCCTGAAGGCTGGGGAGGTTGATCCTATAGCGACTACTGATATTGGGATAAATATAGCCAAGTTGAATAAAGCCCAAATCCAAGCATTGATAAGGGAAAGGGAGATGTACAAAACCAATAATGAGAGGATGTTGAGAGAGAATGAATGCTTGAAAGACTTGGTAGGTGGTGTAACAGAACCAACAAGGATGCTCACTCAAGGTGAGAGTTCACAGAAAAAAGACCGTTGGGAAAGGTCAACTGCATACTCTCAAGGGAGAATGGATGCATTTGTTGCAATAATAAAAAAAAGGCAAGTTGTTTTAACCACTTGGTTAAATAAAATCTAGGGAAAACATTCATAGTACGTAGATGCAATAAAGGAACACAGGAGAGTGGATAGCATAATTTAAGAAAGAATTGAGGAATTGGAGCAGGACACTCCTAGTAATGAAGAGATTGAAAATGCCAATTATATTATGGATAGGCACATAGATTTCTTTGAGGAGTTACAAGGGGATATGCAGGGATTGACAGAGGCTACCAAAGATAGATTGACCAAGTTATGTGATGATGAAGGGAAAATGAAGGAAGTGACTACATGGAAAAGTGAGTGCGAAACAATACTCCAAGGGATGTTGGAGACAACCACTACGAAAGATGTGATATTGGATACAACATATGAGAAAAATAAGCAAATGATAATGATGGAGATTGTGATCCGTGATGCGTTGGGAGATGCCGGCACTCATGAGCGCCAGGATTATATGGAGCATATGTCTGCAGTCCATTTGTGGCTCAAGAGAAATTAGTTAATAGTGGATTTGTTAAACCTTTTATGCTTTAAACCTTTTTGAAAAGGCACATCCTTTTGCAAACTGATGTATAAGTATCCGTTGTTGGATAAATGTAAAGGGGTAGAAGATAGAATTAGAATAGGATAGACTGTTGTAAGCATTAAATTTTCAGAAATGATGACATTCAAGGAGACTATGTTGCATGTATGAACTTTGAAGGAGATAATGAAAGACTGTTGATTTAGTGGCTTCATTTTGGTATCAATTGTTTGTTGGATTCTTGTGATTATTTGATTGTCTCCAATTTGATGTTTCTTGGTTGTTTAAATTGAAGTATCAAGTATATATTCAATTTATCAGTACACATTTGTTGTTTCTGTGTGATTTGGTTTATTGGATTCTTTAAAGAAGAATTAAAATTCCTTTCAATAAATTACAGTAATCTAGGAATGCCATTTGGATCAATAAGAAGAATTAGATAATTAGATTTGATATTCTGCCTCAAGTAGGGTTTATCAATTACACTCTTGCATGTTTATACCAGTTGTAAACTCATAGTTATATGCCAAACAATTAGAGGACCTGCTAGATAGAAACCATTTATTAAAGGCTTTCATTTGACTCTGTTTTACCCAATAAGGCATTGGTCTCCCTTATTTGCATTACATTAGTTTTATTTATTTCATTTAACATCTCTTAATTGAACATATTAATTCATACCTTGATATTGCATATACAATTTATACCAAAGTAGGATCATATCTTTCCACTGTTAAATTTCCATTTGTGGATAGTTAGATCGAGTAGGAAACATAAATTGAACTAATTAATTTAGTATAAGAGTCAACCAATCATAAGGAAAACATAATATGAAGATGAATTTTCTCAAATCTTGTGGTTGTAGATGCCCTTTTGAAATCTATGCAAAACATGGGAGGATAGACAAAGCTCATGAGCTATTTGACACAATGCCTCGAATAATTGTAATCTCATGGAATACACTCGAATTAGAAAAGTCTCATCACTACCCTCATAACAATCTATCAATTTCTTTTAGTGTCTATTGTATTATACCCAATTTGGAACATGGGGTATAACAAAATAGACACTAAAATAAATTGAGAGATTACAATTCTTTGAGACATTTTGTCAAATAGTTCACAAGATTTTTCTATCCTTCCACATTCTGTATAAATTTTAAAAGGGCATCTACAACCACAACATTTGAAAAAATTCATCTTCATATTATGCTTTGATGGATGTCTATACCTTGTTCCAAATCTCCCATATTAAGGAAACCAATAAGGATTTTGGTGAAGGTTGTGGAATTTTTCTTTGCATCTACCAATTGCATTTGTTTGAAAGTTTCTAAAACCTTTTCAACAAATCCATTATGTGTATATTCTAAAATCATTATAGTACACAATTTCACATTTATTTGGCTTTGCATCTACCAATTGTATTTTCTTGAATTTCCCTACAATATTTTCAATGTAGATCTCTTTTGTGGATATCTTATAGTCCTTGTAGTCCACATCACTTTGTTTTTTGAAGAAACTATTACCATATATTTCTTATTTATGTTATAAATTGGATACATGTTTATAATTTTGATATTACAATTAATAATATTAATTTTGGCAAGACATTAAAAGATTTTGTTGATTTTAAAAATATATGCATCTCGATGTAAAAATGCCAACAATGGAAGCAATGATTGTAACACATAATTTTTGATGTAGTATCCAATTCAAAGGATGATGTTATAATTTAGGGTTATGATTGGGTATTTAATTAGGGTTAGGATTTAGTGTTCGGGTAGTGTTAGGTTTAGAGTTAGGGTTAGGGTTAGGAAAAATAATGTTAGGATTAGGGTTAGATTATGGTTTATGTTTTATGGTTAGGGTTAGATTTAGAGTTTTGGTTACATGGTTGGGATTAGATATGAAATTAGGGTTAGGGTTTAGGATTACAATTAGGGATTATAGTATTAGGGTTATATCTAGAATGAAGTTTTAGGGTTATTGTAATTATGATTAAGGGTTGTTTTTATATTTGGCTTAGAGTTGGGGTTAGGATTAGGGCCAGGGATAGGGCTAGGGTTAAGTTTAGGGATAGGTTTAAGGTTATTGGAGTGAATGCAACTAATTAATAAAATAAATAATATTTAGGGTTAGGTAATTAGGGTTAGGGTTGGGGTTAGAGTTTTGGTTGTGGTTAGGGTTATAAAGATAGGATAAATGTGAGGGTTAGGGTCAAGGTTAAGGTTTTGAGAAAAAGGGTTAGGTTATGATTTGGATTACCCTAAACTCTAACCATAACCATAAACATAATCCCAAACCTAACCCTAAAGAAAACACATAACCTAACCCTAATTGTAGTGTTTGAGGCTAGGCTCAAACACTATATAACCTAACCCTATATAACCTAGCACTAGAAAAAATTCTTCTCCCAAACAATCTCCTCTACTTCTATTCATGCCTACTAGATTTGCAACATTCAACATTGGTGCTTCAAACATTCATTCAAAGCTAAGAATTTGAAAGCAATGTTCATTTGTAATATAATTAATCATTTAACAATATTATAATTATTATTAATCTAATACAATATTAATATTATTAATAATATACCAATAATATTAATAATCTAATATAATTACTATTAATCTATAGATTATATATAATCTTAATATATCAAATATATCATTATAATTCATATAATGTAATATAATATTGTTATATAATATATTAATATTATAACATTACTATTAATCAAAGTGCTTTAATATTTATGTCGAGTTTTAGTACATTATATGACAGGTTACTAAAGCGGCTCTGAGATGCACGTGCTCAAAATCGACGGTGATGTTATAATCTTGATGAAAAGTTGCTTGATGGTTATGTTCAGTGCTGGTGACTACTATGAATGAACATGATTACTGATGGTGGAGATCAACGGTTGCCCGCCCTCGCATGATAGAAAGATGCAAGGTGTTTATTGATTGCGATATCACGGGCGAGCGCCACGTGTATTTCCTTGGCAATGCATAATGTGGTGGGTCCTTGGTGTTGAGATGGAGATTACATCAGCCTTTTGAAGGCAGACGTTCAATAACTTCTCAAACACAAGAAGATGTGATTTTGGCCCTATTAGGAGAAGATTTAAAAGTTGATTCTCAACATGAGAATGTATTATACTCATGAGGTAATAATAATTAAAAAATAAAAATAAATGTTATTATTGTAAGAGAAAGGATCACATAGTGTGGACTTGTATAACTCGAGCCAATGATGTTCTTGAGGGAGAACTTAAAGAAAAATAAAACGATGTTAGCTTAGACTATATATATTTGTTTGTTTCAATCAACATGTTTTATTGTGAGGAATGTAAAACTTAACGGAGGGTGTTGGAATATTAAGATTAACATTAATAAATTCACCTTACTAACTTATTAAAGCTGCTACTTTTCGTAACTCTATAGCCCAACTATTCAATGGTCATTTTTCTAATGACTCCTTTCTCATTCTCTTGGAGGAAAAATGTGACATTATTTAAGATATTCAATGCCTAGATATTTTCTGGAAAGCTTTAAGGTCAAATATATAGTGGCATAAAACTCAATGTTATAGAAAATCATTGTTAGCCAAGCCCAACTTGTTCAATTCCTACGGATAGAAGGGGGTTGATCATAAGGAAGTGTTGAGATTCCTAAGCATCTCTTTTACCTTTTAGGTTTCTCCTTCCTCTTTAAGGAAACATATCATTTCTAGAGCTGAGAAAAATTATCATATTAAATTATGAAGCCCCTTTCTTTGGCAAGGAGATTCCATGTGTGTTCAAAAATTCTTGTTGCACACATTTCCATTACTCATGTTGCTAAGAACCTTGCAAATCCTCATATTTGAAGATTGAAAAAATCCAAAGGTATATTTTATGGCCTCCCTTTAACCAAGGAAAATGATTTCACAAAGTATCCTAGGAGTTTTATTATTTCCCTCATGACTATAATAGGCTTGGCTTACTTTATATTCACTACTCTAAATGGCGCCATAATAGGCTTTGCTTGCTTTATATTCACTACTCTAAATGGCGCCATAATTTTTTAAATAATTAACATACTCTAAAACCCAACTAAAGCAGGTTGTAGCTCGTCAAATTGGACAAGTGAAAGGTCAATACCAGTGCTGAGGAAGACTTTGGAGGAGTGAAAACAAGGTCAATACCAGTGCCAACAAAGATTTTGGAGCTAAAAAAAGGTCAATACCAGCGCCGAGGACCAGGTTGAGGGCACTCAGGGAAAATCAACGACCAAGGGACAATGAGTACTATAAGTTTGGCACCCCCATTCTCTTTAACCTACAATTTTCATGCCTAGTTTCCAAAGATCTTCTCGCACATTGGCCCCCCCATTCTCGTAAAATGGTATAAGATAAGACAGAAAAAATAAAATAGCTTTGTCTTTCACATTTTTATAGTGATTACTAGAGGCACATAGACCAATTATTCATAATAGAAGAATTTGATCATACTTTTCCAATGATGCAATAGTTCAACTTTGGGGTGTATCATTTAGGCAATAGTTCAACTTTGGGGTTCATCATTTAGGCAATGACGGATCCCTGCTCTTTCCATATGCTCTTTCCTTTCTATTTCTTCAAATGTATAGTTTATGTCTTATATTGTATTGAAATAGTTATTCCCACAACTTGTGTGGGACACCATACATTTGTAATTATCAATAAAGGACATTTGTGAAAATTTTGTGCAATCTTTCTCTTGTATACATTTGCATAATGAACTGCAATTCATTTGATAATACTTTTGTGTATATGAATGGAACTTAGTAGAATTGAATGTGTACCTTTATCTTTATTTTTTCAAAAACTATCCCAACTTTACTTGATTGAGTTAGAATCTAAATTAGGTAAAAAATTTGGTGACATCTTCTATATGTTTGCCTACTAAACATCCTAACCAGTTGCCTAAACTTATCCATTGGGCATGGTGTCGACTCTTGGAACTTGACAAGACTTGAGAAATAGTCTTGCATAATGTTGTAACTCATCCAAAATAGTGCATAACACCTACCAACCTTATTCTCAACCTACCAAATGACTCAAAACAAACTAACTGTGCAAACAAAACTTATTCACTTAAAACAAAAATTATCCTAACCTAGACTAACTGAGGAAAGGAATACCTAAATAAAACCATTAACTAGTTCATGAAAGTAGCCACCCTTTCTTTGAAACTTGTAATGCTCCATATGTTTGTGAGCATCAAAGAGGAAATGAAGAATTGATAGATGTTTAACCAACTATTGCAATGCCTCATAAATGGAGAAAACAAATCCACAAATCCACTTACCATTCATGTTATCTTAAAATGGATAGGATAGTTGGGTATGCTCTCTTTCAATAGAGTCCTCATGCTTAGGTGCAATAATGACTTGTGATGCATTGCTAGTTTCCATCCTAGTTAGATGCCTAATAGGACATCCCCTTGAAAGCTTTAGATTAGTTTTTCCTTTTTCCTCTTTTGGTGTGATTATATCCTTCATCTTACTCTTATGGTGCTCTTGTTGTACAAGAAATTGATTTGGAACTTCATGGTTTTCTTCTTCTTTCAAAGAACCCAATAAGGTTGATATCATGACTGCATTCTTCAAACCTTTCTACCCTTTTTATGGTTGTTTTGTTTCATGGCTAAGTTTAGACAAGAGAGAAGACAATTTGAATGATTAGAAATAACATCATTACCTTCACCTTGCATGATAAATTTCCATGTTGATTCCTCATCCATGATCAATGGACCATCCTCTTCCATTAAGATAGCTAATAACTCATCAAAGCTATTAGCTCTTGGAAGGCTCTTAGGAATAGCTAGTCCAAGCTCAAAATCCTCATTAGTACACTCCAAATCAGGATTTTCTTCTTCAATGAGCGAAGGTAAATGTTCAAACAATGTAGTAGCCTCTTCCAACAAGCTTTCATTTGTTATACCAAACTTAAGCTCTTTTGTACATCAAAAAGGAAGTTCCTCCAAATAGCTAAGATCTTGTAAATCAACTTCATGATAAGTTTCTTGACTTGAGAGAATAGACTCCTCATCGAGACCATATTCTTCCTCTTGATCCATGTTTGATTTTTCCTCTTTAACCAACAACTCATCGAATTTTTTGATATCTTCTTGTTGCTTCGAATCTTCATCCTTATCAACAAAACAAGACAACTCATCAAATGAGAAGATCAACTCTTCCTTCTAACCCATCCAGTTTCCTTGTACCTTGTTTTCCAACTAATCACCCTCGACTTCTACTTGAAAAAGTTTGGATTTTTCATTATTCACACCATTCATAGGCTTATAAACAATAGATATCTCTTTTCCCTCCTCATAATTGACCTCACAAGTTATTTCCACTTGAGGAAGATCCTTAATCAGTTTTGAGTCTTGAATTGAAAACAAAAAATTTTGTTTCACTACTAGCTCGACCTCCTCCTATTTAAAATGATCGAGCAACTCCTCAAAAGCTTTAGGGAGTGTTGATAGAGGATTGGCTAGTATAGGAGGCTTTGGTGACTCTTGAGGAAGAGAAGAAGTGATTTTCTTGAAGCTTGGGATTGTTAACACATGCTCTTCCAACTTAACAATTTCATCATAGTTGTCCATGTTAGATTCAACTGGTAAGGGGATTTGAAAGGGCTTCTCTTGGTTACGAATCAACTATTGGTTTGAAGAAAAACTTTTAAAACTTGGAATTTTAATTGGCTTAGATTCTACAACACTTTCCTCTTCTTGGTTTTGGATTGGTATGAGAGGAAAGGCCTCAAGAAGATTTGGCATTTTGAAACTATGAATGTAATAGGTTGATTGGGTTTCGTACGTCAGTACTTGTGCAAGAAATTGTTTTATTTGTTCTTCTTTGGTTGCAATTTGCATGTTCAAGCATTCTTACTCATACACCCTTCTATTTTTTGACTCTTGCTAATAAAAAGAAATATGATAAGACAACTCCTCTTGTTGCATGTTATATTGTGTTTCTCTATCCATTTCTGAAATTTTCCTTTGGAGATCCAACAACAAACTCTTAATGTTTCCCAAATCAATATCATTTTGGGACTAACTAGGAAGGTTGCATGTTTGATTTAGAGAATAATGGGTTTCACAAGGTTGACTATAGGCATGAATAGGCTACAAAAAAGGATAAGCAAGAGCCGTTTGAAAATTCTCCTACTAGCAATGATGATTGCATTGAGGAGAAGGGCTATTGGAGGCCAAAGACATGAATTTTCATGAAATGGAGGAGAATAAACATTATGGTGTTGATAACTAGACATTGCAAGGGTAAAAAATGAAGCATAGGCAAGTCTAGATAACAAATTTGGAATGTATATAAACAACAGGGTCTTGAAACACTAGGATGTGAGTTAGAAAACCAAATAGAGTCACCATATGCTAAGAAAATACTTTCAAATGATAGAAAACTTGCAAGTAGCACCAACCTCATTAGTTGCATGCATTTGGACTACTAAAACCAGCTGATATGTAATTAGAGTCACCATGGTGTTGTTTATATTGCCTCCAAAGGCTAATAATATTGAGAAAAACACCAAATCTCTTAGTATTTTGATGAGAAGTTCATCATACTAGTCCCACCAAGCATGCCAATAAGTGTTATCACTCAATATTGTACCCCTCCTAAGTTGCAAAACTTAACATATTGGTGAAACATTGGAATTTTGTAGGTTGTGGGTTACCTAAAGTAGAAAAGAACCTCTAGATTAAGTTGGCTCTTATGGTAAAACTACTTGTTGGGAGAAGGGTAAGGAAGAAACATGAAATAAAACTAACACCTAGCGTGATGCACCAAATATTAAGGATTTGTAATGTTGTTTTGACACACAATGTGATCAATAAAACTCACTGTAATATACATAACTCAGTTTTGACATGTTTTGCATAAGTATTTCATAGATAGGCTTTGAAGTTTATGGAAAAACTCAAGTGGAACAACAAATGACCTTCCTAGAGGCTCAAATTTTTGACTTCACAATTGAATCTCACATAGAACTGGTAGAACACAAACTATGACCTACACAAACATGCACTTTTGTATAAAGGCTATGAGAAACTAGACTAGAACCAAGGATAAACATTATCATCACAAGGAAATATCAATAATTTCATGTTATCACACAATATCTAGTATTGAGAAGGAAAAATAGCTTGATTTTATTGATTGAAAGGTAAAAATACAGCTGAGTACAAGTCTGTGAAAATGAGTTACAATGCTATCTTTTTCTTGAAAGCTCCAAAAATGAGCTACAATACTTGTTGAAAGAAGAAATAACTAACTCCAAACTATCATTTGAAGTTACTTTATGCTTGCAAAGACGCTGCACAAAGATAGGAACTTCCTTTGGTCGTGTAAAACAATAAAGCCCATTTTTAAGCCCCTTAAACAGCTCCAAAAGGTTCATAGATGAAGAAAGGGTCAATCCTTGACCTCTCCTATGATAAAGGCACCCAAAACTGCTCCAATATGCTCTCAATTCCCTCCAAAACCAATTCAAAATAACCCCTATATTCTTGGCACTTGTTTGTCAACTTTCTCCAACCTCCCCTGTATGCTTGGAATAAACCACAAATCAACCTTTAACTATCTCCTTTGACCATATCTTGAAGGAAAACACATCTTTATCTTGCATCATACACAACATTAAATAAAGTGATTTATAATTTCATCACTTTAATAATGTGCTTAAATTTTCAAATTGGTTTCACATTTATGCAAAATAAGGCATGACTCGGCCATGTTTGGAAAGCCAATGCAGAATACAAAGTTATTAAGGGGACACATTCTAATTTATATGCATATGAACATAAGGCAAAGGTATTAATCTTTTATTGCAAAGAAAAAATGCCTTTGAGTTATCGACATACTTAGGGTTTTCAAACCCTAGTGACAAAACTAGAACCAAACATTCAATGCATTTTCATTTTGCATTGCAACCTTTTGGAACTATGAGAGCCATCAATACAGGGTTTTAACTTGGTCTTCCATGGAGGTTTCAACTAGAGTTTGTATGCGTTTTTCATGAGAAATCCATAAAATGAGCTTGGGTAAGCTTTTTGTTTGCATAAAATTTGATTTTCTTTTCAATATCTATAGGAAAACGCTTTTTCTTGAGCTCTACTATGCCAAAATGATGAATATATTTTGTCTTTTTGTGCATTTTTTAATGCTTACTCAACCTCTTTAGAAAAAGGTAGGGAATTTTCTTTCCTCTTTTCTATTATTCACTTGGAATTGCAAATAAAGAAGTTCTTTGTACTCCATGGCCATGACTTTACATTCTTTGCAGGTATTGAGGGCTCTGTTCTCACTTTGTGGCCAAGCTTCTCCATATCATTGTCTTGAAAAGACAACAAATTCTCCCTTTGCTTTCCATTTTGTTTATGGCTTGGCCTAGGTTTTATATGCAAATGCATTCTGAAGCTTTAAACTTTGTGATTCTCCCTTGAATACCTATGGAAAAATTGAGGGTTTTCATTTTATGTACACAAATGAGGGTTATTATTTTGTGCACATTGTTTTCCTTACTATCACCTACAAGTACTCATGCATTCTATAAAAATTCTTATCAAAAGGCCATGGCTTTGTCTCTTGACACATCTTTCATGGCCACGACTATGAATGCTTGTATGGGGTTTCTTTTATTTGCACAAATGAGGGTTTGTACTTTGTCTGAAACTCGAGCTCCCTCTTGCTTCATTCTTGAAGAAGAATTGAAAACCATTACCATAAATCTTGGCAGGTTTACATGAGATTTTCAACAATTGTTTTAACTTGTTTAACCATGTACATGCCCTCTACTATTTGGTGAGTTATATCATTTATTAAAAATAGTTTTTATTGTTTATTAATAATATCAACTCCTCCAACAGTTGCAATGGGATGGGAATACAATATGATAGAAGTGGAATATAAAATGCATCGTTTGAAGCATCAAACCAATATGCAAAGATGAAAGAAAGTGCTAACCCCTTAAACTAAAAAAGTTTCTTTTAACTTTAAGTTTGTTGGGTAGCCAATTCTTTTAAGTTATCAAATCCTACCATCATACATAATCAAAATGTTGTTGTTTCAAATGACTATAAGCACCAACTTTCACTATTTGAAGATGTCAAAACCTTGTCATAGAGAATTAGAACATTGATGCAACCACTCATCCTACCTTAAAACATACCAAAAGTCTCCTAGCAATTAGACAAAGGAAGATTTAAGATGACTTAAACAATTTTTATTGCCAAAGCATAAACTTATGATGACTTTACCAGGCCTAGTACACACTCCCTCCCTGTTAACCACTTAGACATATGGAAATTAAATGTAAATTTGCTGCTATTTTTAGTCATGTAGGTGTCCAATAAACCACTTGGTGGTGTTTCCCTTCAAGTTTATTTACTTTAATGAAGAGAAAAAGTCCTTTGATTACAATTAGAGAATACATTTGACGCCTTGGTTGTGTAACTGGTGGACCATAGTCACATTTAACACTTGTTACAAACTTTGGGAGTTAAAACGTTAAGTAGATTTGATTTGTGATGGACACATTTGGACGGTAGTAACAATAACTTGCAATCTATCAAGACTTGATTACCTTATAACCTATCAATTTCTAGCGATGAAATGATAAATTAATCATAATGTCACCTTCAAATCACATCACCATGAAAGAACTTCATCCAACATCCTTATGAGTGCAGGCACCACAAAATAGGTATTTGTCAGATTTGTCTTCCTCAAGCAAGGGAAATTCAGGAAGAGAAGAGGAAAGCGAGACATGTAGTAGGTCTAAAAGAGGGAGATCAACTAGAGGTCAAAAGATTAGAAGAAAATTTTGTAAACGCATGGAATTTTTTCTTGCTGAAGGGGGGTCATGTTCTTATGATGATGAGAGAATAGGCAACATTGAGGTGCCCTTGAGGTACAAACATCTACGGAAACAATGGGTACCCAACGAACTTCCTCCAATAAACACTGATCTTTGTGTCAACGAGAGGATATATTGCATAACACCATCATCATTACATGGTTTGGGCCTATTTTGCATGGACAGCATAAAAGTCTATTACGAAAAAGTTACTGAGTTGATGGAGTATGTTGGACCTTGCTACAGTTACAAAGATTGGATGCAGCTGGTTCAATATACACGAAGTATGCGTAGGTATGAACTATCAAAAAATTATAAACAACTAAAAGATAAGGATCAAAATAAAGGAGTGGCTAGGTACATTGACGGGAGGCCAAAAGCATCAGGGAATATTGCAGGCTTTATAAATAGTACATGACCTGGGTCAACAAATAAGCAACCCAATTGTATATTTGAGGCGCGAGAGGGAAACCGTGTATTCGTATGTGTGATAAAATCAATAACTTCAGGGGAAGAGTTGCTAATCGATTACAATTTGAATTGCTTAGATACAAAAACAATTACTATGGGGGTGGTATGTACTATATATATACCATTTTACCCAACCTCCAATTAATGACTCCAATATACCATTATATTATTATGTTTTTTTTCGTAAGTCTATTGGTTTCATTTCGGTAATGTTTTTTATATTTAATTTTTGTCACAACGGGACATTGATCATACAAGGAAGGCTTCGGCCCAGAGCACAGATCATGATCCATCTTCAGGCGGTTCTATCCGATAGGTTTACCTCATTGTAATTGTAAAAATTAGATAGGAGAAAAATGTTTTATTATTATGTTTTTTTCATGAGTTTATTGGGTTAATTTTGATAATGTTTTTAATATTCTTGTTGTAGTTGGCTGATCGGGGAAAGGCACCAGCAGTACAGGAGAGCATCCATATGGAGGTGCAGTCACTATTATGTGATGATGATATCGCATTTTCCATAAACCCTGTGGATATGATGAGGAAGGCCCAAAAAAAATGCAATCAAGAAATCCTTCAGTTGGTATTCATAGTGCCTCAAACAGATGAGATAAGAGAAAGGGTTAAAATATTGTCTGAGAGAGCACAAAACTTGGAAGTAAGCTGTCATGAGATCTTTAATTATAACATAAGTTCATTCATGGTTTTATATTTTGTACTCTTTTATGTCATGAACTAAAATATGTGTTGTTTTTACAAGATTATTTGTGTCCTCATGATCATGCTGCTGGCCGTGATCAAGGTACTGCAAGTGTTTCTCGGGAAGTAGGGGACAGTACAAATCCCAATGCGAGCGCCTCCATTTCTGCTATATTATTCATGCATGCATCTAAGTTTCTAATTATACACCTTGCCCTTCTGAGTTTCTAATTATACATCCTGCTCCTACAGGAAATGATGTTTTTTATTAACATTTAAGTGATATTTCATTGGAGCTCTTCGGGCCCACCATACGTACACAGTGGAATTCCCAAAATCAAGATTTATAAGATGAGCTCATTAACCATTTAGTTGTGTTGTTCGGTGATAAAACATTCAACTGAACCAAGGTCCTTAAGAAAGTTGGTACCTATATAAAGTATGTGAGGGACCAATATAGGTCACATTTAGAGAAGAACATAAAGTACGAGTGTCCCCCCATGATTCTGAAAAGGGAGTGGAAGGACTTGGTGTCAGATGGAAAGGAGAAGGCTAAAAAGAAGAAAGGAAAGATACTATCGGGCCAAGGAAGGTATGTGATACTATCAACAATTTAATTATATACTGATTAATCTTTCTTTTTACATAATCTAATGTATTTCAAATTTTTCATAGGCTTCTCGACACATCGAAGACAACAAAGGCAAGACTAGAAAAACACGAGCAACACAAACTTGGCTCTGGTGGTTATATGAAAGTAGCCGCATGATTTGTAAGTATCAATAAATGAAATATTGCATCCAAATAATAAATTGCAAACAATTTTGGTTTTATCACATCATAGAAGCAAAATTCATGATCGCATGCAAAAATGCAGGGCTTTGATTTCAATAGAGTGCCCACAGAAGAGGACCTAAAGATTGCCTTTGACCAAGGCTATGGATCCCTTACTAAACAACTAAGAGTCTTGAATGGGCAAACACAATCTTCCACTGCATCCAACACGCAGGTAAATAAACTCAATAAAGTTTATTTCAAATTGAATACTTGTGCAATTTGTTCAATATTAATTTCCACCATAATAATGTGCCTATTTGTTTTACACAGATAAGCAATGATAATCCTGCACATGACATTGGAATGCAACCTGCTGATGAAGGCCATGGTGTGCATCCCGGTACTAGATGTATTCATGTGCTATACAAAATGCAGTATGGATTAATACAATTAAACATCTTTAATTGCATTTGGTGTATTAATGAATGTAACCTTTTGTGTTTCAACTTTAGATCATGTAGAGCGTGATCAACATGTTGAGCATGATCAGGCTAGACAAGATCAGGAACATGATGTGGCTCCATCAAGTAAGCAGGACCACTCTAATGTTCTTTTAAACATTTTTAATTGCAATTGGTGTATTAATTAATGTAATCTTTCATGTTTCAACTCCAGATCAGGATTTAGAGGGTGTTCAACATGTTGAGCATGAGGCTATAAGACAATATCAGGAACATGCTATGGCCCAATCAAGTAAAGAGCACCACTCTAATGTTCTTTTAATTAATGAAATACGTGTAACAATAATAATAAAACATATCAATTTAACATTTCTTTGCTATTGCAGCAAACCCCCCCTTGCAGCCGCATCCACGCGGTTGTGAGTACACGACTAGGCATACATTAAGATCACGAGTAGAGCTCAGAAAAAATCAAGGGGGGACAAATGATTTTGAAAACGATACTCCACTTCACCTTTTTTTAGCTGCAAAAAAGAAACAAAAAAAAAGTGATTGTAATCATATTATGACAGCCATATTTTTGATAATATGTAAAAATTGAAAAAATAAAATATGTTAATGAATGAATCTAAATATGTTAATGAATAAATGTTATATGTTAATGAATGAATGAATGTGAATATGTTAATGAATGAATGTTATATGTTATTAATGCAAGATGAATGAATGAATGTTATATGTTATTAATGGATGAATGAATGATTAATGTTATATGATCGGGTATGGGGAATTGAGAGTGATGTGAGGGGGGGGGGGAAGGGCCAAATGAGCTTCCACCTTCATGTGGTTGGCCCTGTTAAGTAGAGATTATTAAACTACTCTCAAAACAAAGAGAAGCTCAATAAGGTAAGTAATGCACTTTTCAATATAAGAAATGCATCATTTGAAGCATCAAACCAATCTCCAAAGATGAAAGAAAGTGCAAAATTTTCACTATGAACATTGTGTTGTGTGTGGATTTGGTTTCAAAGCTTTGTTGATGGAGATGGCTTGTATGATAGCCAAGAAAATAGTTATCATTATTGTTGCTAGAAACAGGCCTCATATCATCAATCCTGCATTGTTAAGGCCTGGCCGACTTGACTACTTTTATATATCGCCCAGAGTCACCCCAATAAGTATTTCAATCCATTTGTATCATCATCGACAAGAGATCATGTATCGCTAGGATATTCTATAGTTTTCCCGATGTGGTGAGTCTCCCCGATGATTATTCTTTCGATCTCAACTATGTCGCCAAGACTCCTGCCGATGTAATCTTATCGACATCACATAGCTGGTTGGGGTCACATCTAGAACTTACTCTGATGATATATGTCTTTTTGATATGCTTCCCTCATGCTTCGTCGATGAGACAAGATGTGTATCTCGCCGATGAAATGTCATCACTGAGACAAAAATCCAGTCCTCTCGATATATCTTCTCAGGCAATTTTGATCATTGTAATAGTCTTGATCTTTCACCGATATGCCTACATTTCAAAGAATAGTTTTTTTTTTTTTAAAGTGCAATTTCTCATCGAATTTACGACGAACCGCAAAAAGCATCCGACGAATTTGCAATGTATCCGACGAAGTTTCACCATAATGACTTGCCTATTTCGTCGCGTGTTCGACGAATTTCTGTCACTATTTCAATCTAAATTATGTCGCCAAGACTCCTACCGATGTAATCTTATCAGTGTCACATAGCTGGTCCATTAGACATTCAGAACTTACTCCGATGATATATGTCTTGTCGATATGCTTCCCTCGTGCTTCGTCGATGAGACAAGATGTGTATCTTGCCGATGAAACGTCATCGCTAAGAAAAAAATCCAATCCTCTCAATATATATTCTCAGGCAATTTTGATCGCTGTAATAGTCTTGATCTTTCACCGATATTCCTACATTTCAACGAATAGTGTTTTTAAAAAAAAGTGCAATTTCTTGTCGAATTTATGAAAAACCGCAAAAAGCGTCTGATGAATTTGCAATGTATCCAACGAAGTTTCGCCATAATGAATTTCCTATTTCGTCACATGTTTGAAAAACTTTTGTCGCTATTTCAATCTAAATTATGTCACCAAGACTCCTGCTGATGTAATCTTATCGCCGTCACATAGCTGGTCGGGTAGACATTCAGAACTTACTCCAATGATATATGTCTTACCGATATGCTTCCCTCGTGCTTCGTTGATGAGACAAGATGTGTATCTCGCCGATGAAAACTCATCATTGAGACCAAAATCCAGTCCTCCCGATATATCTTATCAGGCAATTCTGATCGCTATAACAGTCTTGATCTCTCAACGATATGCCTACATTTCAACGAATAGTTTTTTTTAATTTTTTAAAGTGCGCTGTTTCGTCGAATGTACGACGAACCGCAAAAAGCGTTCGATGAATTTGCAATGTATCTGACAAAATTTTGCCGTAATGATTGCCTATTTCATCGCGCGTTCGACGAAATTCAATCGCTATTTCAATCTAGATTATGTCGCCAAGACTCCTGCTGATGTATTCTTAACGGCATCACATAGTTGGTCGGGTAGACATTTAGAACTTACTCTGATGATATATGTCTTGCTGATATACTTCCCTCGTGCTTCGTCGATGAGACAATATGTGTATCTCGTCGATGAAACTTCATCGCTGAGACCAAAATCCAATCCTCCCAATATATCTTCTCAAGCAATTTTGATCACTATAATAGTCTTGATCTCTCAACGATATTGGCAATATGTCGAACTTGTGTCGTAATGGTGATGGACTAATGTTGTTAATTTGACGGTTTGGCAAAGGTATGCCTCCCATCATTTGGGTATTGTTCGTCACGTGATCGACGAAGTGGGCATCGTGGTTCCGACGAGCGTGTGTCGTGAGGTCGACGTTTTATAGCCCTTTGGGATGTAGATGAAAATTGAGCGACGGCGTAGATTTTTGTGATTCATCGGTCAACTGACAATGTATTGTCGAGATTCTGACGAAAGGCCGTCAGAAATTGGGGTCAAATCCTATAGTGTTATGTATCCACCCCATCCCATCTATACATCTCATATGTCCCATCACCTATCGCATGGTATATTTTTATTGAGAATTAGACGGTTTAGATTAAATATCCCAAGTCTTGAGCTTCTCCCGCTTATTGGTGGTGAGATTCATAATTCTTGTTGGGTGTTCTGGTCTCCTATTCCTATACCAATTGGGCTTTGGCTGATTATCATCTCTTGTATATAGTTTTTTGTTGGTCGGTCTCATGTCCTCATCTAGGATCCATCATCGTGTCTTTTATCATTAGGTCTCGCATCATCCCTTTCCATTGGTATTTTTATCAAACTACGTTGCCATTGCAATTTTACATAGGAAAGGCCATTTTTGATGAGCCCCCAAGGAACTAGGTTGTCTTTTAGTTTTTGTCCTTTTCTTTTTCATGTCATCAAGAGTGTCCCTATCTTGTTGAAAATAACAAAAAATCCACTCATGGTCGAAATCCCCAATCAATTTATAGTTATTCCAAGTTGTGTCGATCTTGTGATCTACTCCATTCATCTTCAGTCTTAGCAAAATGTATCCTTCCTCACATCAGAACATGTCAATCCCTTCCACCTATCACCCTCATGACAAAGGATGTTTGAAATTTACTGTGATTTATTGGTGTGTTTTTATTTATTTTTATCATTTGGGCTTCCTACTATACTTACTCAAGGTTTGCACGATCCATCATATCATGGTGTGCTTTGACTAGTAGAAATAGGGGAATATTTTTTTTCTTGTGATTGTGTTTTCTTGATTTTCCCACATGGTCCCTATCAAGATCCCTATGATCTTGTGTTACATTGGGGAAATGTCTGGTGCTTGTGGTTTTTATAGAATCAACTTGACCAAAACCCCTATGACTTTGGGATGTTGGATTAACCTTCTTGTTTTTTGCGTTAGTCCTATGCATTAGGTGATAATTTTCCTTGGTTCTTCATACCCTGGTGTATGGTATCCTATGCTATAGAAAAATATAGTTCTCTATGATTGATAGCATGGCATTAGATTGCATGATTCATGTCATAGTCCCTCTACTGCATTCCCCCTATCTATTCACCTAGCCTATAATCATTGATTTTGGTTGTGCAAATGATTATTCCCCCCACCTATTCTTTCTAGAAATTCACTTCAGTTTTGGCAGTTTTACTACACCCACCATTTCATTACAATATTTAATTTTCCATTTCATTTTGTATTTTCATTATCATTTAAGTTTTTTAGAAAGATACATTTTTTATTTTAAGCATCTTAATCTATTCCACATTATCATTTCATTAGGATCATTCATTACATTAGGAACATTATATATATATCATATTACATCAGGGTCATTACATTATACAATGAATATAATAATAAATATCAATAACATACATAACATCCACATCATAAATTGCATCACAATCATACACATAATCCATCACATCTTGCATCACATAGCATTAGTGTCACATCATGCACCACAACCATACACATAATCCATCACATCCTGCATCACATAGAATTAGTGTCACATCATGCATCACAATCCTCCAAATAATCCATCACATCTTACATCACATAGTGATAGTGTCACATCATGCATCACAATCCTCCACATACATCACATTTTGTGTCACATAATGCACCATAATCATAAACATTAAACATCACATTCCGCATCACAAACCTTTTAGTCATATATTATATTCATCATGCATAGATATACATCACATCACATAACATAATCATGATCATACATTCATAATACATGCATCCATGATAAATATAAATCACATCACATAGAAATCATATGATTCGCTATCATAGTCATCCATATCATATAAATAATAATAATGTCCACAAAATTATAAAAGGGTACATGTATAGAGTAGTATAATATAAGTATATGACTACAAAAGAATAAATGATTCATCTCCCAAAATTTGTAGATGAACTCTTTATATATCCTACCACTTGTACAATCTACAAAACTAGAGCCCTAAAACCATCTTGTCATCCCCCTCCTCTAATCACTACTCATTGTGTCAGAGCATTGAGGTAACTCTAGTGATCCTCTCCCTCCTCCTCCTCTTGGTGGCCCCATGTATCCACTAGATCCACTTGATCCTCCTAAATGCGATCTCTATCCTGATCGCGATGATCCCGCACCCCTATTGTACACCTGTGAATACGAGGGTGCTCCCTATGCTAGATTAGGCACAATGATGTAGTATAAACCCATGTAATATCCCACCTTACGGGTGGCATCAACGAACTGATCCCTTGATGCCCGAGCTACATCTCTCTCACTCCAATATCTATTCCTTTGTGCCTAAAACTTGCCCCTCTCTAGCGCCCAATCATCCTAAGCTAGCCTCATACTGGCCAGCTACCCCTCTACCTGCTCAACATGTTTATGTTCCTCATCCCTCTCTCCTTGAAATGTTTACAAAAGGAATTTTTCCTAGTCTACTAGTAGTTACACTGCATCATGTTGTTATTTTATGTCTTCCAGTAACTATTTTAGTCTCTCAACCTCCCTCCTTAGCCCTTCCACATTTGCTACAACCCCCTCCTCTGCGATCAACTGTACACCTTGCAGCCTCTCCTCCTCCACCTGCAACCTCTCTCTCTCCTCCTTTAACTGGCCCAACCTCTTCTCTAGGATGTCAATTTGTACCTAAGTCCCTACCAATCTGGCTGCTATGTCATCATCCTTTGGTGGCTGCCACAACACTAAGGCCTTCTCTCCAAGAATATCCTACTCCCCCTCCTCCTTCAAAACATCTACATCCTTGATATCCTCCTCCGCTATCACCCATCCTCCTCATCGTAGGATCCTACTCCTCATCCTCCTGATTGGCTCCTCCTCACCCTCTCCCTCTGCCTTGGGTGCTTGCACAGGTGACTGTACTAGCCATGCTATAGGAGTCACTCTCTGGCTCCCACTCCCTCCACCAAGCCACATATCTCTATGTCACACTAGGGTCAAGTCATCTAAGCATCCCCTCCATGGCCACCCAACCTCTACCAGTTTCTCCCACATCTTCCTTCCTTTGATCGTAGGTACTCTCCACCCCCACACATTGATCTCCTGATAGATATGATGGTACCTCTCCTTTGACTGTGGAAAATCTTGTTGCACTCCAATTTTGTGTGTCACACTATTAGGTCTGTACATCTCAATAATGTATGGATTCTGGTCAATTAGGTAGCACTGTGAGAACATGTATCCCCTGTATAACTTGTCCTCTATTCTCCATGATCTGAAATCATAATCCAAATAAGGTCTCCACATGATCGTATCCTCAGTCAAATCATCTAGGTCCACCCCTAGAAAGAGATGCTCCAAACCTCTAAGTAGTGTCTCATACCTTGGTACTCAAAGACAATCAACAAAAATGTTTCCCTCTCCTCTGCCCCTACAATATCTAGTCAAGTGATTCAAATATGCTGCCACACCCACACCTACAACAGTGTCATGTGGTTGATGTTGGCTACCGTCTGTAGCACACCAAGTGCATATCCCTATAAATTTCTACCAGGATGCACATTCCTCACATGTATACTCCCCTCCTCCTCTCTATGATATGTCATACAACCTCAATCAACTTGAGGATGAAGAATTAGCCACTCCTATTCGAGAGGAGGATCCCATTGATCAACCCGCATAGGTACAATGGAAATGGTGGTGTTGTGTCAATGCATGCATCTATGTCCAATGCCTTCCCAATGTAGGGAAGATCCATTGTCTCAAATACCACCTGCAAGATTTTCTCTAGGGGTTGTCTACTCACCCCACTCACCAATAATCTTTTAATCAATAGTCGAAGGATCCTCCATATATCCTCTAAATTCACTGTTATCTTCGTTGTGGGGAGGAGGAATGTGAAAGTATTTGAGATCCATTTCTCGATCAATGTAGAGAACAAAGGTCGATGAGATCAGATTTTTGGGAATACCATCATATTTAGAAGGTCATCCATGTCTAGGGTGGTGTAATCCTCATTCGTAAATCCCTTTTTCTTGACCAATGTCACCGAGTGTTGCTCACTCATTGGCATGCTCCTTACATACATTCAAATCACCTATCATATTTTCATATCCTTCATCTTTTTTCTAACTACCCTTTTGTGCAATCGCCCTTATACAAGGAAGGATCGCCCATTCCTCTTTGCATGCATTTTCCCTTGTGTGAAGTGTGATTGCCCATGCGACATGGTCACAAACATGCCCTTGTGTGGTCATAGAGTCTCCCATCCACCATGAAAACATGGGTTCACCCCTTTCCCCTAGAGGCGATCAGACATCCACCCATGCAAACGTGTGATTGATCATTCTTCCTCGATGCGAGTGTGCATCCACCTATGTAGATACACACTCGCCTTTCTACCCATGCAATCATCCATTTGGGCTATCATACATTCGTCATTTCCTCTTGGGCGAACCTACCTCTTCATGGGTGGATCCATTTTACCCTCACCAATCACAGGTCTTCCCATGTGGACATGCAATCACCCTTCACATCATGTCTTTGCCCATGTGAGCATACAATTTCCCCTCCCTTACCATGCATCCACCCATTTTTTACATAGCAAAATGCGTCACCTCAGATAGGAAAATCCACCTTTGGATGGGTGATTTTGTATCTCCCTAATCTACCCACATACACAAAAATCTAAAAACATGTGCCAAATGAACCAACAAGCTTAATTTTTTGAGGCGTACCTGATGGGGAATGACGCCCTCCTCGTAGTACTCTCAGACTGCATCCACATAGTGAGCAATGTCTCCTTAGCCTACCATTTTTCTCTTGAGCTCGATCAATCACATGTGTGCACTAAAATACAATTGAATAGTAAATTTTCCTATTTACTATTTATACCCCCCTTTTGGCCACCATTTTCACCCTGTTTGTTTGCTTTCTTCTGTTCAAAAGCCTATTTTCATGGTTTTTTACTAAGGTCCTCATGACGCTCACCATTTTCCTCTATCAAGATGTTGCATGAGGTCCCTTTTCCCCATCTGCCCTCTCAAGGGGGCATAACCCTTTGTATTTCTTCCATTTTCCTTCTTGTCCATTATCTGACCACACTAGGGAATCTTGTCATCAGTTTTTCTTCTACTGAGTTGCCTATATTTTATTTTTCTTCAAAACATCATCACTTTAACAATATTTTGAAGAGGGGAAAAATGTAGACATCTCAATTTGACCACTTCCGTATGGTCAAATTTATCCTTTATTTCATCTAAACCGCGTTTGCATCCATATTAATTAAATAATTTTATTATTTGATTAATATTCACCTTTATCCCTAATGTTCCTAAGGTATTTAATTAATCAATTAAATAATTTATTACCTTTCTTCTCCAAATGAAATAAATAGATCAATTTATTTAATCTAGTCATTTAATCCACAAGAATTAAAATTAATTTTTAATTCATCATTTTCTCTCTCCAAATGTCACATCCTCCACAATTCATCCTTAATCCAGGCTAATCTAATTAACCTGTGATTAGGATGTGCACACCACTAATTTTGATTAATGTCACATCCTCCATTATCTCCCACTTTCTCTTAATTACTTCATTAACTTGCCTAATCATTTACACAACCAATTAATCTTGATTAATTATCCATAACCCCACCTAGCGCCAATTATGGTATGTACCCTAGTAAACCCTTCATTAACTCCTTCCCTTTTTGGAGAAGTTATCTCCTCTTCCCTAGGAATTTTTAATTCCTATTTATTTCTCCCATGAGGCCACTTGGAATTTTTAATTCCAATATATTCCCCCTAGGCTTTTAGATGGAATTAAAAGGAATTTTTAATTCCTTGCTCCCCTTTCCCAAGGAATTGTCTCATCCCAATGAGGATTATTGAGGAATTTTTAATTCCTCACTTGTCACATTCTCCCACCATTTGGGAGGATGAGACAAGTCACCTCTTTTCTCCTCTTCCCAAGGTACTTGAAAGTGCCTCCACATAGATGCAATCATCTCCACATCATCTTGTCTCCTCCACCTAGGATTCTATATGTCCTCATCACATGTGTTGAGATGTCTCAAGACATCTCAACCCTTGATCTTTAAACCTACTTTTGATCTTGACCATCCATTTCATTCTCTCAAAAAATGGCTAAATACTTATCCATTTTCTCATTCATACACAACTTATGCATTCACACAATCACACTTAGCTCTCAAGAAATTTCACCTCCATTGTTGCACATTCAATTTATCACTTTGCATTCATATCCATTTTCAATCAACTCCATTACATTTATCTCATCATCACAATAATTTTAACATAGGATGCATGTTATCAATCAAGTGAAGGAGCACAAAAAATCAACATCAAAAGGGCCAACCATTCAACAAATTTGAACAAGGTATAAATTTGTGTTTTATCTCTTTGTCTAAATTACAACTAGGCCAATCTTGATTGTTGTTGTTTCAACTTTGCATTTAGAATTTACTTGCATATTAGGGTAGAAAACACTACACACAATTAGATTTCAAATGATGCAATAGCTAGGTATTTATAGGCATTTCTCTAATTTCTCTAAAATTAAATCTTTATAGTTGACAATTACAAATTAAATTTTGAGTGTCAAATTTTTGACACTAACATATTCAAAATTGGTCCTCGACAAAATAGTGGGTCCTAGCCCTATTTTCTAGGATATTAAGTGTCGGGGAGAAAAATATCAATTGGATGCATTTGTTCAATGCTTGAAATTTCTCAAAAAGTGGTACAAATGGGCCCCATAATGCATAATTTAGGAACTTAGGTGCTCAATTAGGCTCAATAATTAAGGGGGATAAAACATGGTGTGAAATTTTCAAGCCCATGACAATTTATGATGCTACATTTAGCTCCCACTTTAGTGAGAGTATGAACTTACATGCAGACTCACACTAAAGTAGAAAATTTATGCCAAGAGGGGTTTTATTGTCCAAATGTTGAAGAGATAGGGTGACTAAGGATATAGGGGGGCATGAAATCCCCCAGGATCCAAAATCCCACGGAAAACCAACATAATCACAAAGGAACACACATGTATGATATGCAACAAGACAACATACAACGCCTAGATGAAATGTAAAAGGAGGGTATGAATAATCATGTGATAGAAAGTTGTGTTATGCTAGGATCCATACCAAAGGTGTTCATGACTAACAAAATAGCACACTAGTATAGAAAAAATAATAAAATATTAAAAAAACTACTAAAAATTGCTTATAAATGACTAAGCTTGATCACATGACCATTACTAGTTTATTTCCAGCCATTTATAATGTGACCAAATGTATGACTAAACCATTTTTAGTCATTTATTGGTTGTTTTGATTGATCAATTTGGTAGTATATTTAGTCATTAATTTAGTCATATATTTAGTCATATTTTTTTAAAGCAAAAGACGTTAAGATTGCATATATATTAATATAAAATAGTAGAGTTTTACAAAATTCAGTAATCAATGGCTCTTACTAGCTAGATATGTTAGCATGAAAGCTTGCATATAAAAAAATTTCACCACCCTTGTTTATAAACTATCTTTGTACTACCTGATATTTAGTCATATTTATTCATTGATTTCTGTCAATTGGTAGTTTATTTATTCACCATTTTTTTCCAATTGGTAGTATATTTATTCATTGATCTCTGTCAATTGGTAGTATATTTAGTCATATTTATTCATCGTTTCTATCAATTGGTAGTATATTTAGTCAATTGGTAGTTTATTTAATTATTTTTGTTCACTGATTTTTGCCTAAAAGTGCTAGAAATGAGACAATGCGTTTGAGGTTTAAACATAAAACACAAAAAAACACAATCACTCATTCATTTGCACATAATGAAACAACTATTAAGAAAGGAAAAATACTAAAATTTTACTGAGAAAGAGTGTTCTTACAGTAAATACAAGACTTAAATATGTGTCTTTTCTTTGAAAAATGTGTTACATAGTGTGTTTCTCAGTGTTGTGACTAAGAAAATTGAGTTACAATGCTCTATTTTTCGCTTATACATCTCCAAAAAATGAAAGAACTACTTGAAAAATGAAGCCTAAGGGTCCTATATCTCATCCCAAGCATGGGAGAGTATATAGGAACTAAAATTGACTAATTTCTCATGCTTAAAAATAAGGAAACCTATTTTACACACCCAACAGGTTTTCTTGCTTGACTTGGTCTCCCAAGAGCAACCATAAAGACTATTGACAAGGCTATACTCAATCATTAGATTTTTTAACAAGGTCACTACCTCTTGATCCTTACTCTAGGCATCCCCTTGATTCATGAATAGTCCCTTTCATTCCATTATCATTGATTTTTCTTTGAACCCATCCATTAGCAAAGCAGTTTAAGCAATAACCAGAGTGGCATTGACAAAGGAGATAACAATATATGCATCAAACTCATCATTTACATTCATTTTATCTGTCCAAAATACATTGAGAAAACCATGATAATTGTAACACTTAATCTTGTACAAAGCCATTCTATGCATCTTGTTTTCCATTGTCAGAAGATTATCCTTAATGTGGCCTTCTTAACACAAGTTGTTCTCTCCATTTCAAGGAGTTATTTTGCAAACTCAATATCAGAATCCTCATATTTGGTAGGACTATCAATGTCCTTGCATTAGGCCATTACTCCTTTATGACTACTTGTCATGTACCTTTTTCCAAAAATAACACTTACTAAAAATAGCAAGTTTCCACTGTCTAGAAATAGTAAGTCAAGGTTTGTCGAATACATTGAAAAATATTATTTATTTAATATTTATACTTTCCTAGTGAAATATTTATCTTTTGGACAAATAAATATTAATTATTTAGTGGTGCCAACACAGGTGGATCGTGAGTATTGGAAAAAAAACACTTTAACCTCATGTAAGTGCCTCAAAACATACATTTTGAGTTGTCAAAAATATGCCTTGTAAGTGGTATAATAAGAAAGGCCGAGTTTGGAGGTGTTATAATGCATTTTATGACTTTTGTAAGTGCCTAAATTTGGGGAGGAATATTTCAACGTAAATTCAATGTTTGGTAGAAGTTTCTAGATGATCAAGAGTTTATAAATATTGGTCATTTTGCATGTAGAAGGATCTTTATACATTTTTACAAGCTTGTGCTTTCTTCTTCAGAGGTTGAGAAACCATTGAAGGAGTTATATTCTAGGCTGATAAACCAAGGAGATAGAGACTTGAATGCAGTGGGTTTATAGGTCTCTAGAGGCAACTTCATACTGGGGTTGTAATTGTGCTTTCAGATGATATTTATTATGTGCTTTTGTAGGGTCTTGGTTGTGGATTTTGGTGTGTTTTCTTTGGAATTGGTAATCTATTATTTTGTTGTTGTGATTAGAACTATTGTGTGTTATTTTTTTTTATAAACAAATCCGTAATATTTTTATTCCAGCTCTATCATTGTATTGGAATTCTGGAGAGTTTTTGGTGCAAATCTATTGGGGTTTCAGGTGTATTTTTAGTGCTAAATTGGTGGCAATTGTGCATAATGTAAGGGCAGATATGTAGACTATCCAAAGTGAATTTTTATAGACTTCTATGTTTCCAAATTATCTATAGAAAAATTATTTGGTGCTGCAATAAAAATCTTGAGTGTTTGTGGCTTCATTGCTACAATTTTCAACACACCCGATTTCACCGATTTTATGCAATTTGCAAATTTGAGTTGGGTTATTGTTATTATTTCAAATCTGATATAATTTCATAGCAAGGGAAATTAATTTAAAATATGATATAATTTTTCAAACAAGGGACATTACATTGGTATCTGATCTATGATCTTTCCAACCCAAGGGTTTCGAAGATGCAGCCCACTAAATCTAATTTATTTCCTGAAGGTGGTTACTTTAGACTCACTCACTCTTCCAACCCCATGGAAGAATTGTTTATGGATCTAGCTGCTATGAGGGCTTCATATAAAAATATGGATGAGGGTTTCAAGAATTCAGTCCTCTACAGTGATTTCTTAAATCACATGCAAGGTATGATGACATTGAAAGGCTATAAATTACACCCAAGTTCGAGTGAGAAAAAACAAAGGAGGATATCCAAGATCATGGAATAAACCAAATGTATCTACAAAAAGAATAAAAAACAGATTTGGAAGATAAAGGTAAAGAGATCTTATTTGAAGAAAAAAAATAATGATTCCTAATGGGTTTACTTGACAGGCAATATTTGTCTCAATAGAGTTAATGAGAAATCAACTTTGCATCTAGAAAATAAAGAAGGAAATGTACCAATTGATCCCCAAGAGATCCAAGAGACACCTACAAAAATTATTATCATCGAAAAGGAGCCAATTTCATGTGAGAATGAAATTATTGTTGCAAATGTTTCAAAAATTTCTACGTCTATGAAAGGAGATAAATATTTTGATTGTTTATTTGATTACAACTCAAGGAATAAGGATGAAAGGAGAAGTAATTATTGCAGCATTTGATATGAATTTATCACATCATTCTCATCATCATCCTAATGGTGATGAAGAGATGAAGGGAGAAAAATGGAAAGATGTTTTTTTCTCTCTGCTTCAAATTTATGCATCCATAATGGTGTGGGATCTTGGAGCTACAAATAAAAAGATACATAAACTAAACTTCAAGAAACTCATGAAGACTGAAAATTTTGGTAGTTTGAATGTCATATCTACAAAAATATTTTATAGCTCAATACTCTCCAATTCTAGCTGCATGAGAGTAGCACAATGGAAGCATGGTTATGTATCCACAACTTTTAGTTTTGGAAAAGAGGATGAATTCCTTGATGGCAGCCCAAGGTATGAAAAAAATTCTCAATTTTCAGATTTTTTGCCTCTTTCTATGCCAATACATTTTTTTTGTCACCAAAGGAAGCATACTAAAAAGGATAATATATTAAGAGATACAATTTTCAAAATAGGACATGTAGATTCATTGATTCAAATTCAACATTTTTTTTGAATTTGGGATCTAAGTGACGTTATGAAGGGAAAGGAGGATAGAGGATTAGATGTAATTATTAAATTCTTCATATCTTCCATGGAAATGGAATGGAAATTCATGAAGAGCCATCAAGGTTATTTTGTAAGTTCTCATGAATTTGTAGGAGTTCAATGTTTGCAATTCCTGAATTACTCCTTGGAACTTAATTCTATAATTGAAAACGAAGTTATGATGCTTGGCATACTCCATGGTATAAGAGAAGAATTCATAGTTAAAGGGACTACTCATAAAGGATAAGCTCTATGGGCAGCAAGCTATGTAATGAAGGAGAGCATGCAAACTATTTTGTACTCTGGTAAGCAACATAACCTATCCTATGTTATTCAATTGATTCCAAATCAGCAAAAAATGGTGCTCAAAAATATGTTCCTAGAATTGTTACTAGATAGAATATTATAGCATATAGATAGCACTTGGAAAGAGAAACAAGAATGCAAACTTATGGAGAGGGATTTCCACCATAGATGGTTTATATGTTCACATGCAAAGGTGCAAAATAATGTGCAAAAGTGCAACAAACTTATTGTTGGTAATTCTTTAGGAAGGCCACCTAATGAAGAATGTAATAATGTGGTTCAAGATGAGGTTTCCATATGGAATTTTTGGATGCATGCAGGCTTCATCGTTTGCTCAATTTTTTTGAAGGCTCAACTTCTTGATGACTCATGGATTGAGATCAAGGTATGCAATATTTTGGAACTAGTTAAGGTACATTTTAATGATGGAGTTTTATTTGTGTTGCATCAACCTTGTATGGTTCTTATACTCACATATATGAGTTTTTAAAGTATTAATTACCATCACTATTGTGAGTTAAGGAGTTGTGTTGAGTATCCTCCTATCTTTGAAGAAGCCACAATAGATATCAAGAAGTCAAGGTATGACAATGGTTATGTTACTTCAATAAATGAATTTCATATAGGAGTTTTATGTGGTATTTTTTTTGTGTGTGAGTGTGGTGTTTATGCTCCAAATCCATTCCAAGTGTTGGAAACTATATATTTTCAGTTTGGGCACTTTTTGTTGTTGATAAGGGTTGACGATGCAGGGAGAAAAATGCACTATGTTATTTGACAGTTTGGTCTATTTTGTATACATATCTTTATGATTTTTTTACAAAATATCATGGTGTTGATGTTATGCTATAATAGACCCATTTTTTGTTGTTCCTCATTAGATATCAATAATAACAAACAAAATATTTCTTGAAAGTCTACAAAACAGAAATTTATCATCAATATTATTGTTTCTTTACTAACTAGTCACCATGAAATTCATATGTACACTTAAGAGTGACTTGGAAGGAACTTGTGGATAAAGGTTGGATCAATTTTAAAATGATAGGATATTCTAATGATGTACTTGCAACAATCATTTTTGGAAGTGTGTTGGGTGATCAATATGTGCTTGTGAATGGACACAGAAGGTGCACAATCTTCTACCAAAATGAACTATTGCTTGTAGATCTAGTTTTTGGGAAATGGTGGTATATTTTATGTTGTTATATGATGTTAATTATTGTTACTCAACAGTACCATTTTTTGTTCTAGATCAGATCCTGAACTTTTATTTGACATTCTTGAAGTTAAGGCAAGGTCTGAAACAATTAGTGTTGTTTTTAGCAAGGTGTATCTCCACAATACAAAGGTAAAAAGGGTAATTGCTCCTCATTTGTTTATTTTTTGTTGTGATAGATTTATTTACTGTAATACCAGTCCTATGGGACATACAAATCATATTTTTAATGAGATAAGAAGTTTCAGATATTTTTGGTACAAACTACCTAGTGCTAGTGCATACATATAATGGAAATGAAATAAAAAAATTCTTGCAAATCCAATCTTTGAGAAATGGTGGTGTAAATTTTGTTGTTACATGATGCTAATTTTTGTCCCTTGAGATATTTTCCTGTTATAGATCAGATAATGGAGTTGAAGGTAACATCCCTCGAGTTGAGGTAAAGTTTGGGCTTACTAGTGTGCAATTCAATTATGTATATTTCAGTGTTTTGAAAATAGAAGTGGTTGTTTTTTCGCCAAAGATGTACTTTCTGTTACAAAGGATACAATGGATGTTTTAATGGTCCTAATGGCTGCAAAAATAATATCTATATCATTGGGAGAGGTTGCAAGAGTTTCAAGTTTGATTCATCACATGCTAGTGCTTATATACAGTGGGAGGCATTTGGTGAGTTTGCAAAATTTCTTTTTGAAGATGTGGTTCAGTTTGGAATTGGAGTGAATGTATCAAATATTTGCATGGATTTTCCTATTGTTTTGATATCATTGCCACACAATAATATGAGTTTTCAAGTTTGTACAATGCCCCTTGGCAAAAAAATGCAACACCTCACAGGTACGAGGTCAAGGTTTGTGATGCAGTTTGAATTGTTTTATCATTTTGGAATAAGGATTCTTGAGAATTATGGTTTTAATTCCTCGAGGACAATAAATTTTGGGAAGGGAGGACTTGTCATGTCCCTTTTTCCAAAAATAACACTTACTAAAAATAGAAAGTTTCCACTATCCAAAAATAGTAAGTCAGGGGTTGTCAAATACATTGAAAAATATTATTTATTTAATATTTATATTTTCTTAGTGAAATATTTATCTTTTGGACAAATAAATATTAATTATTTAGTGGTTTCAACACAAGTGGGTCATGATTTTTGGACAAAAACACTTTAACCTCATGTAAGTGCCTCAAAAATTGCATTTTGAGCTGTCAAAAGATGCCTTGTAAATGGTATAATAAGAAAGGCTAAGTTTGGAGGTGTTATAATGAATTTTATGACTTTTGTAAGTGCCTAAATTTGGGGAGGAATATTTGGACGTGAATTCAATGTTTGGTAGAATTTTTCAGATGATCAAGAGTTTATAAATATTGGTCATTTTGCATGTAGAAGGATCTTTATGCATTTTACAATCTTATGCTTTCTTCTTTAGAGGCCGAGAAACCGCTGAAGGAGTTATCTTCTAGGTTGATAAACCAAGGAGATAGAGACTTGCAGGCAGTGGTTTTACAAGTCTCCAGAGGCAACTTCATATAGGGGTTGTAATTGTGCTTTCAGATGATTTTTATTGTGTTATTTTTCTGTTATAAACAACTCCAAAATATTTGTATTCTAGCTCTATCATTGTATTGGAATTCTGGAGAGCTTTTGGTGCAAATCTATTCGGGTTTCAACTGTATTTTTAGTGCTAAATTGGTGGCAATTTTGCATACTATAAGGGCAGATTTGTACACTATCCAAAGTGCATTTTTATAGACTTTTATGCTGCCAAATTTTCTATAGAAAAAATATTTGGTTCTACAATAAAAATCTTGAGTGTTTGTGGCTTCATTGGTGCAATTTTCAACATACTCGATTTCAACGATTTTATGCAATTTGCAAATCTGAATTGGGTTATTGTTATTATTTCAAATATGATATAATTTCATAGCAAGGGATATTAATTTAAAATCTGATATAATTTTTCCAACAAGGGACATTACACTGCCCTTGAATGCCTTGAAGAATAATCCAATCTTATAAAGTACTGAATGTTTCTTCTAGCATCCATACATTAGCATCAAAACCTGCCTATCTTTGAAGTAAAATGGCCTCTAGATTGTTGCCTCTATTTTGTTAAGATAGCTTTTTCATGATCATCATTTTCATTTTTATCAAATAGAATCCAATGGGCTAGCTTTTTTCCTCTTTCCTAATAAAAATTTGCAAAGATATTTTTTATCATAATGTATGCAAGAATCTTTACCACCTTCTCCATTATGTCTTCAATGGCTTCATCACTTAGTTCCTCACTTCCACCTTTATTATTTTTACTTATTCACAACTTAGACCTTTGGTTTCAGGAATGAAAGTATACACAAAAAGAATGCAACCATGAAAATGTGCAACAAATACCAATCTGCCCGAATATCCATTCAAAAATTTAACAACTAATTAACAAAACATGAAATGCAACTTGAAGAAAATTTAGTTCACATTGAGAATCACTCCTGAATTGCAATACTATCACATTTAATATGCTCAACCTTAATATTTCACTGTGGGCTTTTACATCTCAAAATCTAAATAAATGTATCAAAACTTGCATAATATCACTAATTATTACATTACTTCTTCTTTGTTGCATCTCCTGCCTTGGTTTGCACAAACATAACCCAACAACACAATAAGTAAATTGACCCTTTGTAACATAAAGCAAATAAACAATATTTTACTTTTCTCACAATAAACATTTCAGCTTGGAACAAAATCTCATAATTAAGAGAGAAAAACACACTAGTGAATTGACTAACAAATTAATAATATCATAAGCTTGCAATTTTAACTTGAATATCAGTGTGCCTAATTCATTACACCTTTTTTTAAATAGAGGAAATGTGTGAAATGGTGTGAGTTTCCAAAAAGGCATACAGGTAATTAAAGAAAATAATTCATGACAAATGCAATAAAATTTAAAAAGGATACACAAATCAAGAGAAAAAGAAAGAATTGGCCACTACCTGTTTCATGGAATAACTTTTTCAAAGTATGAACTTTAAAATCTGACAAACACACCCATACAAATTCCTTTCATACAACATCTTGATATGTTAAGGCTTGGATAGTACTACATGCAACATAAGAAAACACAAATCAGAATATCACATTTACTGGATGGGAATTATTTAAAGAGTAAGAAATGGGATGTTTAAAATAAAACCGATCCATGTCAATTAATGAATCATTTACTAAAAATTGAAAATGAACTATATATTCTTAAGGAAATAATTTGAGATTGAGATATGTAAACTTGTGAAGTCCACAACCTAAAGATAAAAATAGGAAGAAGTGAAAAGGAAGAAAAAGAACATGGTGCTTGTTAGGACTGGAAAATTTTCACCTAGCTTACATTCAATGCTTGTCAAAACCTAGTTCCAAAATTCCACTATAAGAGTTATAAACGTTACACTATTCATTTTCTAGGTCCAAAATTCATATGTTATATCTTTTCTTAAGTCATCTTCCATCATACATGTAAGTAGAGTGTGGCATCCAAGTGTTATCACTGTCATGCGATTAAATTTTTCAAGGCATGTGGTTTTGCAATAGGAAATTAGTGAAGCGGAAGGGCCCCACTATCCCGCAATAAAGATGTTATAAATTAGTAGGACCATGGTAGAGGATGAGGCTAAGTAGTCATGGTCACTGCAACCTTGCTAGGAGGAAAACAAAGGCTTGTGGTAGCACGATATACATCCAGAATAGGAGAAAGTGGAAAAACTTTATCCCCTTCTTGGAGTTTATTAATACATTTTTGCAACAAAAAAAAATACATTATATTATGATATAAAACATTCGATAGAATAGATAAATATTTGATAAATATTTATAAGAAACTAGAAAATGATGATA
This sequence comes from Sequoiadendron giganteum, assembly GCA_007115665.2. Taxonomy (NCBI): domain Eukaryota; kingdom Viridiplantae; phylum Streptophyta; class Pinopsida; order Cupressales; family Cupressaceae; genus Sequoiadendron; species Sequoiadendron giganteum. The sequence continues at coordinate 514,658,727 of CM021108.1, read as the reverse complement.
GGAAACCTGAAACCATGCACCATGCTTTCAATAGTCAGGGCCAATTCTACTTTGCTATGATATATCTATCTACTTCCAAAATAATCTCGGCGTTCCTACTAAACATGGGATTGGTGATAATGTGAAATTTGTGGAAACTAATTAAGATATTATTCCTTGGAAACTCCTCATGAAGCCGAAGTGGAGTGGTTGAATGAACAATCATAGAGAGAGGATTACAGGTCTTAATACCACATTTATTACCAAGCAATGGTTACAACTGTTGATTGATAATTGAAGTATCAAGAGCATGATAAGGTTGATGTTGTGGATCATGAAGAGTTTTTGGAGGTTGTAGAAATGGAATTTTGTAAGTTGCTTAGCTTCTACAAGTCTTCCAAGTGATGAGATTCCTATCATTCAAGGAGAGACTAAGTAATGACATGATAGATGATCAAAGTCAATATAAGAATGACCATGGGAAGTTAGAATGAGTAGACTTGTGGAGAAAAAGGGAAATCATAACAGAGAGTGGTGCAAAACCATCAGGAAAAAGGGTAGCTTGTAGATAAGGACAAAGCTTCTAAAGGTTCAAATGTAGAATGTATTGCGAGGACAATCCTCATGACTATACGGTAGTATTAAAGTCAAACATATTTAGAAGAGTTTTAGGAAGGGGTAGTCTTTAACAATTTAGGATATTTTTTTAATGAAAAAATAGTCACCTCAAGGAGACAATCCACCATGTACGCTCATGTAGTAGATTTCAAAAATGTAATGAGCTCAAGGAAGGGATAGTGAAAGATCTCATAAAGAGTAGTTTGAAGGAGTTTGTATAGTCATTGGGCAAGATAGAGCATGAATATAGTGCACTAAGGGTAGTCAAGTCACCATGAAGAGCTTAGTATTTAAAGTTTGGAAAAGAACAGAATAACATTGCAAAGTATTTGATAGTGGTGATAAAGGATAAGTTTTAAGGAGTAAAACTTGATGATTTCATTGAAAACAGTCAAAAAACCTTGAAAGTTCATGAACAATATTTTTTCTAAATGATCCTTTAATTCAATACAAGTTCTAATTAGAAATGATAATTATCACTTAAGAGTTAAGACTCAAAACCAATAACAGAAACCATTTCAAGTTCAACTGTATTCATTATCAAATAGGTTAAAAGACCAACTTCTACCATGCCACCATGAAACTATATATCTACATAATCCTAACTAGTTTCATTAGTATTACTATTTTTTAATTTAGAAAGCAATAGTAACCATTGTTCCATACAATCCCCTTTTAATGTGGATAGCACAGTCATTGGTATTACATTTAAAAAGGGTAAAACCATACAAGAGTCTTGAATACAATGATAAAGGATAGTCACTAACCATCATGAAAAAGAGGGCATTCCTCATGACTATAAGGTATTTCTTTAGAAGAATGAAGTGACAATCAAGAGCATAGAATTTTTTGTCATGTATATTATCTGAAGGTTACAATGATGAACAATATATAAGAGGACAATCCATCATGGGGTAGAATTAAAAGAGGGACAATGCTCATAAAATAAGAAAGGAATAACTGTAATAATAATCCAAGGATTCAATGACAATCACCTTGCATAAAATAATGAGATTCAAATATCAAAAGATGACTATCACAAGGAAAATGACAATAATAAGTGCGGAAATAATATATCAAGATACATGAATGCAATGCTTATTGTCAATGCATAATGAAGACAAATTATTTAGAGGGAAGAATTCTTAAAGTTTATACAGTCATAAGACATGAGGACAAAGCATGAATACAAGGTGGTTGAGCTCATCAAACAGTGCTAAGTTCAACCAAATTTATGATTGTCAATAGTTATATGCATGAAGGAAAAATTTGCTAATGAAATCAATAAAGACACCATAAAATAGGTCTAGGAAGAAAAATAAAGTGTAGACCCCTGGTAGGAGGTATGACAATCATTATGACAGACCATACAAGACAATCTCAACATGCATGATAGTCAAGGGTGAGAGTTATTAGCTCGATATGCGGTCAAGATTAATTTTAATGAGGACAAAATTTCAAGGTTAATAAAGAGATTTATGAAGAGAAAAAATGAAAGGGATGGTCATTTTCACCTTGAAATGAAGATAACACTATCACCTTGAAATGTTAAGGAAGGTAGCCACTTCACTAAAGAAGATAATGCAGTCAAAATTTATGAAAAGGAAAAACCATTAAGTACATTCCATAGTGAAGGAACTATCATGAATATAATTTATAAGGTTTCAGACCTTTTTGTGGTAGTCACCACTCAATTAGTCAAATGAAATCATTATTCAAAAAGAAGAGAATAGAAGACATACTTGATGGAAAATCAAGAGAGAAAGGTCTTAAGGCAAGAGCATAGCTACATATAAAGATATTCAAGACCATTATTTTTTATGTAAGAAATGAATAGTGTAGAGACAAGGAAAGATCAGTGACCATGCCTTAGAGGGAAATAAAAGCAAGACCTAGGGTAGACCATGCAAGGAGTCACAATAAACTGGTGAACAAGAAAAGACATGCCATATCAAAGTAGTCAATGAAAGTCATATAGACAACAATCAAGGTTATAGAAAAGATAGTTTATATTTAAGATGTCAATGACACTCAATGAGGATTCAAAAACACCAAATTCTAACAAGGCTTCACTCAAAGGTAGTTAGTTTCCCCAAGACATGTATACTTGCAAAATTTCCTTTATCCTTGTTTCCAAAAGGATCCCCCAATTTCATAGAGGAGAAGGATAAACCCATGTACATATCTATTGGGATTCTTGGGAGGCTTAATAGAGCAATAAAAAATATATCAAATTATATTCCTTGTGTATCAGTGTCTCCAAGAGAAGATTCCCATAAAGCATATGAAAAATCTCTTGAGGTTGTAGGTATGAGTACTATGTAAGAGATCCATTAATCTATAAAAGTTGGTATAATGCCAAATGATCATACAAGATCATATCACATAGAGTGAAATGGTAGTCGAGAATTCATGATAAAGTTTCATCTGGCAGTAAACTATGTATGAATATATGAAAGGATGTCTTTACCCTAAATACATGAAATTCACTAAAATAAAGTCATACACCTGAAATAAAGCATGCTAGTCATAATGAATCACCAAATTAGATCGATAAATAATGAGGATTATGAAGGATAGAGTGTGAAGACCATGCCACAAGTGATCATATTAAAAGGACGGAGTTTACATATGATATGCATGATTGAAAAGGACTATGAAGAAACAATGAAAACCTTCAAAAATAAATATTTATCATACTACCCTAACATAGTCTCTCAAAGGACAATCACCAAAGAGTGATGAAATTGTGACTATCCCTTTGAAAAGGACTATGAAGAAACAATGAAAACCTTCAAAAATAAATATTTATCATACTACCATAACATAGTCTCTCAAAGTACAATCACCAAAGAGCGATGAAATTGTGACTATCCCTTTGAATAGGATAATCACACTAAAGAAGCACAACCCATAATAAAAACTAGAATGTTAAAATTTATAAATAAAGCCTAAAACTCAAAATTAGATACCATGTGCTTTCAAAATTCATAATATCTTACTTCCTGTCACACTCTTGACTTGAGAAATTTCATGGGAGTCACAAGAATTACACCAATTTTTTATGGTTTCAAACCCTTCTTCATGAACTTGTAAATATTCTCCTCGACCTGAAGAAGGAAAACATCAATAATATTATGTGCAATTTGCATTAGTCCAAGAGAATTAATAGTTGAACATAACCATCAATCATAAGAATAACATGCAAAGCACGAGCATGCACAACAATCTACAAAGAATATTGGAATGCCAAGTTAGACATTTAACATTCCCACAAAATTAGAAATTGCATAAAATAATGTTATTGAATGACTAAAAGTGAACAATATGATATTTCCTTTAATATAATGGAGCCAATATAATAAATATTAAAAATTCAAAATTAAATCCAACTTAAATGAGGGAGAAAATACTATATGATCAATTCAAAGGTCTGTATAACCATCCAAGCAGTATCACTGATGATCTCAGCCATAAATTAATCTCATATGTAGATAAGACAAATAATTAAGATATAACCATTAATTTGAAATTTCATCACTTGCAGCTTACATCCAGAGCTGAAATTTTTAGCCAACTTGGGGGAGTCCTCTTATAATAGGGTGGTGCTGAAGAGGAAATGCCTTTTTTTGCAATGCAAATCAGCCCATAAAAAAACATTATAACTTATTTTAAAAATTGAATTCTCATTACATAACTAGTATAGAATGTGACTTGATAAGATATAATACTGTCAAAAAATAAATGGCACTTACAATATAACAAAATATTTTACCCATTGAAACTATTGTGCCAAAAACACAACAACAAAAACACTGACTTAGCGTAACTCATCCTTCACAATGAAACAAAATATTTTTCACTTGTATTCAACCCTAATCCATGCAAGTATTTATAGCCACATCAGCATAGGAAACTGTTAAACGGTATTACAATATGATGGGTATAAAACCATGGGAAATAAAAACTTACCTGCAGGGACATAATATATTCAACAACACTTATAGAACTATAAAAAATTGTTAAAATGATCCACACACATCTGAATGAAAATGATATTGGTGATGAACAATATGTGTTCCTTTGATTTAAACTTCCAAAATAAGAATGATTACTTAAATGTAAATCAATGGTAGTCAATTGTTTATTCTATTGTCACATTTGGTTTAGGAGTTGTATACCAATAAATAAAACAAACATAAGCCTAATGCCTAATACAAATCACTTGCTTGTAAAAAACATCCTCTGCTAACATTAGTTGAATTTCATTTAATAAGGATGAAAAAGATTAAATCATGTACACAACGAAAATGATTATAGGTGGCAATTGGATTTAATAATGGTCATGGCAAGCAATAAAAAACACTTCGACAATGGTGCTAGATATTTGTAAAATTGGATTTCTAAATAATGTTGAGATAAAGTTTTGTGGTTGAAGCCTAACTCATACATGTATTCCAATTTCTAAGAAAGAAAACAAATCTACAAAGAATATATTTGCAAGCAGTGTTCTTGAAAGTGAAAATTCAAACTATACAAATAATATATCAATACAAACATATGGGTTCACATTTGTTTATACACTCCAACCTTACATGTAGGTAACCAGCTCACATACGAGTAATGAGACTACAAATAAATTGTTGCTTCATATGTAACCAAAGCAAAGTGTCAATAGGAAAATTTTAAATATAAATAAAAGCATGAAATATTTGTTGCTATCAAAGCAAACAAAATCTTATAGAGATGGAGCATAGGATCGAAAATTGATGCAAAAGAAACAAGATAAATCTATTTGCTTGTCTTCTTTAAATATAAAGAATAAATGATTTAAGGGAAGGTGCAAACATTCTAGATGAACAATGATAGTTGGAAACTATCATTTATCTTGACAAGGGAATGGATTCAATTCTACACATCAGCATCAACTTTCAGTGGCTTGCATGGTTAGACAACACTTTAATGGTATGCATTTGTTAATCAAATTTCTTGTAACATGTCATTACAAATCCTCTTTGTATGATTACACTAGAAATCGTACTTCATGTGAAATGGGCACATTGATAGGTATTTGTAATGAGTGTTAATCAATTAGAAAAACACAAAGAATAATTAATTTTTTTGAGGAGTAAAGTAAGGGCATTCAATTGTGTACAGTGTAAGAGGGTGAGGCATATTGATTCTTGAAATTCTAGCTATATGAGGTTGACATTGCATTAAGATTATTCTCCTTTCCCCTAAGAGAGACATATGAACCAACTTTCACACGTGCATATTCACTGGAAGCTGAAGCTCAAGTACACACAGTATTTTTATTCATTTGATTTAGTTCATTTAGGGCTTATAATTCAAATTAAAGAAATAGGAAAAGAAATCAAAAATTGAAAAGAAAATGAATAAGTGTCAGTTTTGAATCTATACATTATTTTCACGACAATAGAAGGTCCTTATTTATAATCCAAAATTGATTATCTAGAGATGCTTATCCAACTTTATTTGTGTTCTCACTTATAACAACAATTTGTAGTCATTTGATTTAGTTCCTTTAGGGCTTATTGTTGGTAGATGGTCAGTGCTCCCCTTCGGATTCATGACATGGACTAACCGCCTCTCATGGATCCGTTAACTCCGACGGTTGTATCAGGCATTAATAGGTCAATATTTTGGTACAACAACAACCGTTGGGCCAACAATTGGTATCAAAGCCAAATTTGTCGGGTTTGAATCCCCTCTGGTAATGCTGAGGGGGAGATTTTTGGTAGATGGTCAGCGCTCCCCTCGGGATTTGTGACATGGACTAACCACCTCCCATAGATCTGTTAACTCTGGCGGTTGTATCAGTTATTAATAGGTCGATCTTTTGATGCAGTGACAACCATTGGGCCAACACTTATAATTTAAATTAAAGAAACAGGGAAATAAATAGGAAATCAAAAAGAAAATGAGTAAGTGTTAGATATAAATCTACACCCTATTGTCACAAAAATAGAAGGCCCTTATTTTAATCCAAACTTTATTAAGGGAAAAACTTTGGTGATCTTTGAACAAGGGCTTAATACAATGGTTCTCTTCATCACCTATTTTTTACAAATCAATATATATTGTTTCTAATTTATGTTTCTATCTTTTTTATTTTTTCAAATTATAGAAAAATACCCCAAGAAGAATAATATTTTTACAATCAATCAAAAAATTCTAAATTTGGGACATTCCAGCATAGCTATGGTGCACAGTTCTCTAAAAAGTTGCATAGAGGTTTTGGAAAAACGTGTATGTGCTATTGTGGTGTCTTTATGTCTTGTGAGGAGGGTCTCCTTGAAAAAATGGTCTAAAAGAAGAATGGTGAGAAAATATAGAGGAGGAAAATGGGACACCTGGACGGTCAATAGAAATCCTAATTGAAAGAAATTCCAATGTAGATAAATTTGTGTAGGCTTCTTCACCCATAGATGTGATTTATTTTAGAGTAGCATAATTTTGAGCACTCATTGCATCTCATATTATTTTCTCCTACTTCTCAGTCTATCTAGTTGAAAAATATTCAAGATCACTACTATGACTAAAGAAGGAACTATCCATTATTATCACTATTCACTAATTCACATGAAGATTCAGGATTTCCTTATAGCCTTTGTAGCAATTCTAAGATTTGGATAGACTTTCAAAAGAAGCTCTATGTAAGTGGATATGAAGATGTCCTCATTGCAAAAATAGGGTACTTTATTTTTTTACCAATATTTTAAGATTTGGAAATTTTCATCCTTTTCAATTTTAGTTGTCATTGGGAAAAAATGATAGTACAAATCTAGGGTGCCAAATTCTCAAGACTTGAGAACATAGACCTCAAAATATTGGCTCGAAATTTTAATGTGACCACTTGTTGGAAAGCTATCAATGAGAAATTTGTGTTTCTACAAAAATTGTTATGATCACATTTTCTATGAGATGAAAGGTACACACTAGATGATGCAGGAATCCAAACACTATATTAAGCTGAAAAGAACTGCAATCTACCAGTAGAAGTTGAACAAAATAAAAATTCAATTACACTAATCTCCAACGCTGCATCCTGTGATATCGATATTGAGATAAACCCTATCTTGAAAAAAAATGATGTCCATTATATGTTAGAGTAATAAGTTATTACACTTAACTAATTATATCATATCAGTTAATTAATTAAGTCACTTATTCTTTTAGTTACTTAAGCTAAAGTTAGGCACATTAATAATTGATTAATTATTAAATGTGCACACTAGGGTTTCCTTTTTAGGTCAACATTAGGGTTGCATACATTGCTTTTATAAAGAAAATCATCTCTTGTAATTTCTTAATTTTGAATATATCAATTTGCACATCTTCATGCAAAGCTCTTTCTTTTTATTGCTTTTCTCTTCTGTGGAAGGCCTTTTGGTTTGCATGTCTGATCTTGGTTTCTAACATGGTATCAGAGCCTTGACATGCAACCCCTTCTTAGATTTTGGATAAAATCATTGTAGAGTTCGTTCGGGGTTCCTCGAGGATTTCATGCCTTAAGCCTATCTATGCAGCGTTTTGGATCAAATTGGGCTTCACCATTGGATTCAGAGTGCTGGAAAAATTCAAGATTGGATTTTATTTTTCTGATTTTGGTCATCGTTGAAGAAATCTGTGAGGGTTTCAAGCTCAGTGATTTTTTGCAAGCTCTGGAGGTAGCTGATTTTGAGCAAGAATGAAGGTCACCATCGCATTCGCCGCGGCCAAAAACCATAAGGATGCTTGTCGTTTGGTCGATTTTTGAGGCAAAACAAATTTTTCAGGGAAGTCGTATGGCCTCCCCAACACATGTTTCAAGGCAATTTTTTTTTTTTTTTTTGAAAAAACGCATTCAAACATGCGCTGCCAGCACATAAGCCAATGCCACCGGCTCCGCCATCGCGCGACCACCAAGCGGCCACCGGTCTGCCGCCACCGCCCCACTAGTGGCTCCTCCACCCTACACCGCCTACCCATGCCAACCCCCGCGGGCTCCTCCAGCACTTGCCGAAGTCTTATGGGGGATCGGGTGCTATGCGCCCAACCTCGAGCACCCTGCTCTGGTCATATCGATGACCAAGGGCTCCGTCGGATTTTTTTTGCAGGGGGGGCCAATTTTTTGCGGCGATGGCCAGATGGCTATCAATTTTTTTCCATGAAGTGCTGATGTTAGCATGACATCATCGGCCTTACGGACCCTCTTTGCCCCCTCCTAACCCCAATTTTCCCTAAAGGAGCAATTGTTTTCTTTTTGGCATAACTTGGGCATACGATATTGAAATCGGGCAAACGAGATATCACCGGAAAGCTAGTTCTGAGCACTATCCAGTGGTGCAATTTATTTTTTAGTATTTTTCTATTTTATTGTATTTATTTCTCTTTGAAGTCATATTTTCATTTATCGCTTTCGAGCTCATAATTTTTTGCCACGATCTCCAATTTTCGCTATCTTTGCGGCATTGGAAAGGTATTGAGGAGCTCTATGTAGATGTCCATGCACTTTTTTTTGTATCTATCTTAGGTTTATTGTTATTCCATATTTGGCCCGATGGGTGTTTTGGAGATTATTTGGATATTTTGGCAGTTAGGAGGGTGCAACTTGCATCTTTGCACTTCATTTCAATATCACATCATTCAATAATCTAGTGTTGCTTCATAGATTCTGAGGTTGTTCCCATTTTGAGTTTTTGAGTGTTCCATGGCATCAGATTTGTTGTTGCATTATTATGATTCCAATATGGTTTCTTGTAAACATAAGTATCTTTCCTTGCTTGTCAGATTGTGGTTCCAGTGTTACTCTACAGTGTTCTTCTAGTGCTTCTTTGCAGCAGGTCATCTCATTGTAGGGGGGTTTTGTCCCACTAATTTTTTCTTCTCTACCTCATTCTTGCATTTGTAAATGGGTACCTAATCAGACCTAGTTGTCGGGACCCATATTTTCTTTCATGCATCTTTTTTCTAGTGTTTTAGCTAATTTCTAAGTTCATCTTAAGGGGAGGTGTTAAAGTAATAAGTTATTACACTTAATTAATTATATCATATTGGTTAATTAATTAAGTCACTTATTCCTTTAGTTACTTAAGCTAAACTTAGGCACATTAATAATTGATTAATTATTAAATGTGCACACTAGGGTTTCATTTTTAGGTCAACATTAGGGTTGCATACATTGCTTTTATAAAGCAAATCATCTCTTGTAATTTCTTAATTCTGAATATATCAATTTGTACATCTTCATGCAAAGCTCTTGCTTTTTTATTTTTTTTCTCTTTTGTGGAAGGCCTTTTGGTTTGCATGTCTGATCTTGGTTTCTAACATTATATTTATTAATATATATGCCAAGTAAAACCCTAATATTAGACTTAAAACAAGCCCCAATAAAAGAAAAAACATGCTAACTTCTCATTATCTGGGGTAACCCATATATAATACAATAGAAAAGTATTTTCCAAGCTAAAATGTAATTACTTCAAGGTTTATTCCCAATAGATCTCTCATTACACAAATATAACGGAAAGGAAAGAAGATAAGAATTTTTTAAAATATAAGTACTTGAGAACTTGTATGAGTTCAATTTTTTAGAGATTGTTATGCTTGTTGTTGAGCTAAACCTTGGTAGAGTTGTTGTCACTCTTCTTGACAAGGAAGTAATTGTTTCTCTTCACGATCTCCCATATGAGCTACCCCGATATCTTTGTCATCCTTCAATCATTCAAAAACAAAAAAAAGTTTAAAAAAAAAAGAATCTTTTGTAAGGAAAACAATGACAAAACCATTTAAACCCTAAGCAAGGAGAAATATAGGGCTTATGTTGAAACACTTTCTTCTTGGCTCCTACACCTACAAACATAATAGAATATTGTACAATTTCCCAATTCTAACCTTGTGCATGCAATACAACCCACTCCCGCCGAATTTGAAATATTTTTTTAATTACCCACTTTAATATCATATTGTCTAATTTTTATTTGTGTGACTAATTATTTAGGTTTTTTTTACCTAATGATCAAATTAGTCATTTATAGTTGTATTGCAAAAAAATAGTAGAATTTAGTCATTTTTAGTTGTCATGACTAAAATGTTTAGTCACGTAGTCATTTATTTGTCAAATTATACTAGTGGAAAAGTCTGATATTTTCTAGGTGAGTCATAAATGGGAAGGAAACACAAGCTATTGAAGCCCAATATTCAGTAGGTAAGCCCCTAGGACAAGGTGAAATGAGACACACTAGGTCTAGTGAAGTCCGCTATTCACTAGGTGTGTACCCATGTCAACCATACCAGGAGTGATACTCCCTGATAACTCTAATAAGATGCCAAAAAATGATCAAGATTTTATGCCAACACAACACTAATTTCAATGCCTATGAATAAAGTGAATCAAAAATGCCAATATGTCCCCACCTTAAACAAATTGTAAAACACCATGCTATGAAAAATTGATTTAAGGTAGAAAAATGATAAATTTCATCCAAAAAAATGTCCCAAGAGACTATTTGGAAATCCCTATGCTGATGATATGTTTCCAAATAAATTTGCCTCCTGATAAGGGGTTGCCCCAAATGCAATGTGACAAACAACATAGAGATGAACATAGGAGGGATCCACGAATCTGAGGTCAATATACATCTTTTCTATAATGATATAATAGAGCTCAAAAATGACATCATTCCCCAAATACTCGTGGAACAACAAACACAATGGAGGAATGACACATAGAGAGAAAAACAAATTGGGTCAACATGGAAGAGACCTAAATGTCTTGATTCCTCACATCAACCCCAAAAGGAAAACAAAAGACAAAAATAAAATAGAAATTTTATGACATATAGAAGAATGTAGCGATAGGTTCATTTCCTTTGTATCCTTGCACCAAAAGAACAACAAGGGTCATCCAAAGAAAACTCATAAACAAAAAGGCATTCCAAGCAACACAACACGAGAGATCACATCACGTGCAAGAAAATATAAAATATACATAAAAAAACACAAAGGAGTACCACACATGTGAGACAACCTAAATCAGGTTATCCTCATCCAAATATTTCTCATCATATAGGGAAGGTAGATAACTAGCTAAAGGGACTACATCATGTCATACCAGGAGCATCTCTAGGTTCAACATGTGGTGGGCCACTCTCATTAGGAGGATCATCATGATTGCCCCCATCTAAATTAATTTTCTTTGAAAACAACACATTAAGTTCATTATGCATTTGTTCACCAATTTTAGCAATTTCATCTTCATCGTCCAATTTAATCACAATAGGAGGTTTTGTGACAATAGCAGTTGTATTTTTTTATTTCACTTCTTGTTTTAGTTCCATGTCTTGTTTTGGTAAAATTTTCAATTCTTCTTGAGTTTTTTTCATAGGTGTTTGATTGTCATGCATCATTGTATTCTTTTCTTCCAATTGACGAGCAATAGCATGACACCTACACCTACGCTCTTTAACATTTCAATTTCTTCTTGCACGGTTTTCAATTAGTGATAGGGTGGGAATGGGTTTCTTGACCATTGGAATCTTTTCTTCCCTTAAGGGAGGAACTAAAGGAACCACTGGGGGTTGGGAAACCATTGTCTCTTTAAGACTATACACTTGTTTTACCTTTGGAGGCAAAAAAGGAATCATTTAATTGTCTCTTGGTCATTTATATGCTATGGGTGGAGGAACTACAACATATTTACCTTGGTTAGTTGGAAGGGTCTTTTCTTTAGGAATGGGTTCATCCATAACTAATGGAGGAGGAGGAACAATTAAGGTCTTATCATTTTTAGAAATATTGGTAAGAGATAGCTTTGTTAAGCATTTTTTCTTAAACTTTTGGTATGATCTAAAAAATAAATCCTTGTGAGGTTTAATAGGTTCCATAGGTTAAGACTAAAATAAATCTAGTGAAAAGTTCCCATGGGAAGACAAAGGATTAAACCCACTATGATGCACTGTAAATATCTCTTTTTTCAAATGGGAACTTTATGCACTTGTGAATAACTAATAGGATGACATCCATGGAGCATAACCATGGGTAGGCTAGCTTCACACATAATTGATCTGATTTCGAGATGATGGATAATGATACATCCATTTTTTTGGGTCCAATTTTAAGAGGAATAGTGATCAAACCTATCATAGGGTGAGAAAAACCATCATGAGTTTTCAACCATGATTTCAATTGTTCATAAGAATATTGATAAAGTTCATGAAAAAAAAAAATTCATTAGTGATCACATTCTCTACACACAAGATCAATGAGTATCCCAATTCTAGGCTTATCATTAATATGTCCAGTAGTATAGAGGACCATTGGGTGCATGTATGGATGCATCAATATGGGTGAAAGAAATGTTGGGTAACAAAGTGGTTTGGCCCTTATGAGATTGAACATCTATGAGAGTGACCATATCTTGTAGGAAATCCTCATCATCACTCTTATTATCATCCTTATCATTATTTGTTTCATCATTTTTATCAATATTTATCTCATCATTCTTAACATCATAAGCCTACACAAAGTTGGATGAATGGTTCGGCATTAGATTGGTAAAAATCTACAAGTTTTGGTTAGGTGGTGCAACATACTTATTCCCTTGATCATTAACATTGACCAACCAGATGTGATTAGAATTAATGAGGTCTTGCACTTGATTTTTAAGACACATGCATCATTTTATATCATGTCCACTTGTGTGATGATATTGACAAAAGGAATTTGGATTGCAACTTGGAGGTAGAGGTTTAGTTGTGTCCATAGATCTAACCAGAGGAAATCAGATTAAGTTCTTGTTCAAAATTTGCAACATGATCGAATGAAGGGTATTAGGTAACTAGGTGAATTTTCTCTCATGATCTAAATTGGTATGGGGTTGAACTTATGGCAAAAAATTGAGGTTCAATGTGGCTGGTTTTTTGAGGTGTATGTAACTTGATAAAGTTCTTAGTTTTCTTCTTGAATGGTTGATAGTTGTTGTGAGGTACAGGTTTGGATTTCCCAATAGGAGTAGATGAAGATGTATCTTCATATTGACTAATTGAATTTTGGTAATCATGAAGGATCATACACAAAGGTATAAAGGATGGATATTTCATTAACAAGATTGTATCCCTTATGTCAGGTTGCAATTTTTCAATGAAAAATATTTTAACATCTACATCAAGAAGAGTGATACTGATTTGTGAATAAAGCAATTGATAGCACCTTATAATTTATGTGACCTTTCCATTTTTCTTTTTTTTGCATTGCACTAAATTAGTTAATGTAATTTTAGGTCCAATGTTGACTTGGAAATGTTGGAGGAAGGCCTCAACAATTTCATTGAAAGAGCGTATTGAGTTATTTAGAAATGAACAAAACCATTCTAATACCATATCTTTCAATGACCTAGGAAAGAATTTAGCCAAGATTTTACCTTCAAAGATAAAATCACTACACAAGGTTGTATATGTTTATATATGATTGCTAGGGTTTCCTTTACCATTGTAGTCAAATTGGGTTATCTCAATGTTTTGTGGCATTGTTTTTTTCAATATTTCAAGTGACAATGGAATTTTTTGACATTCCATGCCACCCTTAGATGACCCGTCATTGATTATCAATCTGAGAGATCGTACATGAGACATCTTGCATGAATTTTCCTTGAAGGTTCCTAAAATTGGCCAAGTCTTGAGGTTTTGAGTTTTCAAGTTGTTGCTTACTTGATTTTCTACATGCCTTCCCCATCGATCTGTTTCCCTTCTTCATTCCTCCCACTCCTCTTAATCCTCTCACCTTCCTTCCCTTTCCCCTGAAATCTTTTTCAAAAATTTGAATAAGTTTGAATTTTTGAATTTCGAGGGTAAGCCTGACTCTTACCTCTGATTTTGGGAGTAATCCCTAACCCTTATCTCTGATTTTTGGGTTTTGGGGTTCATGCTTCCCTCTTACCTCTTACCTTTTTTAAGTAAGAGGTAAGGATTCTTCTCGATTTTTGAAATTTTGTTTCTTATGGGCTTTTGGTCTTCATTTTTCCTTTCCATTTTAGGAGGTAAAATTTTCTTCCAACCACCCTTTCCCAATTATTTTTTTCAAAAAAATTTATTGGGTGTCATTTTTTTAGATTTCGGGGGTAAGCCTTCACCCTTGCTTCCAATTTTGGGAGTAAGCCTTCTCTCTTACCTTCAATTTTCAGATTCTAACTTTTTCTCATCCCTTATTCTAAGCATGTGGTATAATGCAATCTTGATGCCTGATTCCCGACAATGTTATCTTTCGGGGGTTTGGACCATTCGATGCATAATAAAAGGTTTTTTTTGGGCCCGACACCCCGACCTTCCTGTGAATTTGGAGTGTTTTCTAGATGACACCATTAATGTTTGAATCACTTTTTGAGCACATAGATTTTATTTTTAGGGCTTCAAGGACAACATTAATGCTTTCTTTGACTCCTGTAAGTGGATTTTTAGTGGCCATACGCATTCATTGTTGTTTATTTATTCCTTCTAACGATCTCCATACTCATATCCCTAATTTCATGGGGGATTTGGGTGAATTTCATGAAAATATTTATGGAAGGGGGGATGGCGTGCATACCTTGTTTCTCCCTTGGCTCTTCTTGGCACAAGTTTCACAATACATATTTCCTTGATCAAATCTCTTTGAATGCTAGCCCTAGTTGGGTTAGGGTTTTGCATTGTATTCGTCTAAGTTATTCTTGATCTATAAAAGCAAAACTTGTATATTTTTTAAGGGTTCTTCCTCTAGCTTCTCCAGGGTTTTTCTCTTGCAGACATTGCATTTTTTGCATTCTTCCATTGTAGAGATTGCTTCTAAGCTTTATGTTAATAAATTTCAACTATTATCACTATAATCTCTTGCATGTTTGGGTCAAATATATTTACCTTCATGTTTTATTATGTGTTTTATTCATTTCATTTATGTCTTATGTTATTATGAGGTAGGAAGAAACAAATTTCTATCTTGGTGTATCACCTCTATTTCCATTTTATGTTATCTTTATATCTATTTTCCTTGTGAGTTGTTAGAGTAAATTAGTGATAGTTTTTTCATGTGTCGAGTTAGACTAACACATTTTCACTTAGCTTAGAAGAGAATTTAACCTTTCCAGAGATTCAACCTCATTTTTGCAAGGTCCCACACCTTGAGGTTGTTTCCATTGTGTCATTAGAACACTGAAAACCTATTCAGTAGGGTGCAGTTTTATGTGACAATAGTTTCTAGCATAAGAAAAGAATAAATTTCATTTTATTCTATTGAGAGAGTGGTGTTTCTCTCAACATTCTAGCCTTGAGGAGGCTCTCAAACAAGTATTTTATGAATCTATGATCAAGGAAGAACTCTGCATAAAAATTAGTGACTTTGTTGCTACCTAGAATTTTTGGTTCAAGAAAAGACCTGTAAATTCATGTCAAGAATTCAAACAAGAGCGTCTTCTAGAGGTAATTTCCAATATACTCAGCTCTTATTTTCCACTTCTAGAAGAATTAATAGACAATATTTATTACCTATAAGAAGAAATAGAGGCTCGATTCCATCTCCTAGAGCTCAATTTGTGTCACCTGTGGGTAGATTATTTCAAGATAGAACACTTGCTATACAGACAAATAGGAATTTATTTTGTATGGATTTACCCAAAAATCAACCTTTTGTATCTTTTATTGGTGGCATCCCCTTGATTCTAGCCCAAAAATATGATATACCATTCAATTCCCTCAAAAGTATTCCCCATTTTACTGGTGAAACATCTACAACTCCAGCAGAGCACATCATAGATGTGGCAAACATATGCTCAGTACATGATAAAATAGAAGACACTATGGCCATTAGGTTGCTAGCCACTTCCCTTAAGGGTAAAGCACTGCAATGGCATAAAGGACTGCCACCTAACACCATTCACAACTAGGATGAGTTAGGTGAGAAGTTATGCAAAACAAATGAGGAAAAAAGTGACCATTTGTCACTAGTAGAACAACTGACAAAAATTCATGAGTGATTTCAACTACAAATTTTAGAAGACTTGGGATAGAATCCCTACCTTGGTCAATCCTTCTCTTGAGCATAATTTTGTATATTTCTTAAGAGCTCTTAATAGTGATATAGCTATTATAGTTTATTTAATGGTATCTAATACCTTACTAGGTGTATGTGATGTTTCCATAAGGGAAAATATTGTTTAATATAGGTTGGGAAGATAGCTCCTAAGACAACAATGTATTTTTTCCAGAGCTTCCTTCACAACCAATGGTGGCCCCTATCCCAAGGGCTCCTATTCTAGTGGTTTCCACAAGCCAACCTTCTACTTTTGTTGCACTTCCAAAATATTGGGGCACCTTGCTCTGAAGTATGAATGATGAATTAGTATCATTGAAGAGGTAGCAAGCTAAAAACAATAGGCCTTATCAGACTCAAAATCAGGGTTATCAACAAAATAGGCCACCTTATCAAGGAAAAAATCAATGGAATCATACTAAGACCATGAATAACATGCACACAACTACTACCAACACTTATAAAGATTTGGTCCCAATGAAAAATAATCTAGCACAAGAACAAGAGTGGTGTTACCCTTGTGAGCAAGCTCATAATCAAAATGATTTCCAAAATGGAGAGTTTGTGCAAACTCTGGTAGATCAAAATGAAACCTCTACTATAGAGCATCAAATTGGCACAATCCAAATAGTTGCTAGTAATCAAAATCATACATGTGAGTACTCCTCATTTTTCATTTTGGTTCAAGTGGATTTGTGTGGTGTAAATCAAGAAGATGCTAATATAATAGCCCAAAATAAAAGATCAAAGAAAAGAGCAATGGAGGGTGTTGCATCTTATATGGTTGGACAAGCATCAGTATCTTAACAACCTCAATGAAGTTCAAATATTGGACCAAAAGGTAGGACAAAAGATGTTCCACAATCAAATCATCCTATTAATTGGCCTAAACAAGTGGTAGAGGAGTCTAAGATCGCCCAAGCAAAAGGAATAGACCTTGTTGTTCCAAAGGTTCATTCTAAATCTAGTCAACTTCATTTCAACATAGTGGAGAAAATGAATAAATCCAATCTAAATGTTACTATTTGGGAGGGTCTATCCATTTCATCAAAAATGGATTTGATGCAGAAAGCTTTGAAAGAGCATAAAAAATTGGGTGATGTATGAGAAAAAAGAGCAGACTACTCCATCAAACATCTTGGTGCAACCCAAAGAAGAAGGGAATTCTAGAAAAATAAATAAGCCACCTCCCTTCTATCTTTCTCCAATTATTGGAAATCATATAATGCATAATTGTATGATAGATTTTGGGGAAAGTAGCTTTTTTATGCCTAAGGGAATTGTTGACATGCTTGACATCAAGTATGAACCAATGACTAGGAAGGTTTTACAATTGGATGGCACTGCCATCAATATAATAGGATTAATTGAAAACCTAAAACTATCCTTGCATGCATACCCTAGTTTTGATGTGTTGCAATATTTTTTAGTCATAGACTTCCCTACTCATTTTTCGATTTTCTTATCTAGAGATTTCACTGCTAATATTGGTGGGTACTTATCTATTGATTGGTCTCACATGTTATTTAGAACTAGATATGGCACTAAAGAAACCATCAAATATGATCCCATAGTAAAGGATCACCTAGAGCCTTATACTCCTAGTCTAGTAAACATGAACTATACATTGCATGATCAAAGGTAGGAGTGTCCTATTCATGAGCCTACAAATCCTATAGAGGAGGTACTTGATTGTTTGTTGGATGAATGGGGAAACGCTTTACAATTTGACCCATTAACTATTACTGAAGTGGAGGAGACTGGTTTGGGCACCTACTGCATTCATGAAGAGAAAGCTACTATCCCCAATCTCATAAAACTCAAGAAGACTTAGGAGGATTGTGGAAAATGTTTTTTGATGCTTCTAGAAACAAAAATGGTGTTGGTGTTGGTGTAATTCCAGTATCTCTGAGCAAGGAGAGATATTATTTCTCTTTCATGCTTCAATTTAGTTGCACTAACAATGTGGCTAAGTATTAAGCACTCATCTAGGGTCTCCAGCTTGCACAAAAAGGAACATCAAATTGTTACAAGTTTTTGGTGATAGTGAATTGGTTGTCCATCAAGTTAGAACTCAAAGCTCAACCAAGAACAATCTACTCAAATATTAAAAACATATGGTTTGGGATTTAATTGAGGGATTTGAGGGTTTTAACATCCAAACAACTTCAAGAAATCAGAATAAACATGTTGATAAACTTACAAAAGTTGGTCCCAATTTGGTATACTGGAACATATTGCAAGTAAAAAGGAGCATCATATCAAGCTTGTGGTGAGGCATGATGTTCTGAAATAATCATGATCATTGGCAAGTCTTTGATAGTGACCAACAGATAGTGATTTTTTTACAGGAGGAGGTAGAATTTTCTAAAATAAATCAATCTAAGATACAAAATTAGTATGGTGATCAAATTGTGCAGTTGAGTAGCAACAAGCTACCAAATGGTCTCATCACTCTTGAAGGTATCTTCAACCTTGATGATCAGTTAAAGTAAAATAGGATGAACTTAGCTCCAAAGAAGGGTGACTTCAAGCCAATAGAGATTTCAAAAGGAAAGTCTCTAAACTTGGGAAAGGTGTGCTCTACCACTGAACATGATGTTTTCATAGATTTTTGCAATAGATACAATGATGTAGTTTCTTGGAATTATAAAGACCTAAAGGGTTTTTACCTAGGCCTTTCCCAACATACTATTGAATTATATCTAGAATCCAAACCTGTAAGAAAAAACAAAGCCCTGTAAATCCTAAGATTGAGCCTTTGATGAGAAAGAAGTTGGCCAAATTGATTGAGGCTAGAATCATTTTTCCCATCAATAATTCTTCATGGGTGACAAATATTGTTCCTTTCATAAAAAAATAATGGATAAATGATACTTTGTGTATATTTTACGAATTTAAATAAAGCCTCTCTAAAGGATCGTTATCCCCTCCCCTCCATGGAGCAAATTTTACAAAGAGTTGATGGGTCAGAAAGTTTTTCCTTCTTGGATGGTTACTCAGGCTATAATCAAATTTTGGTCCAAGAATCTAATCAGCATAAGACATCATTTACTACAAAGTGTGGCACCTACTCTTATTATAAAATTCCTTTTGGTATAACCAATGCAGGTGCCACTTTTTAGAGAGATATGCATATGGAATTTAAAGGTGTGTTTAGATAGTTTTTTTTGGTCTACTTGGATGATATCACAATACTTTCAAAACATGCAAGAGACCGTTTTAGTCACCTTGAGCGGGTATTTTAGAAATGCAAGGAATATTGTATTCCCTAAATCTAAATAAATGTGTCTTCACCACTTATCAGAGCAAATTGCGTGGACAAATTATTTCAAAGGATGACTTGGTCATTGATCCTGCAAGGGTAAAATCTATCTTGGCCATCCCACTTCCTAGTCACAAGAAGGGATTATAGAGTTTCTTGAGCACAATTAACTTTGTGAGGAGGTTCATTCCAAATCTTGTTGCTTTGGTAGAGCCTCTTACCTCTATGCTTAAAAAAACATGGTCTTCAAATGGACCAAAGAAGGTAAGGATAGCTTTGAGGCTATTAAAAAATAAATTGCTTGAATCCTACCCTTTTCAATCCTAATTATCATAAGGATTTCATTGTTTACACCTTTGGAGGTGAAGCAAGTATATAAACTGTTCTAACATAGCTAAATAAAGAAAATATAGAGCAGCCCATTACTTTCTTTAGTGAAGGGCTTAAGGAATATGAGGTTAAGTACAACTATGTTGAGAAGCAAGCTCTTGCTACTATTAGATCATTGAACAAATTCATACACATGTCTAATAATAGGATACAACTAATGGTGCCCCATGTCAGCATTAAATATTTCCTGTTGAGCAGAGATATCAATAATAAAAGGGCTAGATGGATCACCAAGGTGATGGAGTATGATGTTGACATAAAAATCACCAAGTTAGTGAGAGGAAAAGGGTTGTGTGAACAACTTGTATCGGCATTTGAGACTCCTACTGAGGCTACCCTTGTGCTATAGGAACAACAAGCACCAAATGCAAACATGCATAGCAATTGGGTGCATGATATGACTACCTTTTTGTAGGAAGGTAGCTATCCTCTAGGTATAGATAGGAATAAAAGAAGACATTTCATATTATAGTCTATTCCCTATGTCATAGTGGATGGAATACTTTTCAGAAAGAATTTGAATGGGGTCCTATTAAGATGCATAGGGTCAGATCAGGTTAGTAGAATGTTGGATGAATTCCATGATGATTCTTCAAGTGGCCATTTCTTTGCAAGGACCACAGTTGCAAAATTCATGAGGGTTGGTTATTATTGGCCAAACCTATTCAATGATGCTCAAAAATGGGTGAGAAATCGTAAAAAGTGTGCTTCATTTTCTAGAAAGAAAAGGTTGGTTGCCCTCCCTCTTCACCCCATTCAGGTTGATCAATCATTTACTCAGTGGGGTTCAGATTTTAGTGGTATGATAAATCCACCATCAAGTGTTGGTCATAAATGGACTTTGACAGACACAAACTACTTTACCAGATGGACTGAGGTAGTTGCCTTGAAGGATGCCATTGATGCTTTAGTTTTGAAATTCCTTGATGGAATTGTTACGAGATTTGGCACTCCTTCCACCATCATTTTAGATCATTCCAAGGCTTTTACCAGTACTCATATCCTTGATTGGGCAATCATACATGACATTTTCTTGAAGAACTCATTTAATTATTACCCTCAAGGTAATTGCTTGGCTGAGTTTTGAAATAAAAATCTCATCAGGATTATCAAGAGAACCATTGAGGACAACCAAAGGGTCCGACATAGAAAGTTAAATACAACCCTTTGGGATGATATAATTACTCCTAAAAGATAAATTGTTAATTCTCCTTTCATGCTAGTTTAAGGAAGGGAAGCAAGGATACCATTATCATTGGACCTATCTTCCCTTGATTTGGCACATCAGCTGGAGCTAGAAGAAAATGATGCTATGACAGTAAGGTTGGTTGAGCTCTTGGAACTGGAGGACATAAGGAACAAATCTATGTAAGTCATATAAACACATCAAGCACAGTTCTAAAGGAATTTTGATAAAAGAGAAGTCCACAAGATGTTCCAAGAGGGAGATCTAGTGATAGGATGGGATACAGATAGAGCCAAAGTTGGAAGACACTCCCAGTTTGATGTCACTTGGAGTGGTCCATATGTCATCACTAGCTGCAAGGAGGTCAATGTTGGATGGGATACAGATAGAGCCAAAGTTGGAAGACACTCCCAGTTTGATGTCACTTGGAGTGGTCCATATGTCATAACTAGCTACAAGGAGGTCAATGCATTCCATCTTTCTAGGTTGGATGGTGAGATTCTTTGAATCTTAGTCAATGGGATTCATCTCAAACCTTATTTCTTGAAACATAGAAAAATAGGGGGATCAAATTGAATTGATGAACAATGCACCTATCTTCCTAGTTTCATTCAATTATGAGGGTTATAATGTGTAATTGATAATCAAAAATCAAACCCAACCAATATACCAATCAAAAGGAAAATTTTAAGAGGGTCAAATGTTGTGTACCCATTGCAAAAAGTGTTTTTCCAGACATTATTGAGGACCCATTCGCCCTATGGCAAATGGGTCTTGGCTAGGGTTCTAGCAAATCAATTTTTGGGTTCTATTCTTGAATGTATGCACTCCTAGATCCTAGTAGGAGACTATTGGAAACTCATAAATAAATTGTGTAGCTCAGTTTTCATGATTTTACAAGAAAGGTGACAACTTTGACAACTTTGCAACTTTATCCAATTTTTCTCTCCAAATGATCTTCGACCTAAAACATGAAATCACACATGAAAGGAGAGAAAATTTTGTTTGTTAGGGAATAGGGGTTTTCCTTGGTCAAACCCCATTTTGGTAATTAAAACTTGAAATGGAACGATGCATAAAAGGAATGATGAATGAACAAAATGCAATGTCACAAGTCACCACACCTTAATTGAAACCTTGGAGTACAAATCTTCAATCTTGCATGAAGTGGCCTCAATGAATGTAGATCTTGATCACAACACTTGATTAGAAAAAATGCTTTGAATATGCTTGAATTGATCTTAAATGCTACATCAACATATTATCTCAGCAACATCCATGATGCACTATGCCTCTAACATGATGAAATGAATCTTGATTGATACAATAATCTTCAATAATTCTACCCTTGAATTCCTTAGAAATTCTCTTGAATGCTCTATCAATGACTTTGTAAAATATTAAGATGCTTGAATCAAAATTTCTAGGTTCTTAGTTATGAAACATAGTGAAATAACCTTGTATTTATAAATAACTTAACATTAATTCCCAAAATTCAAACATCACAAGCCGACATCAAATCTAGGATTTCAAATCATTAAAATAACGCCAAAAACATACTTCAAAGAGGGGTCCTAGGTCTAAGTGAGGACCCATTTTCCATGTGGTGAATGGGTCCTATCTCACTTAGCTAGGATGCACTTCAGACAATGTGAAAGATCATGTGAAAATAGGGTTCTAGGACCTAGTGAGGACCCATTCACCACTTGGACAAACACCTTCAAAAATTAAGTGTTATGTAATATCATTTATGAGTTTCGGGTTCTATCCCTTAAAATTTACAATTAATTAGGCTTGGATTTGAATTAAAGGGGCCAATTAATGTAAATTAAACTCAGTTAATCAATAAAGCCCTAGATTAGTGTGAAAGTGTAAAGATACACTTTACAATACCCTAAATAAGGTACAATTAAGTCTTTTTTATTAATAAGGGTCCTAAACTTAATGTGAATGTGTAAAACACATTACAACACTAAATCAAGGCATAATTAAGCTCATTTTCATATTAATTATTTTCAAATTAAGTGTGAGAAAGAGATACTTTTTCTACACTACATTTTGCCCCCACTTTAGTGAGAGTATGATGCCATGTTAAACTCACACCAAAGTAGACATTCAAGACACTTATGTATGCAACAATGAAAAATATACACTAGCATACACTATCAAAGACCAGGAAGATCAATCCTAAATGGTCCAACGTGATGTGAAACACATTTAAGCTGCCAATTTTTTTTATTTTGTTGCACACTCACTCTAGGGTAGTGGAACCTCATGTTGTTCACTAGGCGAGTATCCCAAAAGGGTGACAAATGAGAGAATCATATTAGGCTCCCATACCATTTTAAAGTTATCCTTTTGATAGCTTCAATAAAGCACCACAATGTTAGGCAAGGATCCACAAGAAATCAAGGTGTGTTATGCTAGGTGGCCTTGAATTTAGGGTTGCGAGCTCCATAGGGCTTAATAAGTTGCATTATTTCAAACACCTATGAACATTAGGAAAGCTCCACAAGGAAGCAAGTGTGTTGTGCTTGGTGGCATTTATTAGGGTTGCATTCAAGCTTCATAAGGTTAGTAAGTTGCATTATGCCAAACACTTATGAACATTATAAATAGGTTTTTTTCAAAAGATACTTTGCTTCATTCACATAAGGTATTTTTCTTAGGGAACGTCATGCCTACTATCTCCAAGAGAGGAAAAATAAAGAGTAAAAGTTTCATAGCTTAGGGAATGCAGTGTGTCGCATCACCACTAAGAGGAAAGTTGTAAGATAAGAAATATCACACTCTTAGAGGACATAAAACCCAATGACACCACCAAGAAAAGGATACATCACAAGAAAAAAGAAAATCGCACCATGAAGCATGAATTTTTTTGAAAGATATTATTGATGTATGCCCCCACTTTAAAGTGGTTGTTAACACCATTGTTGTGAGAAATTGCTTTAAAGTAGCCAATTTTTAGTCATAAGACATGAGAGCTTCCTCAGAAAACCATATGTCAAGTCATATATTTCCAAAATAAAGCAATTCCATGAAAAATCAGGAAGGGATTTCTCGTAGAAATACATAAGGGATCTATGGATTTAGGGTCAGTATGTCTTTGCTACAATGTTGTTTTAAGAGCTCAAAAATGTCACCATTCCCCAAATACTCATAGAACTGGAAGAATGACACATAGAGAGTAGAAACCAAGAAAAATCCTTTTGGGTGAACATGGAAGAGACCTAAATGTCTTGATGCCTTGCGTCATCCCCAAAAGGAAAACACAAGACAAGTGAAAAAGATAAAAAAAATTACGACATATAGAAGAATGTAGATACATATAAAGGAATGCACAAAAATAGATAGATACATCAAATGAAATAGAATGGGGGATCGCATTATGCGCATACAATCACATAATGAAATGTGAAAAATACTATTAAGGCACATGTGATTCAACCTATAGCAGGTCCTCAACATCCCAATCTTGATCGGTATATACGAAAGGTGGATAACTAGCCAAAGGGACAACGATAAGTGTCAAACTAGGGGAAGCACCAAGTTCAACACTCTTTTTAGGAGAATTTTCATTTAAGCTTGTGGAAGATGAGAACAATGTCAACTCATTATATAATTGTTCATCAATATTTGCAATATCAATGTCATCATCCAAATTAATCACAACATGAGGTCAAATGATAATGTCTATAGAAGGTTCTTGTTTATGTTGTGGCGAGGGTATACAATCATCATGCATTGCTTCAAGAAAGTTTGGATTTTTATTTTTTATGTTGTTTTTATATTATTTAGTACGATGTCTATGCCTGCACTCTCTAGCATTTTGGTTTTGTTTCAATCTATTGTCAATTTGGGTTTGTGTAGGAGCGGGTTTATCAGCCATAGAATTATTTTCTTCCCTTAGGGAAGGAATGAACCATGGGAGGTTGTTCAACCACTTTCTCTTTAGCTTTGTAAACTTGTTTGACTTTAGGAAGCACAACAAGATTGCTTTGGTTGTCTCGTGGTCTCTTGTATGAAATGGTAGGATGATTTGTCATAGGTTTCTCTTGGATATTTGGAAGGTATTTTTTCTCAATCATCGGTTTTTCAAGGATAGGTGGCTCAATCACTAGTGGAGGCATGTTTCTAAGGGATAATTCAGCTATGTGTTTTGTCAGAAACTTTTGATATTCTTTGAAAAATTAGTCCTCACGAGGTCTAATAGGTTCAATAGGCTCAGGTCAAAATAAATCCAATGAAAATTTCCCATGGGAAGACATAGGATTAAAGCCACTATGATGCATAGTAATGATTTCATTTCCAAAGGGAAAATTTAAACATTTATGCACAATCGATGGGACTAAATTCATGGATTAAAGCCATGGATAGCCTAACTTCACACAAAATTGGTCTGACGAGAGGATGATGGTGAATGAGACATTTAATTTTTTCAGTCCAACTTTTAGAGGGAGATTTATCAAGCCAATCTCAAGGCAAGCAAAACCATTATGCTTGGTCCATGCTTTTGATTTATCATATGCATCTTGATAAAGTTCAAGCAAAAATAGGAATTCTTCAGTAATCACATTCTCTACATAGACAAGATCAATTAATATCCCATTAGTACGCTTGTCATTGATTCTTCTAGCTATGTAAAGAGGACCATCGAGTGCATGTTTAAGTATGTCTTTTTGTGAGAAATCAATATCAAGAGGCACCTTGGTTAAGCCCTTATGAGGTTTAGCTTCAATAAATGCCACTACTTCAGCTGGTTCATCCACAGTTTCATATTTTATGTTTTTGTCATCCATCTCAACATTCATCACATCATTATTTGTTTCACTAGCTTTGAAAAATGAAATAGTGTGTTTCGGCATGGAATTTGTAAATATTTATAAGTTTCGGTTAGGAGGAGCTCCAAAACTATTACCTTGATCATTCACACCTCCAATTAGAAGATGATTATAATCAATGAGGTTTTGCACAAGATGTTTAGTATGCTTACAATATTTTGTATCATGTCCATTTTGTCAGTGACAATGGCAAGAAGAATTTGGTCTATAGCCTATAGGTAATGGTTTATTAGGATCAGGAGCTCGGAAAGGAGGTAAATAAAGCATATTATTTTCTACAAGTTGCATCGTGATATTGTGAAGGGTGTTGGGTAGAGGGGTAAATTTTCTATTCCTATCCCCAAAGGAAAAAGGATTTATCATCCTTATAGCAGCCACATGGTTATCAACTTGTAGATTTGGTTGAGCGGAATTAAGTTGTAAAATCCCCTATTTTTCTTTCTTGAAAGGTTGGTATCTATTTTGAGTTGTGAATTCAAAATTTTAAGGATGATTAGGGCGATTTTCACATCACGATCATAAGCTTTATTCTGGTAATCACGAAGATTTGTACAAAACTATGTGAAGGATGGAAATTTCAACATCTCGAGCTTGGTTTAGATTTTGTTTTATAAATTGGAAATAAGCATTTGTTGAAGGCCTCCATCAGGAATCTTAATGTTTATGTGTGAGTAAATCATATGATAACATGTTATGAAATCAATAACCTTTTCATCATCCTTTTTCTTACATGTCATTAAATCAGCTACGGTCATCTTGGGACCCATGTGAATGTGGAAGTGGTTGTAAAATGCATCAAAAAGTGCATTGAATGAGCCAATCGAATCATTCAACAAAGATAAAAACCACTCTAAAGCAATATCCTTCAATGACCTAGGAAATAGTTTAGCCAAGATCTTATCTTCAAAGATGAAATCACTACATAGGGCTATACAAGCAGAAACATGGCTAACAAGATCTCCTTTCCCACCATATTTCTCAAATATAGGAACTTCTACACCTTGTGGAATTTGTGTTCTCAATATCTCCAGGGATAACGGGTTGGTTTTGATGTATTATGATAGTTGACAATTGTTGTTGAAGGGTTGACATGTTTTGCAAAAGTGTGGTAATGATGGCATCATTGTTGGTATTATAAGGTGGAGGGGAATAAGGTGGATTGGTGTATGTATGCGCAGTGCAAGTGAATTATAAATTTGTGAGGGAGGATGGTTGAGGAGATATTGTATTTGAATGCACAAAGCTAGAAGGATTCCCTGTGGAAATACCTAAGAGTTGGCATTGCTAATAGACTGAATGGTTGTGGTAACTTGAGTACTAGTATATGTAGGGATGGAAATGGGTATTGTAGAAGGAGGAATTGAAGTTATACCTTAGCTTTGGGTATACCCAAAATCTTGAGTACAACTATTCATGGTAGGGATGGTGTTGTTAACATCATGCACATTGGTTGTAGTTAAGGAAGTCATGGGAAATGATGTATGCATGTTATGATCCATAGGGGGTTGATTATCAACACTCTTAGAAAGAGAGTTAGAAAACCCAAGATCCGTGTTGAATGGTATATCATGAGATGACATGAGTCTCAAACTACATCTCACAATAGTATTTCTAATAGGACACCAAGTTATAAAGCTCATACAAGGTTCACAAACTTAGTGTACAAACCCAAAATGGAAGGAGGCTTAAAATGTAATGCAATGACCTAGAATGCAATGTGTAAATGCAATTTTTAGATTGTAAACAATGTAAAAAAATTATTACACTATGTAACAATCTAAAAATGGAACCTTGTAAATGTAATTTTCAAAACACACAATGCACTAAATGTTCCAAATTAAGCTAGATATGATGAAATTGATGAAACAAAAACTCAACAAACTGAAACAAAAATTTGAAAGTAGCAAACAGAAGCACAAAAATGAAGATTGTAATTTCTATAAATGTATATTAAGGCCTAATCAAGGACTCATTCTCCCTATGGTGAATGTGTCCTAGATTAGGGTTTTGAAACTGATTTTATAGGTTTTCAAGTGTTTTCTAGTGGTTTTTAGATTCAGTTTGTAACAACAAAATTCAGATTCAATTTTCTATAAATTCAATGTGGAATGTGATGCAAATCGGGGTGGATAACCTCATATCTAACTCAACCAATAAAACTTTCAAAATTTCAAACAACAAATGGTGGGTTTTCATTCATTAGCCCTTAATCTCCCAATAGCCTTTTGAAACTAGTTTTCCAAGCATAAATCTTAGAGTAAGCATGATCTCCAAAATTTAAAATCACTTTCAGATATCCTTTTCATTATTTACAAACATACTTCAAAACTAAGGCATGTTCCTTTGTATGGAAACCATAAAAAATGGACAACTTGCTCTTAAAACCTAAAACATGGGAGCAACAATTTGATGTTTTCTGGTCATAAATTTACGTGTAGACATGATATAAAAAATGTAAACATATTTTTAGTAACTCATTTGGATCTTATACAACATATCTCAAAATCAAGGTAGGTTACTTTCTACACAATTCTTCAAAAATGGACTATCCTTCTGCCAATTAGGCCTAAAACATGAAGAGATCTGACCTAGGGCATCACCAAAACACATGTAAAAATTCTTCCTTGGACCTTAAATTTTGAGGAATGAAAATATACACAATTATAAGCCATGTCACCAATTTTTAGGAATTTATACCATGGGAATTGCAATAAATGCATTTTTCAAGTCCACTAGGAACCTTGGGTAGGGTTTCTCACTGTTTTCACCAAAATGCTTGTAACTTTCTTAATACTCAATTAAAATCGATGAAACAAAAATAAAATGAAATTAGATTCACACAAAAACAACCTAAAAGTTTTTTTAGATCATGAGCCAACCGTACAAATCTGTAACAAGCTCTAAAACAACAATTTAATATTCAGAAATGCAAAAAAAAGGATGTCTTCTATTGATTTCACTTCAAAAATGTAACCACCAATCTTGGTTTCGACCTCCCCAAGGATATTTAAAAATTTAACAACCATTTAAAACTTATTTTAAAACTAAAACCATTCTAATTCCTTCATTTACACTTGTGTCTTTTTATATTTCATGTTTTGCAACATTTGCCACATTGACAACATTTGCAAAATTGACAACTTTAAGCAACTTGACCCACCAACACTCCTAACAACCTAATATGGACTCTAAAACACCCAAAATTTTCTTATATGACCTTATTAAATAAAACCAGCATAAGAAAACCAAAATTACAACTTGCACTTAACCTACTAAACCTAAGGTGCTCCTGCACCAGAATGCAAGTGCAAATTATGACAAAATGATGACCTAAAAGACCTAGTTTGATATGAGATTTTTATTTCAATTTTCAAATGTAATTTAATATAATGTATATGATATGAAAGATGACTATTCTTTTTGTATTTTTCAAATTTAAAAAATGCAAACAATGTAATCCTAAAAACCGTAGATGCAATGCAAAGTAGACACCCTAAATGAGATCTAATTCAATTAAATGAATGCAAGATCTAAATCTAGGATGAAAAGGACTCCAAAAATAAATAAACTACAATCCTCAAAATTTTGGGCTCACAAAAATGAAACATAGAAAAATAGGGGGATAAAAATGAATTGATGAACAATGCACATATCTTCCTAGTTTAATTCAATTATGAGGGTTATAATGTGTAATTGATAATTAAAAATAGAACCTAACCAATATAGCAATCAAAAGGTGGGTTTTAAGAGGATCAAATGTTGTGTGCCTATTGTGAAAAAAAAAAATTTAGACCTCACTGAGGAATCATTCACCCTATGGTGAATGGATCTTGGCTAGGGTTCTAGCAAATCAATTTCTAGGTTCTGTTCAATTTTTGCACTCCCAGATCCTAGGCGGAGAATGTCCAAAACCTAGAAATAAATTTTTTAGCTCAATTTCCATGATTTTGAGAGAAAGGTGACAACTTTAATAACTTTTCAACTTCCTCCATTTTTTCTCTCCAAATGATCTTCAACCTAAAACTTGCAATCACACATGAAAGGAAAGAAAATTTTGTTTGTTAGGGAATAGGGGTTTGCCTTGGTCAAACCCCATTTTGGTAATTAAACCTTGAAATGGAAAAATGCATAAAAAGGAATGATGAATGAACAAAATGAAATGTCACAACTCACCACACCTTAATTGAAACCTTAAAGTACAAATCAACAATCTTGCATGAAGTGGCCTCAATGAATTTAGATCTTGATCATGACACTTGATTAGAAATAATGCCTTGAATATGCTTGAATTTATCTTCAATGCTAAATCAAAATATTAGCTCAACAACATGCATGATGCACTATGCCTTTGAAATGATCAAATGAATCTTGATTGCTGCAATAATCTTCAAATTTTTCCCTTGAATTCCTTAGAAATTCTCTTGAATGCTTTATCAATGCTCTTGTGAAATCTCAAGATGCTTGAGTCAAAATTTCTAGGTTCTTAGTTATGAAACATAGTGAAATAACCTTGGATTTATATAATTTAACATTAATTCTCTAAATTCAAATATCACAAGCCGACATTAGATCTAGTATTTGAAATCATTAAAATACCACCAAAAAAATATTTCAAAGAGGGGACCTAGGTCTAAGAAGGACCCATTCGCCATGTGGTGAATGGGTCCTAGCTCACTTAGCTAGGACACACTTCAAAAAATGTGAAATATCATCTGAAAATAGGGTCCTAGGACCTAGTGAGGACCCATTCGCCCGGTGGTGAATGGGTCCTAGGTCACTAACCTAGGACACAGACCTTCAAAAATTAAGTGTTGTGTAATATCATTTATGAATGTCGGGTTTTATCCCTTAGAATATGTAATTAATTAGCCTTGGATTTGAATTAAAGGGGCCAATTAAGGAAAATTAAACTCAATTAATTAATAAAGCCCTAGATTAGTGTGAAAGTGTAAAGATACACTTTACAACACCCTAAATATGGCACAATTAAGTCCATTTTATTAAGAAGGGTCCTAAACCTAAGTGTGAAAAAGGGATACTTTTTTCTACACTGCATTTCTAATGAGTTTTTAGTTTCATGTACATATTGTGAATATCTTGTTTTCCATGAAGTACTTTTGCACACCCTGCATTCTCATTAAGGGAATCTATGTTCCTAGTTTCCATGCTTTTCTCCAAATGTAGGCATGCATATGTTTTGTTTTGCCCTTAGGAGGCATAATTTTGTAAATCCCCTTCATGAATTTGTGCCCAATGGATTGATAAGGCCCTTTGATTCATGTTAGTAGGTAATCATCCCACAAAAGTCACAAAAAAAATTGACCTTTCATGCCACCCTTAGATGATCCATTATTACTAACCGATTTGAGAGATCCTACAAGGGCCATCTTGCATGAATTCTCCTTGATGATTCCTAAAATTGGCTAAGTCTTGAGGTTTCGGGCTTTCAGGTTGTTGCTTAATTGCTTTCCTACATGCCTTCTCCATCACTATATTTCACTTCTTCATTTATCCCACTCCTCCTCCTCTTAAGCCTCTAACCTTCCTTCCCTTTTCCCCAAAATAGTTTTTCAAAAATTTGACTAAGTGTGAATTTTTAAATTTTAGGGGTACTCTTACCTCAATTTTCAAGAGTAAGCCCTGAACCTTACCTCTAATTTCGGGTTTCGAGAATTGGGTTTCCCTCTTACCTCTTACCTTCTTTAAGTAAGAGGTAAGGCTTCTTCCCGATTTTCGAAAGTTTGTTTCTTATGGGCTTTAAGTCTTCCTTTTTCCTTCCCTTTTTAGGAGGTAAACCTTTCTTCCAACCACCCTTTCCCCAAAAGCTTTTTTCAATTTTTTTTGATTTCGGGGGTAAGCCTTCACCCTTAGTTTCGATTTTGGGGGTAAGCCTTCTCTCTTACCTTCAATTTTTTAGATTCTAACTTTTTCTCATCTTTTCTTCAAAGCATGTGGTATGAAGCAAGCTCAATGCCCCATTCTTGACAATGTGCTCTTTCGAGGGTTTGGACCATTTAATGCATAAGAAAAGGTTTCTTTTCGAGCTCAACACCTTGACCTTTATGCGGATTTGGCATGTTTTTTGGACGACACCATTAATGTTTGAATCACTTTTTAAGCGCCCAAATTTTATTTTTAGGGCTTCAAGGACAACATCAATGCTTTCTCTAACTCCTGCAAGTGGTTTTTTGGTGGCCATACTCATTCATTGTTGCTTCTTTATTCATTCTAACAAGATCCATACTCATATCCCTGATTTGGTGGGGGATTTGGGTGACTTTCATGAAAAATATTTATGGCAGGGAGGATGACGTGCAAACCTTGTTTCTCCCCAAGCTCTTCTTGGCACAAATTTCATAGTAGATATTTCCTTGATCAAATCTCTTCAACTACTAACGCTAGTTGGGTTAGGGTTTGAGTTGTATTCATCTGAGTTATGTTCTATCTAGATAAAAGAAACAATTGTATATTTTCTAAGGTTTCTTCCTTTGGCTTCTCTAGGGTTTTTCTCTTGTAGACACTGCATTTTTTGCATTCTTCCACTATAAAGATTGCTTCTAGGATTTATGTTAATAAATTTCAACTATTATCACTGTAATCTATTGCATGTTTGAGTAAAATATCTTTACCTTCATGTTTGATTATGTGTTTTGGTCATTTCATTGATGTATTATGTTGCTATGAGGTAGGACGAAATAAATTTCTATCTTGGTGTATCACCTCTATTTCTATTTTATGTTATCTTTCTATTTATTTTCCATGTGAGCTATTAGAGTAAAGTAGTGATCGGGTTTTCGTGTGTTGGGTTAGACTAACACATTATCACTTAGTTTAGAAGATGAATTCATCCTTCTCCAAAGATTCAACCTCATTTGTGCAAGGCCCCACACCTTGAGGTTGTTTCCATTGTGTCATTGGAAAACTAAACTCTTGTTCAGTAGGGTGCAGGTTTTTGTGACAGTAGGCTTCTTTTAACATATTGTAATGGTTGTCCATTTTAGTTTTGGTTCAAAGTTGAGATTTGTTGTTGAAGTGAGGTTACATTTTGTAAAATTTGGTTAATGACTGTGAAACATTGGAAAATGTAAGTGGGGTGATCAATGTGAAATGATGATCTTAGAACACTTACACTTTCCTAATTTCATTAGGAAATGAGAACTCCCAAAGGTAGGGTTGACTTAAGCGAATCAACCCTATTGGAAGATCTATTGTTTCCCTTATGATAGAAAATGGAAAATATGATTGAAATTCATTTTTGAGAGATAAACTAAAAATGCTTAATGAACTCAATTATGCAATGTAAAACTTGAAATGTAGATTTAAAGCATAATACCAACAAAAACAACAATCTTCTGGTAGATTTGAGAAGGTTAAAATAATATGCACATGTCACCAAAAATGGGTGTTAAGTGTCCTACAATGACTCATTCAACCTAGGGAAAATGGGTCTTTGTACATGGTTTTTCCTCAACTTTGGGGGTCCTCTAGAGATGGACCTGAGATGTTGTTTGCCCTAGGTTTCACTGTTGGAAATCCGGAAATAAATTTGAGATCTGAGTTTTTGTGGCTTGATGACAATGTTGACAACCAAATGTAAAATTTATATTTTGATCAATCTTCAATCCTTCTTCACCTGCAATTTTTCACATACACAAAGAGGGAAAATGTTTGTTTTTGGGTGAATAGGGATTTTCCTTGGTCAAACCTCGGTTTGGTAATTAAACCTTGATAATGAAATAATGAAAAAATGAAGGAATTTATGAATGAACAAATCTTTTTACACCTCACCAAACCCTTTAATGGTTTCCCTTAGAGGATTTAATTCTAACACATCACTCTAAGGATTGGATCTTGCATGAAATGGCTTGATTGGATGCTTGATTTGACATTTGATTTGATGCTTGAATTCTTGAAACCTGCATCACAATGTTAGCTCCAAAACATGCATAAATGCAAATAACTTTCACATCATGATAGGATCTTGAATGTTGTTGTAGACGACTAATAAATTTGCTCTTCAATGCTCTTGACAATAATCTTTTCTATTGTGAAAGTTTCCTTAATACTAGATATTTTGAATTGATAAAATAATTGTATTTATAGGTGTTTCCTTAATTACCCAACAATTAAAAATCACAAGCCAAACTTTACAATTTCAATTAAGGGTATGTGCAGGATCATCACGGAAAAACCAGGCCCTTAACTGGCAATGAAAATTCAGAAAAATCAGATTAGGCAACTTGACGTAAAAATTTGAATAAGTTATCTATATTATTTCAAAAATATGTAAAAATTGAATCTATGGAAAATTGAATGTAGTTTCTAAACTACTAGGTTAATTTTTGTAAAAAAAAAATCTATTTGGTGAAAAATTGAAATTTCAATGCAGTAGTACTTAAATTTCACGGAAAAAATAAGAAGTAGGTGTCTGTCTGACCACCCTAACCATAATAAAATGATAATATTATTTTACAAAAAAAATAGATATAAGTAGAAGACTCATGTCCAGATGTGATGCATATTTTTTTTCAAATAAATAATTAATTATAAATTTTGTATTACAACTTAAAAAAAATATAAAAAACTCGTATGTCTGACCATCTTAACTTGGTCAAAACTTCATGAAATTCTTTTTTTTTATAATCCTATAGTATGCCAAGCATAGAATGTGACGCATTTTTGGATTCAAAAAATGTGATACCATTTGAAAGCTATAGATGTTTTTCTATCAGGCTATCAATTAGGACTTTAGTCGTAATTCTAATAGAAAATGAATAATAATTATTTATTAGATTCAAAATAAAGTATAGTTTATATTGGTAGAAATCTGAGAAGCTCCTTTATAAACCCTTTTCGTTTCATCAATTTTAGCTAAAATAAAAGTCGTCAGCCACATGGGCGAAGTCTAGAAAAGCAAGGTAAGTTGTTAAGCATGTTTTTCATGTTGACTTCTTAGGATTGGTAGGTCCGAACCAAATTCCAAAGCAAGCTCGAGCCTAATCCCTAGGCATTAAATTTTGTGTCATCAAATCGGATATCCAATTTGAATCTGATATCTTATATGTTTTAAGTATGAGTTTTAAAAAAATTATACAATTTTTAATATATGATTTCAAAAATGCAATAAAGTTTATAATTTAATATATATAATATAGTTTATAGTTTATAATGTAATATATAATATACAATTTATGCTAATCTCTTACTGAATTATGTATAATATTTCAATATTATTTCAATATTTTAGTTAATCTATAAATATTTAAATATATATATTACTAATATATAAAAAATATTTAAATATTATCTATTTCCCTCTCTCTCTCAACCTCTATCTCTCTCAAGTCTCTCTCTCTCTCTCTCTCTCTCTCTCTCTCTCTCTCTCCCTCTCTCTCCTCTCTCTCTCTCTCTCTCTCTCAGCCCTAAACCATCTCTCTCTCCTCTCTCCTCTCCCCTCTCCTCTCTCCCTCTCCCTCTCCCACTCTCCTTTCTCCCTCTCACTCTCACTCTCCTCTCTCTCTCTCTCCTCTCTCCTCTCTCTCTCCCTCCCACTCTCCCTCTATACATCTCCCTCTCTCCCTCTCTCAATCTCCCACTATCCCTCTCTCCCTCTATCCCAAGTCTATCTCTTTCCCTCTCTCTCTCCACCTCTATCTCTCCCAAGTCTCTCACTCAATCACTCCTCTCTCTGTCTCTCTCTTTGCCTCTCTTTGTCTCTCTTTGTCTCTCTCTGTCTCTCTCCCTCTCCCACTCTCCCTCCCTATCTCTCTCTCTCCCTCTCTCTCCCTCTCTCCATCAACCCTAAACCCTCTCTCTCCCTCTCTCTCTCTCTATCTCTCTCTCTCTCCCTCTCACTCTCCCTCTAACTCTCTCCCACTCTCTACCATTAACCCTTAGGTCTATGTGGGCACAAATCGGATATCTGATTTGTGAAACTCTGATGTGTAGATCTAGAATCTTACCATTGCAAAACATTTTAAAATGTTTTCTATATATCAGATATCTGATTGGATCGGATATCGTATTTATGGGCCATAGAAAAACCTCATGTGGGTCATTTTTTTGCATTTCAATGGACCCTACATTATGTTTGCAACATTGTGTAGGTGACAAACACGCGGTTTCAGATAGGAAGAGGCAAAGATCAACTTTTTGAAGCATCTTGTACTCAAATTTTTCATAAGGAATGATTTTTTAGCATCTTTTACGAGGTATAATGGGAAGCAGTAGTCGTCGGAAGCAAAAGAGTAAGAGAAAGCTTTAAAAAGAACTAATATCAGAATATAGACAAAGATATAGAGAATTTCATAGGAAGAAAATACAAGGTATGTTAAATATTGGTGAACCTGAGCCCTATGGTCTTTCAAGTGAAGAGGAAATTGAATATGTTCAAGGTGAAAATGCAGAACATGATATTGAAATTGGGAATGAAAATGTTCAAGGTGAAAATGTTGGAATTGAAGATGTTGAACATGATATTCAAATTGTGAATGAAAATGTTCAAGGTGAAAATGTTGGAATTGAAGATGCTGAACATGATATTGAAATTGGGAAAGAAATTATTCAAATTGATATTGAAAATGTTCAAGGTGAAAATGTTGGAAATGAAGATGTTTAACATAATATTGAAGCAAGTGTAAATTATGTTTCACCAGATTACATGAGAAATGATGAACCTTGTGTGGAAGAAAGACATATTCCAAATTCAAGACCTTCAAGAACCCCTAAATGGTTAGTTGAAATTGATGATAACATTATAAACAATTTTGAAGGCAAGAGGTCAACACGAACTATTCGGTTGTGGGATAGAAGAATTTTCAACCAATATTTTAGTGATAAGACATTGACCGAGCAATGCCAACTTTTTTTACAATTGCTAAAGATACAAAAGATGAGACCTTTGCTAGCCAAATTGAAGATTCATGTGAACAAGAAGAGCGAAAAAAATTCTATTATTGTCAAAA
The DNA here is from genome assembly GCA_007115665.2 of Sequoiadendron giganteum. NCBI lineage: Eukaryota > Viridiplantae > Streptophyta > Pinopsida > Cupressales > Cupressaceae > Sequoiadendron > Sequoiadendron giganteum. Next base: position 514,621,425 of record CM021108.1, on the reverse strand, counting down.
ATATTTTTAATGCTCTCAAGTCTATTGGAAAAAATAACAAGGAAAAAGATAAGAGAGCTGCTCGGAGAGTCATTACAACTGCCCTAGTAAGCCATCAATTGAAAAAGGCTCGCTTTATGAGACAAACTTGTATTTATTTTGAATTAAATCGTAAAAATTTGGATAGAGCACTTGCAAGAAGAGAAAGAATAGATGATCATATTCAAAATGATACATGGGATTTTGTTGAGAGGCTTCCACATGTTGATAAGAAGCTAACCGATAATGTAAAGCAAGCAATTCAATAATTTTGGCATGATAACTCTAGAGTATCACCCAATGCAAAGGATATTTTAAAGTTAAGAATTGGCAATCGAGACCGTACAGCGCATCCTAAACATTTCTTGGAATCAAGCCAAACAATGTTGTTCAACAAATTTATTGAAACACATCCAAATATGGAAATCTCGTAAAGGAATTTTGAAGGTTTGAAGCCATTTTATTGTGTGCCTCTTAAGATTCGTAATACTTGTTGTTGCAAATACCATGTGGAGTTTTCAATGTACCATGAACTATTATGCTATATCTGTTTTACTTTGCATACTAATGAAATGTTGGAGGAGTGTGGTTCAATGCTTATTCCAAAATCATCAAGGGACTTGCTGGATCTATTTTTATGTTCTAGAGATGATGGTTCCTTTTTCCATAGAAATGATTTTTTAAATGCGAAGTGTTCACAATGTGGTGGCTTGTCAAATTTTGTTCAATTTTTTCATGAGGGTTCCGAACATGAATTTGGAAAGAATATTGTTGAGAAAAAGAGATATAAGACAGTAAAATATACTTTGCAAAGTGGAGGTGAAGGTTCTAGATGCGAGTTGGTTACAAAAGAATGCAGTGTTGCTGATTATATTTCAGATTTTAAGGACAATATTTTATACAAGTAGGCAAGGAATATTCATAAGTCTCAGTGGTTGGATCAACAATTCAAGATATGTAAGGACTCTCTTCCGATTGGCACTATTATATCAATGGTTGATTTTGCAGAAAACTACACATTGCAACCACAAAACGAGATTCAATCTTAGTATTACAATTCCATTCGGATTGCTATTTTTGTCCACATAATGTTTAGACATGCACCTGATAGTACAGAGGAGGATCAAAAGATAATCAGAGAATATCATTTTTATATGAGTGATGATAGATCTCACTCGTCCGAGTATGTCCAACATTGTTTTGAGAATTTTTTTGAGTTCTTGCAGGAGCATGATATAACACTGGACTGACATCTCATTTGGTCAGATAACTGCACAGGTCAATTCAAGAATGCTTGTATGTTTTATTGGTTGAATAGAATGCATGTAGAGAGGGGTGTACCTAGTATTTGGAGTTTTTTTGAAGCTGGGCATGGGAAAGGGGAGCATGATGGAGCAGGTGCATGTGTAAAGAGAGCTCTAGTTAAGGAGCAATTGAAGATTTCAGGAGAAAAATTCAGTGATGCACATTTTATTGTTGATTGGTGTAGTTCAACATTGTCACAAGGAGGGACACTTGATTCAACAGTGCGCAAATTATTTTGGCTGGTTGAGGAGGGTACAGTGGGAGGCATATTGGATTGTCATACAATCAAAGATTCTTCAAAGATGCATTCGTTGTGAAGCTCAAATGCAAGCACATGGACCATTTGGACATGACAGTTGGCTTGTTTTTGTCAAAGTTGTATTCAGTGCGAGTGGAATCAATGCAAGTCAAGTGAGTGGGTGGATACATGGGTTCCATAGTATCTAACTCCTTTATCTCAAACTATATCGATGACAAATGACACAATGGAAAGTTCACTTGATTACGACCGGATTTTAGATCTACTACAACTAGGACATATTTTTGCAGTTGTTGCACCGCAGGGGAATGAAGAGATTAGAATATTGGTTGGCTCGATGTGTGCAGGTAAAGCACAAGCTAACACAATCGATGGAAGATGATGATGGGTTTGTGTATCCTACAGGTTCAATTGTGGTTGCGAGAACTTGGTTGCAAACATACATGATTAGAAAGAATGGCATACCTACATTTGAAGACTACGAGAAACACAAAACCATTCTCATGTATTCACACCTTGTTATAGAAACAAATGTTAAGTTGTTGAAGCATCATGCCAAACCAAAGACAAAAAAACTATGGACACTTAGTAATACTGATCATCAAGCAATATTGGATACTCTTAAGCAAAGAGATGACCCTTCAGGCATACTTGAATAGCATATTCAAGAATGGAAGGTACAATGCTTAAGTTCATTAGTGTTCTTTATTTAATACTGATATTTTGTATACTATTGCAATGTAGGTTTCTTTAATAGTTATATTTTTGGAATGATTGATCATGGACCTGCTACAAAAATAGCCAGCTTTGATCCTTTCAGAGACGTATGCAACATATTACAATAATAGATATTGGTTATTCAAAGTGTCTTTTATAGTTTGCATTACCATCTCATCATCAATTAGGTCATTTAGAATAATATAGATTGGTTATTCTAAGCATCTTTTTTGTTGTGACAATATAGATTTATCATTTGACAACTTTTGTAATATTCCTGGCATGATTGATCATGCACCTGCTGCAACAATAGGCAACTTTGATCCTTTCAGAGAGGTATGCGACAATAGGCAACTCTATCACTCCAGAACGTCAACATACTACCCTTGTGGAAGATTATGCCATGAATGCCTCCAATAGGAAAATTTTGTAAAATTATAATTTTGAAATGTGAAACAATGTAACAAGGTCGTAACTGTGTATAGGAATAATCTATATCCAGTGATTTTTTTGAAATATGGGTCAAATGTTTGGTATTGTATAAAGGGTATGTTTAAAATGTAAAGAGATTTTTGTACTTAATCAAGCCACAACCAGAGGTTTTCTTCTTGGTTCTTTCCTATCGGTATGCTCATTTGAACCAGGTTTTGTAATATCTCCTATTTATATATAATAAATTACAATGGCTTGCCACTTTTTCCAAAAATAAATATATAAAAAGTTCATGTGAATTTCATTTCCCATGTAATTGTAGATGGTCCATAGGAAAACGCCTCCGAGATAGCAAAACCCAAGAGAGGTTATTGTAGATGGTCCCAGCACAATCTAATATCCTCAGACGGAGAGTCTGTAAGCATCACGGTTTCCAAGTAATAGTTTGTCAAAGATTGTTGCCTTTTAGCACTTTGGAATCTTAAGGGAAATTGTCGGTCCAATGTAGCTCGGAGTGATTCGGTGTATTTGGGTGCAAAAGAGGACCATACCTAGTGTAAACGGACCCATATGAACGTGTTGGAATAGTTTGTTTGGTCGTACGAGTTGGAGAATTAAAGTTGCACCACTTTGCAACTTTACATTGCTTGCATTTGGCAACTTCCCTCAATTGAAAACTCATCACCACGGGAAAACACCTCCGAGATAGAAAAAACTGAGAGAGGTTATTGTAGATGGTCCCAACACAATCCCATATCCTTAGATGGAGATTTTCTAAGCAACACAATTTCTAAGTAACAGTTCGTCAAATATTGCTACCTTTTAGCACTTTGGACTCTTAAGGGAAATTTTCGGTCCAATGTAGCTCGGAGTGATTAGACGTATTAGGGTGCAAAAGAGGACCATACTTAGTGTAAAAGTACCCATCCAAACATGTTGGAACAGTTTCTTTGGTCTTACGAGTTGGAGAATGAAAGTTGCACCACTTTGCAACTTTACACTGCTTGCATTTGATAACTTTCCCCTCAATTGAAAACTCATCACTACGGGAAAACACCTCCGAGATAGAAAAAATAGAGAGAGGTTATTGCAGATGGTCCCAACACGATCGCATATCCTCAGATGAAGAGTCTATAAAAATCAAAGTTCCCTAGTAACAGTTCATCAAAGATTGTTTCCTTTTAGCACTTTGGACTCTTAAGGGAAATCGTCAGTCCAAGGTTGCTCAGAGTGATTCGGTGTATTTGGGTGAAAAAGAGGACCATAGCTAGTGTTAAAGTACCCATCCAAATGTTTTGGAACAGTCCATTTGTTCGTACGAGTTGGAGAATGAAAGTTGCACCACTTTGCAACTTTACACTCCTTGCATTTGGCAACTTTTCCTTCAATTGAAAACTCATCACCACGGGAAAACACCTCCGAGATAGAAAAAATCGAGAGAGATTATTGTAGATGGTCTCAACACAATCCCATATCCTTGGACGAAGAGTCTATAAGCATCACGGTTTCCAAGTAACAGTCCATCAAAGATTGCTGCATTTTAGCACTTTGGACTCTTAAGGGAAATCGTCGATCCAATGTAGCTTAGAGTGATTTGGCTTATTTGGGTGAAAAAGAGGACCATAACTAGCATAAAATTACCCATACGGACGTGTTGGAATAGTATGTTTGGTCGTACGAGTTGGAGAATGAAAGTTGCACCACTTTGCAACTTTACACTGCTTGCATTTGGCAACTTTTCTCTCAATTGAAAACTCATCACCATGGGGAAACGCCTCCAAGATAGAAAAAATTGAGAGAGGCTATTGTAGATGGTTCCAACATGATCCCATATCCTCAGATGGAGAGTTTGTAAGCATCACGATTTCTGAGTAACAGTCCGTCAAAGATTGTTGTTTTTTACCAATCTTGACTAGGCCTGGTAGGGCAATCCTTCGCATAGTGACCAAACTTGTCGCATCTAAGGCATTGAACACCAGAGAGGTCCCACTTCTTCTTGAATGCAGGAGCACCATCTGACCTTTTATCTCTATTCCTCTTGAAGCATCTTTTCTTTCCTCATTTTCCTTCCTTCTTTGAGGATTGAGTGGAAAGAACATGAATGTCTTCATTTGTAGGGCTTCATTCAATACCTCTCGCAGCCAACCTTGACTCCTCTTGAATACAATCAAACCTCAACTGATCAAAGTTGGGAAGTTTCAATCTCATGCTGATTCCTTGAATGTAAGACTCCCAAGATGAAGGAAGACCATTAAGAGCCAACATGGTCAAATCCTTGTCATCAACAATATGACCAATGGTAGAGAGTTGATCTCTCAATTCATAAATCTTCATGAAGTAGGTGATGAAAAATTATCCTTCATCCATCTTAACATGATGAATTTGTTGCTTCAAGGCTAGAGCATGACTTGTGTTGTTGATCTCATACATCTCCTCCAAAGTCTTAAGCATTTCTCTCATTGTCTTCAACTTAGAGATGATAGGAACAATATGGAATAAGAGCAAAAACCTACTTAAAACTCAAGCCTAGCTCATGGCTTAATTTGATACAATGAATAATAGCACATATCCTAGATTCAAAGATACAATTGAATATGCTTCTCCTTGAAATCGGCCTGCTGCTCAAGTGCGAACTTCTGCTTGGAATGCAAATTATGTTGAATGAACTTGATTGAGGAAATGAACAAACATCACCTTGTATTTATACAAAATAAGGTGACTCTTCAAGGAGGTGCCTCTCTTGAAAATAATAAATTACTAAATAATATCAAGGAAGGTCAACCTCATCCATTTAAATCAAATGAGTATAAATTAAATAGCCATATGCTATCATTTAATTTATTACAACTTAATATGATCGCTATGAAAATGTATGAAAAATGAACTATTTGATAAAAATATTTGGTAGACATGTATGAAAAATGTGGTAGCATAGACAAGGCAGTGGACTATTTGAAAAAAACCTTCAAAGAAATGTGGTCTCATAGAATTCCATGACAAGAAAATGCAATTGACAACTGCTCATAGTTTTTAGTTATGCAATGTGAAGTAATTGCATAACTACTTAGGTTGACTTTGTAAAAACTATATTGTAATTGAAATTTTTTCATCTATGAACATCTATTTGTTAGTTATGCAATGTGAAGTAATGATTTGAGTTTGAAATATTGTGTAATGTAATGTAATTAGTGATATAAATATAAACTACATAATATAACCATTCTTTTTTATGCTATTGTACATTGATATTTAACCATTTCTCAAGATAAAATTTTCAAAGAGTTTAATCATGCACATGAGGAACAAATTAAATTTCAATTGTCAACTTCTATATATCAAATTATCCAATAATCAAGTGTATGTCCATATACAAAAATGGCATCGACGCCAACTCAAACAAAGTCTTACAAAATGTGGCATATGCCATCTCAATATGTATTCAAAATTTACATGCCAAAATGTATATCTCATCCTAAACTACTAGTGGATCATCAAAATGGAGCCTCTTTGAAGCACTCGTTGGCTCTGAAGGTAGTTGCACAAGAAAAATTCAAACCACAATTGAGATTAGTTATACTATATAATTTAAAATCGAATAATTAACATCAAAATCAATATACATTGAATTTTAATTGAACTCTAAACTTGAAATATTGATTACCTGCAATATATGTCTTTTCAAAGGGTCGGGAATCCTAGAATATACCAAACCAACTTTTGAAATGCCAATCTATATATGTGAACAAAAACATAAAATTGATCCAAGTTAGCATATGATTATTGGTAATAGGAACATATTTACCAAATACAAGATAAAATAAACACATATCTCTTTAGGTTGATCTTTTTCTTTATCTCCTTCAGGTGTTTCAACACCTCCTCCTTGAGGTGTTCCAATACCTACTCCTTTAGGCGGTGTGTCACTTATCAACATCTTTGTATAGCTCGTAATTGCATGTACATAAAAAATGACAAGTACATATGAAATTACCAATCTATGTTGATGTATGTATAATCAATATAAGATCTTAAAAATCTTAATTCAATCCAATTTGAGTTCAATTATCTTCCCCTTATCTAAATTTGCACCTCCATAGTTTGGACGAGGTTGCACCTCACTCACACTAGGTATTTCCTATGAGAGAAAAATAAGATAAACATATAAGTTATTATAAAATTTCATTAATGATAATTCAAATAACAAGCAAGTATATAATAAAAAATTTAAACGAGTGAGTGCGAAAATATATACTGTGTGTGTGTCCAAGCCAAATGAAATGGCCCTAAGGGTGCTATCAGTCACTCGTGTGAGCTCCTCCTCAGACATGAACTGTTAAATACACCATGTAAATAAATATTAGTACTTGATACTATCTCTTATTAATATTCATTTAAAAACAAATGAAAGTTATGAATTTACAACTTAAATCTTACCTATGTCACTATTCCAACATCCCCCTCTCTAGTAGGAGAGGAATCTGTAGGGTGCGCTCCACTCCCCTATGACTGATCTATAATGTCCACATCATGCAGGTCATAATCAAAAGTGTCCAAGGGATGCTCAGTGGGCTATATAAGAGGACCCAAGCATATATGGCGGCACATAGTGCAAGTATGTGGCACACAAACATGTGGACTTGAGGAGGATGATGCAGCAACACTCAAGCCTTCGCCAACATCACCAGAATGTGGCTGAGCTACTATAGAAGCATGCAAAACCAAATGACCAATCAAAGAGTGAATAGCTTGAATAGTTTGTGTGGTTGCATCCTAGATAATATCTAGATGATATATTGGAGGTGGCGGATGAATGGGAGGAAGGGGAAAATTTGGGCGCGGGACTACTCTAGCTGCCCTTGGTCTATCCTGGGGCATACCTCCACCGACGCCCTAGAAGGGTTTAATATCAAATTAATTGACATGATTCCCTAACAAAAACTCAGCATATAATTTTTTAATAAAGTAAAATGGTATATCAAAATTGTTGTTCGGTGGTTTATCAAAATCCATACACTAACGATCCCAAAAGTTATCTACAATGTCCCTATTCATGCACCATTTAATAGAAAGTTTTGTTTTATTAACATTCACTAGCACACCGGTGTGGGGGTTAATGAATAAAGAGGCTATTTGGGCTTTGGTTATTTGGAGATCTTTCACATCATTGTAAGACAATCCACATGCATAATATTCCCTCATGTCTTGTCACCGCGAATGAAAGGAATTATGTTGGGTGGAGAGGGTTTCTATATTATTAATTATTTCCTTCAATGTGTTTGTCATATCTCTCAATCGAGGGATTTCCTTATAAACTTCACAAATGCCCCTCAATTGCCCCAATTTTTTACCAATTAAATCTTCAATTGGTGGTTGCGGAGGTGGTGGAGTGTTTGGTTGCGAAGGTCGTGGAGCATTTGGCATTTGTGCATTTTCATTCTTAGCCATAATACCTTATTAAAGTTAAAACCAATTAATCTAATTAAAATTACACAATATAAATGAAATTATTGTAAAAAACCCCTAGTTTTAAATAAAAATCCAAAAAAAACTCTACTTTTTCACAAAAATCCATAACAAACTCTAGTTTTTTATAAAAATACATCAACAACACTAGTTTTTAATCAAAATCCATTTAAAAACATTAATTTTTAATAAAAATCAATAAAAACCCCTATTTTTGAAAAAATAAATGTAAAAACTAATTAAAATTATAAGAATCTAATTGAAAAATTGATTAAAACATAAAAAAAATCAATAACATACCTTTCAAATTGGATTTTTTTTCAAATCGGATATCGGATTTCTTCTTCTCACTGTGTGCCCGTGTCCAAATTGTGAAATGACTTATAACATTCAGGCTTTTTTATTTATATAGGCTTTTCAAATTGGATATCCGATTTGCAAAAGTAGGTTTGGGCATTGCTTTGGAGCAATGTACTGACACCCGAACCTAAAAAAAGTCAACTTGGCATTTCCACATTTTTGAGTTGATCCAAAACGTGATTTTTTTCCCATTGCCACTTTTTGGCCCCTCATGATCCTGCACATACCCTTAAGATAATTAAAATGTCACCAAAAACATATTAAAAAATGGGATCCAAGACTTAAGGAGGACCCATTCACCCTTGGGAAAATGGATCCTAGGCCCTAAACCTAGGACACACATTTCCCAACATGTGTAATTAAGTGTAGGCATTGATTAAATGTGGGTTTCCCTTTGAGAAAATGAAATTAATCAGGCTTGTGAATGCATAATTGGGCCATTTAAAGTCTTAATTAATTCTAATTAATTAAGGGTATGCAAACATAGTGTGAGAAATGCAAGGGTGTACATTTTTCTACACTATAGACCAAATCATTGGTTGACATGTTTTGGGAATGTGGTGAATATGGTTGGGTTGTGTATGTGCTTGGTTGACTACTATGTTGCAAATTTATGAGGGGGGTGAAACTTGAGGTGTCACATGTGAGGACCCAAAACCATAAGGATTTCCAATGGAAAGATCTAATAGTGGAGTTATGTCAATTCTTTATTGTATTGTTGAAGTGATAGTTGGATTTGTGTATGTAGGGATAAAGGTTATAGTTGTAGGGAGGGATACTTGATTTCCTTGAATTTTAGTGTATCCCAAATCTTGACCGTAACTAGCCATTATAGGTAAATTAGCATCAACTATATGGGCTAGGCTACACAAAACCTCTAATCCTTGATCATCATTATTAATCAGTTTCCTCATGTTATCTATTATAGGGACCACTGTACCAGCTAGATATTTAGTACTTACATAGTCTTGAAGTCTTTCAAAATATTTGTCAAATTATTTTAGTTTGTCTTCGGGAACATGTGCAACAACAGTCTCAATATCCATAAAATGGGTGATTATAAGGTTGTCATTGGTATGGTAGTGTTAGGAATAGAGTCCAAAATGGGTTGAGTATTGATAACACTTTGCATGACAGAGTTGGAAGACTCAAGACCCACAACAGATGTAACAACAACATGGATGCCATAAGTATACAACTATATCTCACTGAAGTATTGGAAATAGGACATCGGGTCATGAAGCTTGTGAGAGTTTCAAAACACTAAGTGTACCCAAGATGAACACTAAACTATCAGATAAGCTCAAAAAAAAAAAAAAAAAAAATTCAGACAACAAAAGAAGACAAAGAATACAGTAAGAAATATTTGTGCAAAAGTTGTTTGATCCAACAGTAGGAGGAAAGAGGCGCCCAATGGTGTCCATGTCTTGGGCTAGTTTTCCAAAAATTCAAAATCTAACTATGTGTAATTTCTCTTAAAGATTTTGGGTCTAGTTGCAGACAGGTTTGACAATGAATGTATTTTCAGAATTTGCTCAATTAATGCCAATGCAAGTGTGTAACAATATGTGAATACTAAATGACAATTTTTTATACAATTTTTTTAATATAAAATCCAAATATTGATTGATTGTAAGATGCCTAAAGCTGAAATGATGATTTTGATGCAATTTAAAAATTTAAAAAAATGCAATTTTTTTCACTTTTTCCACTTTTGAGCTAAATGAAAGATGCCTAAATGAATGTTATTATGGTTTTCAGAATATAGGTTTGCAATAAGACATAGATTAAAAACATAGAGACCACGAAGTGTTAAAAAGTTGGTTGATTCAAGTACAAAAGGACAGAGATGCCCAAGGGCATTTGTGTCCTTGATAGGGTGTCTAAAAATTGAAAAAGTTGAATGTTTATTAGACTGTCTAAGTGCTCTATTTTTGTGTGCAAGCAGGTCTACAACTGAGCATTTTTCCAAAATTTTATTGATTTAAAACAATGTGACTTAAATGTAAATGTGTAACAATTTAAGTGATAATTATGAATGCAATTTTCAACGTAGATCTGACCTAAATGACTGAAATAAACCTTAATGCAACCTATGATGCAAAATTTTCTGTAAATTTTAGAATTTTATTATCTTTATGATGTAAAAGTGAAACCCTAAATGAGAAATGCTAGACAATGCAATGCAAACCCTAGATCTAGGGTGAATTTCAAAAGGCATATAATGTTAATAGGTCAAGTTCACCAAAATGAAACAAAGAAAAAAAGGAACCCTAGGTCTAATGTGTAAACCTAGGATTCAATTTTTTTTGTTGTTTTTGATGTTGGGGTATTCTTTTTCTATTGTTTTTGTAACATTGATTTTGGTACCTACAAGACTCTCTAACACTTCTAGGGTTTTTCACCTAAAAGGAGAGAGGTAGGCCAAAATGTTAATGTTAACATTCAAAGATTAGGGTTTGTGATGTGCTAAGTGTGTGTATCTAAGTGCAATGAACTGATAAAAGAAACTAACTAAGAATGTAAAACCTAGGAAATGCAACTATGCTTGAAAACACACAATGATATGCAAATGACCTAAGAAGCATAAACAAATTACTACAAAAATGAATAAAACTGAAGAGGTGCACCTAGAGGCTCAAAAGGGATGGCATGAAGGTCTAAAATCCTGATGAAATTATTGTAGAAGCCGACTGGGACACTTGTGCCAATCTTGGCGACTTAGTCCCAGATCTGGAAAAATTGGTCTAGGGCCCATTTCTGCCAAAAGGGTGCTCAGATCTATAGAAAACTCTAAAATGCATGTATAGTGGGACTAATTTTCCACTAATGGTGACTTAGTCCACTTTAAGATTTTAGGAGATCTGAAGGTGCACTCTGTAGGTCTTGGTTTGCACTTCTGCTCCTGACAAGTTTCAAGATCCGAAACTATAGAATCTGGTCTGTAAGTGTTCTCCAAGCTTCAATTAGGGTTTATACCACCTTGAAGAGCTTTGAAAATTTGTTGAAGACTTTTCCACCTTTGTTCTTTGCTAAATTTGGACACATGGCCTAAAAATCACACTAAGAGGGAAAACTTGTTGATTGTTAGGGCATGGGGGTTTGCCTTGGTCAAACCCCTTTTAGATAATCAAATCAAATGAAGAGATAATGTAATGAAGCATGAAATGATGGAGTTAATACTTTTCCATGATGATTGATCTTGATTTTTTGCAGCAATGGAGGAAGATTCATCCCTTGAATGCTTCAGAAAAGATGTCTTGATGACTTAGAATACCAAAACACTAGCTTTCTTGAGAAGATTAGTGAATGAAGAGTGAAGAATGAATACATAGAATAGAATTGTTAAATAGAATTCAAATTAGGGTGAAAATGAGGGGAAAAACCTATATTTATACATGTGCCATAATTTCCCAAAAATAACACATCATAGGCCGACCTTAGGGTTTAGAAGACAATATCCCACAAGAATTTTGAATTAAATTTGATTTTTATGCCAAGTGGGACTAACTCGCCCAAGGTGGTGACTTAGTCGACCTAGGTAAATTTAAGTGGTTGTCGGGAATTAAAAGGTGATTATTGATTTTTATTGAGATCATCTTCTGAAACACACTAAAGTAGGACCTATAAGTGCATTAAGGGGTCATTATGTCATAAGAAAGGGTTAATTTAGTGATGAAAAGCCTAGGAAAGTGTGAGGGTTGGTTACAACACCTTACAATACTTTGACATAAGGCTTGGTGAGGGGTTAAAAGAGGTTGTTAAGGTGAATTATAATGAAAGGGTCCTAGAAAAGTGTGAAAGTGGGTTACAACACTTCAAAACACTTTTACAAGACACTAGAGAATTCTTGTTCATTCGAAAGGGTTCAAGACCTAATGTGAACATGTTGACAACATTACGACATTAAATCCAAGCAAAACTAGGCCTACAACCACAAGAAATGGCCCAAATGAGTGAAAAGTGTCAAGGCTACACTTTTTTGTGACACATTTAGCCCCCACTTTAGTGAGAGGATGAACTTGCTTCAAACTCACACTAAAGTAGCTAAGTGGTGCCAATGTGGATGGTGAAGAATGAGAAAGATGAAGGAGATGGTCAAGCCCCCAGGATTCAAGATTCTAAGTCAGCTCGACATTAATGCAAAAGGACACATTCAAGGGTGAATGATTTGCAGAAAAACAAGATACATAATCATGCAATGACGAGAACTAGAAGCAAGAGAAGAAGGAAAGTGAAAATTTGGATCAAGCTTCGACCGTTTATTGAGCTAGTTGTGGATCAGATCTAGGATTTTTGCCAAAAAATTAGTGTACTCAATCTAGGGTGACAAGACTTTTGGTTGTCTATTGGGTGAGAAGGCCCAAAAGGTGAGAAACATACACTCATGGCTAGTATGCATTCACACACACACAAAGGTGGTTATGGGGAGATTTGTGCCACCGGTTGGGCTTCCTACTCGAACCATAAGTTATACCTCCTGATGACTTTAATAAGGTGCAACAAAAGAAAATGACTTTTGAAATGATGGTGTAAGGAATGTTCAAAGGGATTTTGTTTAGCTTGTGCAATGTCTCTTCTTAAGGAACATCATGCATAATGTCTCCAAGAGAATAAAAGTGCAAATGGTCTCATCTTGTTTGTAAGAGAGGACAAGTGCAATGTCTCATCGTGAGCAACATTGTACCTACTGTTTCCAAGAGAGGGAATCACAAGGAAAATCGTGAAATTTGAGTGTCGATGTATACCCCCACTTTACAGTAGCTACTAACACCATTACTGTGATCAATTTCTTTAAAGTAGAAGAAGAGGAAGGCATGAGAGCTTGTTCGGAAATCCCTATGCCAAGTCATATATTTACGATAAGCTATGTCATGAAAAAGGATAGTATGTCACATGCAATTCAACTTAAGACATGTCGTCCACATCCCAAGCTTGCTCTTAAATTTTCATGAAAGGTTAACGACAAGACAAAAGAGACAACCTCAAGTGACATACAAGGACAAGGATACCTAACCCCATGCCCCCACTTAGTGCAGGGCAAGAGTGAGCCGAAATGATTGAGGAAATGTAAGGTAGAGTGAAAATTAGTATCAATTAGAGGAATGAGGTGCCCCCACATAAGGGAGATCCCCAGACTCCTTAAGATTTTGAATTTTACCACTCAAGGCCTCACATTCATTAGTAGAATGACCATGTACTTTTTGATAAGTGCAAAAGGAATTCTTGTAATAGAATTTCTTTCGAGTTTTTGGAGTAAGGGAGATCAAGTGATCTTGGAGGAGTCTCAACAAGATACCCTCTTGATCAAGGGTAGAAGGCGTTCCTTTATCATGTAACAAAGATGTGTCTTGCTTAGTATAGGATGCCATACCTATGCAAGGCTCTATAGATTATGAGATTTTGGATGCTCCTTTGGAGGAGTGTGTAAAATCTAAATCAATATCACTTGTGGGGTGACATTGACATTAGGCAAAGACTTCTTTGTTTCTTGTGATTGTTGCAAAGGATGACTTTTTAGACCACTGGTGTCCATCGGTTCAAGATGCACTAGTGTTGAAGGTGGTTGAGAGGAATGTTTTGGGATAGTGTTGATGTTGGATGAAGGTTTGATAATTTCAATGAAAGGACAATAACTGAGACCATGACTTGTTATTTGTGTGTTAGGCTCGATAGGGGTGTGGATACCTTGTCCGTTAGCACCAAATCCTTTTCCACTATAGCCAAGTTGTTGCATGAGTGCATAACCTTTTCCATAAAGAATTTTTAATGCTTTTGGATTGGGTGATTTTTCATTGTCGGCATCTTTGTCTAAAGTAGTTGAGGTGGATGCTTTTGAAGGATTGGCTGAGTCTTGTGATGACAAGATTGTGGTTCCCTTTTCAGAGTCTTTGTTTATGATCTTGGATTCTCCTAGTAAAGGATGTGTTAATTCTAAGGAACCCCAATCATTAGCTAAGGGTGTTTATTGTACAGGTTCCACTTGTTTGGTGAGTGTTGAAGTGTTGAAGGGTTTGGATCTATTTTGCTCAAGTTGTAAGACACTAAATGGCTCAGGATCAATGTCAAGTGTGTGAAATTTTTTGTTGTAGATGTAATTCATCTTACGATGAAGAGTGGAAGGCACCCCATTCATTGCATGAATCCATGCACTACCTAAAATGAGATTATATGAAACATCATGTGGCATAACATGGATCAATGTGTCTAATATGGCCATTCCAACTGTAAGGGGCAAAGTGATCACACCAAGCGATTTTTTTCCTACACTGTCAAATCCACTTATAGATAAAGAGGTAGGTTGAATTTTTGATTTATCCACATGCATCCTATCCAAAATATTTACACTACATACATTAATAACAGATCCATTTTCAACAAGGGTTCGCTTTATCCCTATGATTTTGTATTAAGATATGATTATGAAAGCTCCAGCTTGTTTTTGCACATCCAAAGGAGGGAGCTCACTTTGGACAATGTCAGAATTCAATCCTTGAACCATAGCTGCTATGTCAATTGGTTGCACATTAGAAGGGATAGGAATTTGTTGTAAGGCATTTTTCACCATGTTATGGTAGTGAGGGGAGGCTTGAATAAGGTCCCATAATGAGATCTTAGCAAGAGTATTCTTAAGTTGGTTGACAAGATCATACTCCCTAATACATGAATTTAAGCGAGGGGTAGCAGGTAATATAGGTGTGGATAAAGGTAAGGATGTTGAGGTTGGTTTTTGTGATCGCGAGTTGTTTCTAGTGTGATGTGTATGAGAAATGGTATTATGAATCGGTTGCTATGAAACATTATTCTTTGGTGGGTACAAGATAAATTTAGGTTGAGGTTTATGTGAAGGTGGATAAAGGATGATTGAGGTTGAATAATATTAACGTCCTCTAGGGAAGGAGATTCTAACATAGGCTTTGCGTATTCTTCTAGAGGCATAATATTATTAGTGTCAATGCTATCCTTTTCTTTCATCATGATATCCTCCCTAGGAGGAGAGTTTTTTAGGAGAACTACAAGCCACATGTTCTTGACATTCAAGGGTTCATTCTTCTAAAATGACTTCGTCACAAGTAGGGGAATGATCAATGATGAGAGTATCAATAGTGGGATGATGAGGGGAGGGGTCTATTTAATTGTCTTGTTTGTCGAAGGTCTCATTCTCTTGTTCCATGCTATCTACCCTAGTAGGAGAGCTTGGAAGAGTTCTACCACATGCCATGGCTCAAGTTTGTAAGCTAGTTTCATCACAAGTAGGGGAGGAATCAAGAGAAGAACCGTCATGATTTTCAAATAGAATGTCCCAAAAGGTAGGAGCATTAGGGAAGGGAGGGTCAAGAGTCTCATGACTTGTAATAGGGATATCTTCTAATACCAACCTATTCTCTTTGCATTGAGGAGGGGTATAAGAAGAAGGACAAGTTTGATTATGATTGTTAGGGAGACTAGGTAAGGTAGTGGTCATGATTTTAGCTTTATGTGTCATAATTTCTTTGCAAGGGGGAGGAGGAGGAGGAGGAAGACAAGAAAGAATTTGATGATCTTCAATGATTGTGTCTTCTTGTTGTAAGATACCTTTATCACCAATGGGAGAGATATCAGGAGAAGAACAATTATGATTATCATGATAATCAATGCTTGCATCCTCTTGTGTCAAAGCTTTAGTGGATGATCTAGAAGAGATGAATTCATCAAGGGCTTCATCTAATATGTATAATTCATCACTACTAAAGGGATTTCTATCTCTAAGTTGAAGAATTTTTTGAGTGGGTGCTTGTGATGTTGTTAATGTTTTGTTTTCATTTTTTAAAGAATTTGATTTAAATGATCTAGGAACTAATGCAGAAAATGAAAATTGCAAAAGTCTAATACTATCCACAAGTGCCATGAACTCTATTTATAATAAATGAAATGTAATAGAAGCTATGAAAACTTAAAATGAAATGTAAAGGCATAGAATGAAATACAATTTTCAGATTTCAAAGAAGGTAATTTACTGATTACACTATGCAATCATTTACAAATGAAATATTGTGAATGCAAAATTGAATTTAATAAATGCATAGAATGAGCTAATTTAGGCTAGAGTCAATGTAATGCATGTAACAGAAACACAACCAGTTGATGCAGATAGTTAACGACACAAAATAAAAGCTTAAAAATAGGGTTTCCAACTCTATAAAAGGCAGTTTTAGGTGCCTAAAGGGACTAAGTCGCCCAGGGTGGTGACTTAGTCCACCTGGTGATTTTTTTGAGAATTTTCAAAATATTTTGATGGATTTGGGTGGTTTTTGTGTTGTAGGAGGCAAACCTAAGATGCAAATACAAAATTGTAGAAAGGTTTAATGATTTAAGATGCAAAAATGCAACCTAGATGCACTTTCACTAATGCAAAAATTTGAAACCCTAGAATGCAACTTAACTAATACAAAATGCAATGCAAGATAATTCTAGGATAATGATGGAATCCAAATTAGACAAGAAGGGTGTAGGAAAGTTGTGCTCACCAAAATGTAATATTAATTTTGGTACCCACAAGACTCTAACACTTCTAGGGTTTTTCACCTAAAAGGAGAGAGGTAGGCCAAAATGCTATTGTTGGCATTCAAAGAGTAAGGTTTGTGATGTGTGAAGTGTGTGTATCTAAGTGCAATGAACTGATAAAAGAAACTAACTAAGAATGGAAAACCTAGGAATTGCAACTATGCTTGAAAACACACAATGATATGCAAATGACCTAAGAAACATAAACAAATTACTACATAAATGAATAAAACTGAAGAGGTGCACCTGGAGGCTGAAAAGGGATGGAATGAAGGTCTAGAATCCTGATGAAATTATTGTAGAAGCCAATTGGGACACTTGTGGAAATTTGGGCGACTTAATCCCAGATCTGGAAAAATTGGTTCGAGGCCCATTTTTGCCAAAAGGGTACTCAGATCTACAAAAAACTCTAAAATGCATGTATATTGGGACTAAGTCACCACTAATGGCGACTTAGTCGACTTTTAGATTTCAAGAGATCTGAAGGTGCACTCTGTAGGTCTTGGTCTGCACTTCTACTTCTGACAAGTTTCTAGATCCGAAACTATAGAAGTTGGTCTGTAAGTGTTCTCCAAGCTTCAATTAGGGTTTAGACCAGCTTGAAGAGGTTTTAAAAGTTGTTGAAGACTTTTCCACCATTTTTCTTTGCCAAATCTGCATACAGGACCTACAAATCACACTAAGAGGGAAAACTTGTTGATTGTTAGGGCATGGGGGTTTGCCTTGGTCAAACCCCTTTTAGATAATCAAATCAAATGAAGAGATAATGTAATGAAGCATGAAATGATGGAGTTAATACCTTGCTATGATTATTTATCTTGACTTGTTGTAGCGATGGAGGAAGATTCAACCCTTGAATGCCTCAGAAAAGATGTCTTGATGACTTAGAATACCAAAACCCTAGCTTGCTTGAGAAGAGTAGTGAATGAAGAGTGAAGAATGAATACATAGAATATATTTGTTAGATAGAATGAATTAGGGTGAAAATGAGGGGAAAAATCTTTATTTATACATGTTCAACCCTAATTTCTCAAAAATAACACATCATAGGCCGACATTAGGGTTTAGAAGACAATATCTCGCAAGAATTTTGAATTAAATTTTATTTTTATGCCAAGTGGGACTAAGTCCCCCAATGTGGTGACTTAGTCTACTTGGGAAAATTTAAGTGGTTGTCAAGAATTAAAAGGTGATTATTGATGTTTCTCGGGATTATCTTTCGAAACACACTAAAGTAGGACCTATAAGTGCATTAAGGGGTCATTATGTCATAAGAAAGGGTTGATTTACTGATGAAAATCCTAGGAAAGTGTGAGGGTTGGTTACAACACCTTACAACACTTTGACATAAGGCTTGGTGAGGGGTTAAAAGAGGTCGTTTAGGTGAATTATAATGAAAGGGTCCTAGAAAAGTGTGAAAGCGGGTTACAACACTTCACAACACTTTTACAAGACACCATAGAATTCTTGTTGATGCGCAAGGGTTCAAGACCTAATGTGAACGTGTTGACCACATTACAATATTAAATCCAAGCAAAACTAGGCCAAAAACCACAAGAAAGGGCCCAAATGAGTGACAAGTGTCAAGGCTACACTTTTTTGCGACACAGTTTCATTAAGATGGAGATCAACAAGGTGTGTAGATTGAATTTGAACCATTAAGGTGAACCAATTAGACCTATATCTGCATCTCTTAGGGTCTTGGAATGGATTGGAATTGACTGAAATTGATTAACCTAATTAGACTATATGACCTAATATGAAAAATGGAATATGCAAACAATTGAGAGATAAAAACAAAGAATCACAAGCATATCTGGGAAGGGGAGAACATTGTGCACCCATCCAAAAAATTTGGTTTTGATCATTGTAGGAGGATAGAGTCAACCAAGGGCACTTGGGTCCTTGTAGGGGTGTTCTCTAATTTTTTATTCTTTGATGGTAGATTTGAGACCTTTTTTTTCACTTGCAAAGTTGTCAGATCACTATCAGATAATTCTATAGGTGAGTTTTTGTGAGTTGACAAGATGCAAGACTTCAAATGCAACAATGAATAATTTTTCTTCAAGCTTTGTTAATCCTTTCCAAACCTGAAATTGCAAATTCACAAAGAGGGGAAATTTTGTGCCATTTAGGGGCTTGCCTTGGTCAAACCCTATGTTAGTGTTTCCACTTCCACAATGGAAATGTCAATGATAAAAATGGATAAATCTAAACAAAGTGCTACAACTCACCACCCTTCAATGGCTTCCTTGAAGTATTGAAGTCATACACATCACCTCAAGGTCTTAGATCTTGCTTGCATGATTTCTTGAATTTCTCGGAGACTTACAACAAGGGTTAGTCTTCACAAAAAATGATAAAATAAACATATATGAACTCACATAAGATTTTGACATGATGCTAGGATCTCAAATTGCTGAAAAAAAGATTTAAAATGTTGCTCTTGGCTTACTTGATAGTGCTCTTGATCATAATTTTGCTAATATTTTTCTTGTTAGATTTCAAATGATGCAATAATTAGGTATTTATAGGCATTTCTCTGATTTCCCGATAAATAAATTTTGATAGCCAACATTTGGAAATTGAATTTTGAATATTAAAATGCCAACATCAACGTATTCAAAATTAGTCCCCAAAAAAATAGGGGGACCCATACGCCTAAGGGTGTATGGGTCCTTGCCCTATTTTCTAGGAAATTAAGTGTTGGGGGAAAAATATCGATTGGATGTATTTTCTCAATGCTTGAAATTTCTTGGAAAGTGGTACAAATGGGCCCCAAAATGCATAATTTAGGAACTTAGGTGCTTAATTAGGTTCAATAATTTAGGGGTGACAATTTATGATGCTACAATATGTAATCAAGATAATTCGGGACAAGATTATGTTGAAGTAAAATCCTTTAGAGACCTATTTGGGAAGGTAATTAATGAACCTATTCAGTCATTAAATCATGAGGCCATGGATGAAATAATTAAGACTCAGAATCACATGGTAAGATATGAGCTTGATGTAGCCTAGAGAAATGATGCCATAAATACTATGATAGAGGAGTATACATGGGAGAAATTTCATTGGAAAATGGTGCAGAATGTCCCTATGAAGGACATGAACTGAATTATGATGGATTTTGGGGAGTATAAGCTCAATAAGGGAGAAGATCAATTTACGAAGGAAATTTCTGAGGATGAATAGCAGATACTAAAAGAAAACAGGATCTAGGTTGTTGGGTTGTCGACGCAACAAAATCTTTTCCTGACATTCACTTGCAGGTATTTTTCCCAATCGAGAAGCTTATGTGTACCAATAGTTAGGGATTTTGAAAGGAAAGGCCAACATTTTGTCTTCACTATTTTTGAACACTAAAGGAACTCAATGGTCTTTTATCCAAGATTTCAAACATTGGAAGGTCATTAATGAAATTCAAAGTGTAAACTTTGACTATATCTTTTGGGACTGCACAAAATATCTGCTAAAGTTTCACCTATGCTCTTGTGTCACATGACATGTTTTGATTGGCTTATTTTCTATTAGCCATGTGCTTTCATAAACAACTCTTTCCTTGTGTTCTATAAAAGGCATGGAGTTATTATTTTTTCAATATCGAAATTTGCTGAAACAATTAGACTTAAAGTTGGAACATCACCAATTTTATGTTTATTTCATGTTTTTAGTTTAATTCCAACATAAAAACTTATATTTACAGTAGAGATTTATAATACTAAAGCAGTTGAAAGGTTATTCCAAATCATAAATCTTGCATAATTCTATGTTGTTTACTCCTATCGAAAGATTCAATTTGTTGTGCTAGATTTGGATGCATTTTGGTGCTATTTCGATGGTGAACAATTCTTTTCTCTAAGAATTATCATTATTTTGTATGTATTTGTGAAGCATTCTGGTGAAAATACAAAATAGTTGATGATTTGGTTTATTTGTTTCTTTATAAATGTATGTATAATAACTGGGAGTTGTTAATTTCTTAGGCCCTATCTCTCTTAATTTTGATTTTCTTGTAGTTTCCCTCTTAAATAATTTGGATTAGTATAGTTGGAATGATAATGCACATTCTACTTGTTAAGATCTTTACAATAATAGTTTGTATGAAGTTAAAAGATTTGTTAAAACCATTAGGCCCCTTATGATTAACAACAATTGCACAATGAACCCTAAGTGAACCTAGTGAGACAAGACCTAACATTTTTGAGCCTTGGGATAGCTAGGATTCCTTTAACTAGGAAATTTAGTGATTCTTTCAGGAAATATGGGTTTTATTGTTCGAATAACAAGACTTTATCTACATGTTGTTGTGTGTATAACAATCACATCAGCACTTATGTGTATCTATAAGACATGAAACTCGTCTTATAGGATATCACAAATTCTTTATAATATAATATAATATTATATGAGGTGATATAATTATTTTGTAGTATGAAATAAATATTTTCTGTCTCGCTATATGTGGCTTCACAATGGTTCGCTCCTTTTCCACCCTTCACTCCTCTACTTATCTCGTTGGCGTTGAGGGGTCTCCTCGTGATGCCTTCATGGACTGCAGATCTCTACACGCTTTGTATAAGGCCTCTCTCCCATCCTTTGATGGCAAGCACAATTTCGCAGATACCCTACGAAGTGGGGCTTGGGCTGGTAAAGTTTTGGGGTCGTCAACTGCTATGTGCCCTTTTTCCCGCCCTTAGATCCCTCAACCGGCTAGCCATCAAAATCCTAGATGTTTTGATTGTTGGTGTAAATATTCTATCAAACCAAAAATTGATGCTCAAATAGATGCTATCGTGCATGGGGGATCCATCATCAAGGTTTCTCAATCTACTTCCATTCCTCGAAATCTGCTTGGAGGGTTTAGTTCATGATAGGGAATAATTTCTACAAGATAACACTTTAATCTACAAATTCATGAAGTTGTGGTTGTCATTGTGCAATTTGCATTCATGGATATCCACAAATTGGAAAGGATCTTTGAAGGATGAAATCTTCATATGTCAGGGGTTTTTTCATTCTGGAATTTGAATATCTTGTCAATAAGGAATAGGTGTTGGAAAATGGACCTTTGGTTTTCCAAAGAGAATTTTTGTGCATTAAACTATGGTACCCCTCATTCAATCCACAATCTAAAACTTTCTCCTTTGCATTTTTCTGGGTGTGATTACCATATCTCCCATTCCAGTTTTGAGAATTAGATTTCTCAAGGGTCATAAGCAATGGCCTTAGAAAGTACCATTGTTGTTCAAAAGACATATCAAATTACCAAAGCTCCACATGTGTGTTCATTTGTGTGGAATTGGACCTTGCCAATGGGCTTCCTACTGAGATTGCATTGAAAGTTGGGGATCGTTGTTGGATGTAGCCAGTTGATTATGAAAAAATAGCTTTCAGTTGTAGAAAGTGTTTCTCCATTAATCATTTCCCTAGGTGCAAAGTCTTATCCAAATTCACTCCCCCATGAAGGATCTTTGCAATCTATTTGTGAGGCATATATTGTTGTCAATGCATCTACTAGTAATTTTGTTGCTCCCTCAAATGCAATTTATGCAAATTCCATGTCATCCCCAACCCCGCTCTTTGCTTCAATGGACTCTTATTTTGAGGCCTCTCCAAAGGAGATTCATGCCCCGTCTTTTCAATTTGAGCATGAATGGATAGAAGTAAAGAATAAAAAACATGCACAATCAAAAACCAAGCACTGAATGTCCTTGAGATCCTCAATCAAAGATCAAAAGGTGGAAAGAAAAAATAATGGTGAGTCACCCAAATTTATGAGTCATCACATCATGGCACCTATTTAGTTGTACTCTGATGCACCCCCATATATGGGATGATTCAATTTTGGATTTTATGTTTTGATTTAATATATTGGGAGTTGTCCCCTTTGACAACACTTACCGAAAGAAAAATAAACAAAATTAAATTAAATTATTTTGTAGTATCACTAACACCTACCAATAGGTAGCCTTTACTTTAGATCACTTTTATTTCTCCTTTTAGTTTTCAATTGGTCACACCACTTAGTGGACTTCGTTTATATATGTTTAAAATTATTCCTATTAAGTTTTTCTAACATAAACCTCATTTCCTTTCTATAGATTCACAACCAAGAATTATTGGTTTAGAAATAAATGGTGGTTTTTATTCTACTATTTATCTTTTTGAAGGTCAAGAATGTTTTGATTAAAGGGGGAAAACATGTTTTGAAGTGACCCGAAACCATTTACAGGTTTTGAAGGTCAAGAATGTTAAATTATTATTTTTTTCTTTTTTTAGGAAATATTAGTGATTTTTGTAGTGGCTTATATTTGTCAATTGGGTAATATTTAAAATTTAGGAATCGAAATTTGGCTAATAGTTCAAGCTATAATGGAACTTGAATCGCCAGTATTTTTACAAAATTTTATTTGTCTTATTTAAATCACCAAAGAATTTATTTTATTAAATTTTTTAACTCAAATTTTTTCCATAATATTTGGTACATGATTAGATCAGATTCACCTAAATTTAATAAGTTATGGTAGAAATCTAAATTAATTCATGAATAGTATATCATAATTATTACTTTATTTAGGGTCATATTTCCAATCTTTAGTTTCCTCCATTATTTAAGGTATAATCTAACAACCCTCATAGTATTTCATGAGGTAAAATGTACTTGCAATCTATAAACTGCCCAGCCATCCACTGCTCTTGAGGACACCTTACACACCCTCCTCCAACAACTGTACACTATTACAGATAATGGTGATTCGAATGTGGCTTTTTCTTGAGCAGGTTCTATGTTCATCATGCAGTATACACAGGTTTGGGGACTGGCTTTCGAGATTACATCCGTGGTGTGGTGAAATCCAGAAGTGTACTCAAGCTTAGATGGACAGTGGACTGTTTTTGAGAGTTTATATTTATGATATTACTCCATAGTTGTATTTATAGTTTGTTGTTTATGCTTGGCGATTTGCCTTTGTAATTCTGGTTGGACTTGTTTGTTGTGGCAATTTTTTGTTGCTAATACTGCTCCTTTGTAGTAGCCTTGTAGCTGCTCGTTTGTAGCTTCCTTGCTGCTGTTTGTTTTTTACTGTTGTTGTTTTGCAATAGCTGTGATGCTGATCTTCTGATGTAAATCTTTTTGATGCTTTTTTCCAATAAAAAATAAAATAAAATCTATAATGCTCATGAGGCTCAAAATAAAAGCAATTTTGGGCCCTGTGACCTTTACAAATTGCAAGTACAATTTATCTTGTGGAATACAATGAGGGTCATTAAATTTTATTTTAAATACATGGTGAAAACTAGATATTATAGAGTCTACCCCTTAAATCCATGGATCATTTCCACCCTCGAGCACCTATTTTTCCATGAGAATTATTTTTTAAATGGAAGGATTCACCGTCATAATTAATGTATTTTTCCTATTATATTCCAAGATTCATCAATATTTCTACAAATTTTTAGTGATGTAAAAAGAATCACCAATAAAATTAACATTTTTTTCAAAAAATAAAAGATTCATCAAGATTTTATATCTTTCTTGAGGGGAGTGTCTTAAAGTTATCACTAGGCAATATTATAGTTTAAGAATTATTTTGTTATTCTTTTTTCAAATAATTATATTAGTTTAAAATCCTTTAAAATTTAGAACTAATGTCTCTTCAATACCTCTATTTTTTTCCTATTACTTTATTTAGGGTCATATTTCCAATCTTTAGTTGTCTCCATTATTTAAAATATAATCTAACAACCCTCATAGTATTTCATGAGGTTAAATATACTTGCAATCTATAATGCTCATGGGGCTCGAAATAAAAGCAATTTTGGGCCTCATGAGCTTTACATATTACAAGTATAGTTTATCTTGTGGAATACAATGAGGGTCATTAAATTTTATTTTAAATACATGGCAGAAACTAGATATTATAGAGTTTACCCCTTAAACCTATTGATCATTTTCACCCTCAAGCACCTATTTTTCCATGAGAATTATTTTTTAAATGGAAGGATTCACCATCTTAATCAATGCATTTTCCTATTATATTTCAAGATTCACCATTATTTCTACAATTTTTTAGTGATTTAAAAAGAATCACCAATAAAATTAGCATTTGTTTTCAAAAAATAAAAGATACGTCAAGATTTTTTATCTTTCTTAAGGGGGTTTTTTTAAAGTAATCACTAGAAAATATTATAGTTTAAGAATTATTTTGTTTTCTTTTTTCAAACAATTATATTACTTTAAAATCCTTTAAAATTTAGAACTAATGTCTCTTCAATACCTCTATTTTTTCCTATATTGTGACATATCGAGCTATCATATTTAGGTAGAGTATTTATGTTTCATGTTCATAAAGTAGACCTAAGTTTGGTCTATATCAATTTTAGTGAATATTTTATTTTTCTTCCACAACCAAGCATATCTTCTTACTTCTTTTAGATTTTTTTTTGGTGATATTTCTCACTTTGGGATATATTATCACTTATTTAACATCAATTATTACTGTTTATTAATGATGGCTTGGAATTCCTTCTGTTCTAGTATGTTAAATAGGCCAAAGATAACATACATGTTCAACCTATTAATTTCTTTAGTAATTATGTAAATAAGTAAATAAATAATATATTTAAAATATTATATGGTAATAATGATTAAATACCTCATTAATGGATGTTATGGGTTAGCTACAATGAGAGTGTTGAAGGATTTTGTGAAATGGATCACTTCCATTAATTAAAAAACATTGACAGATCTCATTATTGAAGTCCTTGAGCTTTGGGAGATAACTGTCTTACTCAGGATTGTTTGAGTTAACAAATTAGAGATAATTTTAACAAGTTTTATGATGGAACCAATAATTATGTTGAACCCCAATTCCCTTTATCATAGGCCTTCAAATTATAGTTGTTGGATAATGCCAAGATCAAAAAGCATAATTTGCTAACCTTCCACAAGTGTAACAATGAACATAATGGGATATATATCATATAAAATAAAGAGTGTAAATACAATGATGATCCTTGATTATATAGGAAATGATGATGGGTTAGGAAGGTAAGATTGAAAAATTGACAAACCCTCCAAATGTGCAACACTTGTGAGCTCACTTGACAAGTGTGTGAGCAAGCGATAAGTATGCATGCAATATGTGTCTCAAGTATTCTCTTAATTGTAATTTAGAAAATATTAACACAAACATGTGTATTTCTAGAAATTCATTTGAATTATTTTTTCTTTGCTTATTATTACTTAGATGTGAATATGATAAATGACTTATTGACTAATTCCACGATTGGTTTTCATGAATTTATTCTTATAGATAAAAGAATTGACCATTGAAAATGCTTCATAGAAATTTGGGAAGTGAGATCCTAATAAAAATATTAATAATATAAAATCATTGATTTTCACTAGCAACAAAGTCCAAAAGTTAATAATTATTTGATTTGAACTCGTGAAAAATTATAGTTTTATGTGCTCATTGAAATGCATTGAATCTTTCACATGTAGTGTATAGTGAGGCATTCTCACACACAACCTTAATATATTCAAGATACA
Organism: Sequoiadendron giganteum; assembly: GCA_007115665.2. Taxonomy (NCBI): domain Eukaryota; kingdom Viridiplantae; phylum Streptophyta; class Pinopsida; order Cupressales; family Cupressaceae; genus Sequoiadendron; species Sequoiadendron giganteum. Next base: position 514,594,771 of record CM021108.1, on the reverse strand, counting down.
CGATAGAGCTAGGTGTCCATCTTTAATGGCACAACTAGAAAGTCAAAAAGGTTCATTGCTACTAACTAGGATTATATGGGACCTCTTTTTTCTTTGATAGGAGAAAGATGGCATTTAGAGGTCCTACTTCAGATGTTCAAGGCTGAAATTTCAAAGTTATTTTACACTATAGAATAAGTTTTTAGCACACAAATTTATACTTATAATTATTTCTAACTAAAAATTTGTTTTGGATGGATTTTCTACCAATCAAAAAGTGTTCATTGGAAACATTTTGGTTCCAAATTATTAAAAAGAATTGAAATTCTTTGAAGAACATAATGTTCCTACCACTTCTACATGTGTACATAATAGCTTCCAAAACATTCAAAAATATTCTTTTATAGAGTTAAAAATTATAATTATAATAATTATTTTTATTTTCTAGATTATTAGTACCAAAACATAATGTTGATAGATATTTGAAGTAGAATATTTAAATTTACTATAAAATTAAACACATAAGGATCCTAGAGGAGAGAAGTCTTCTCAAAACAATTATGATAAATAGTGAACACAAAAGTGTGACATGTATCAAAAAGTGTTGCATTTACTTTAAAAATTTATGAAAAAAAAAAAAAACTTTATAAGTGCCCTAAAATTTTAGGTTTACAATATGGAACAAAATTTAAAGAAAATAATATTTCTTTAATTAATGTTGTGTTATTTCAATTTGAGAAAAAAAAAATGACAATCAATTAAAATTGTTATTTTTACAAAAATAATATTCACATAATTTATTTTTATTTTATTTTTAAATGCATGTATAAACTATACTTAAAATTTAATATTGAATTAATTTACTTTATTTAAAAACTAAAAAATATATTAAACTTTGTAGTTTTTTGGTGCTTGTTGTATAAGGAATTGGGTTATTTCAAAAATACACTTTTATCAATAATATAAAACTATTATATATAATTTTTAGATGCTTGAAATTAACAAGTTAGATTAGTGAACATTGTTTATTTTCTTAATAAAAATATGACACATTATTCAATTTTTACTTTTATATTTATAAGACGACTTCATCAGATAGACTATAAAAAGAAATATTGAACATAAATTAAAATAATTAATTATTAATAACTTTTAAATAAATATTGGGATGGTGAGTCTAGCTCAATTGACTAAATCATGTGTTGCAGGCAAGAGGTCACGAGACCTAATCTCCCTCTTGTCCCTATAATACCGAAAGACAAACACACTACAATTTATAGAAGAGTGGCTATTTGATTCTGATTCAATTTAAATAGATATATAGATCTCTATCATTATAAAAAATACTTGTCTCTTATGAAGATTTATTAGTCTAATATAAATGTAAATAATCTTGTCACCTCTGATGATACCAGTGACTTTTGTTCTTGTTGTCCATATAACAAGGAGCATAAGATTTGCTCATTATTTGAGCACCTCCTCACATGTCTCTTCATAACAATAAAATAATGGATTTCTATTTAACTTTATTATTATTTTCTTAGCTTAGGTATCTAAAATATTATTTGCTATTTGTTTTTAGGTGCTACCATTTCGGCTACATGTCAAATGTTTTCTATTGTTAGGTAGCTTACTACAGTGTCTAATCACCAATTGGTGATATTTGCTGGCATATTTAAAATATTATTATAATAAAAGGAGGCATGAGGTAAAGTTGTGCAACTACTCTTTTAAATATTCAAATATCTTATCATTTCATTATCTCGAGACATAAAATATATCAAACTTAGCATAGCATTGGATTCATTTAGACAAATATTATATTAAGAAAAAAAAAAAACCTATGTACGCATCAATGTGGCTCACTTAGAGTAACATAATACCACCTTCCTTATTTAAAGGAAATTTGTATAAAATAAAATAAAAATAGCAACAACATAAAATGATAAAATATAATCTTAGACAAACAAATAAAAAATACGGCACATCAATAATATCGTGGGGCATGATTAGAATTTTTTTGAGGTCTTGATGGTTTTAAAATATTATATAAATACAAATAACTTTTTAATTATTAGTATTTTATTTAATTTAAGAAGTAAAATTTCAAATATGAATAAATAATTGAATTAAAGTTATTAATAAAATTCTTACTTAAAAATTTAAAATTTTAGTTGATTTAATCATAATAAATTTTTGTAGAGTAGAAGAGTATATATGATGTATATTTAGGTGTAAAAGCAATTTTTATTTTCAAAAATTTGTTTATTTTGATTTTTGTTAGGTTTGGTGAATAAATTTTCAATGAGAACTAAAAATGGTAAGATTACTATTTTTAGTTAGTTGGAAGGGTTAAAAATAACAAGTTTCTATTTTTAGTAAGTTGACATTTGTGCATGTGTGGATATGAAATCTTAGAGAGAGCTCTAGAATGGTGAAATGAAGTCAATGGTGAATAAATCACTTCAATATTATTTTTCATTTGTGAGATATTAATGTCTCTTCAAAATCCCTTTAAAAATATTCAAAGTGAATTTTGAGGTATCTAGAGGTTTCAAGATGATCTCCAAAAATGGTTGAGAATCCAAAATTTTCGTTAAGGGATCTTTGGTGGACCTTTCACTCATTGAGATCTTTCTAACGACTCAAACGGTTTGTCAATCCAATGCCTAATTTTTTGCATGTATTTGAAACCTAGATTTCTATGATAGCAGTCTTGTGAATAGATAGTTGCATTGCATTTGATTGTATGTATGAAGATTGTTTCATAAAAGTATAATAAGATTGCAAATTTGTTGTTCTTAAATGTTATTGTTTGTGTAAGGTTGAGTTTGAAGGAGAGTCTCCCTTCATTAATATAAAGTTATTCTTTTTTAATTGATTTATATTGTTTTAGGTTGATGATTTAGATTCATATTTTTATCATGTAATTTGACTATTTTGATGCTTTCACTAACCCAAAACTTAATCTATCACTTGATATGTTACATTGTCCAACTAAATAAGTAGCACATAATAATTGTTGAAATTAAAAAAAAAATCATTATTATAAATATAATGATAATGTGTCCTAACCATGTTATAATACATCCATAACACTTTCTTCCAAATAACATCTCACATTTTTTTTCCAATTAAATCTCACTTCAAATTTCAAATTTCAATTGCCTTATTCTTCTAATCTAGAATTTAATTTCATTAATGAAATTTTATATTACAACATATGCAAACTTAAATCTTATAAATTTTATTTCAATGCATATTTATTTATAATATTTATTCTCACCTCAATTATATCATCATACTTAATTCGTAAATCTAAAATATCACTTACTCTTAATCAATTTTACTTATTTAACATCATTTGAAAATTCGTTTTATTTCCTCTCCAATTATATAAAATATAAATGTATATCTTCTAACAAGTATATCTTATAAAATTAAGTTTATAAATACTCAAATATGAATTATTGTCTTTCAATATATAGGGAATCCAAGAAGTTGCACCCTAATTAAGTTGATTGATAATGCACTCAACGTTTGTAGGTCCTAAACTTAAAAGTTGATAATTTTAGGTAGTGTGGGGGTGCATGGAAAGTACTTTAGAGTACACTAATAATAACGTACATCTTTTTCTTTATAGAATATTTGGTACACCACCTCTCCTAGTCATACTTAAATGATGGTCAAAATAACTTTGGGCCAAATTTATGATGAAAGGTTCTACTTACTTTTAAGGGCCCATTGTCATTTTTATAAAATAATGTATTTTAAGGAAAGTAGTTAAAGTTTGAATGCAATTGTGAGGAATAGTGGTTATGGATTTATTTATTTTTGTTAGTGTTTATTAAAATATTATTGAGGCGTTGGAAAAGTAATGTTAAGTTTAATATTCAAATAATTAATGTTTAATTTCAATTAATAAGTTTTATTAAAGATTTATCAATTTTAAAGAATTTTAACAATTATAAAATTGTAGACATATGATTTTGATAGTTCATGATGATATTATATAATCTTTTGGATTTGATTATGTAATTTTTTATCTTTTTGCACATTTAGATCAAACTCCATGATCCATTATCAAGAAAACAAGACAAATCCCAATATTAAAAATTATCATATAATTCAAAATTATTTTTAATAATAAATTCAGTATAATAAATAATTACAACTAAATTTTATATTTATAAACTTAATAATATTATTTGAATATTATTTCCTCTTACAAAATATACATTATCTCTTTAATCCATTTTCGAAAATTATTTTCTTATCTCAAATTTTCGGCTCTAGAAAAATTCATCACCAGCAATTCACCGATGAAAAATTCACCACTAGCAATTCACTGTGAGAAAATTCACCACCATAAAAAATTCACGGTGAAAAAATTTACCATCAAATTCACCGCCAACTAAAATTCACCACATTAATGTTTTTTAATATATCTTTTAAAAAAAAAATTGTCAATTTTTTTTTTTTTAAATTTCAAAGTTTTTGAAATATATATTAAAAAAAATTAATACGTGAATTTTACTTGACGGTGAAGAATTTTCCATTGATGAATTGTTGACAATAATCAATTTGATATGCCTAAATTTTCACATACTCTTTTATTTATTATAATTATTTTACTACGGAATCTAAACTATAATAATACAATCATTTATGTGATTCTTTCCCATTGTCTAAGGAGAAAAGCTTTAGCCCAAATACCTACGTACATTAGGTTTTGTTGGTAAGTCATTTGATTCCAATATTATTAGATTTATTATATGATTTCCTTATAGCGTGACGAACACTTTTAAGGAAGAAGATTTGACTTCTTTGTCTAGTTAGGTAAGTAGATTATGAGTGTTCTCCACGATCACACCATCTATATATTTATTATATATATCCTTTTTCTTCATTATCATAAGAATATATTGTTTTGGACAAGAGTCCCATCAACTCCCATAATTAAAACTTTATTTTAGAGGGAATGTAACACCTTTAAAGAACTTTATTAGGTTGGGTTAGGGGAAGAACAACCTAGGAATTTCATGTAGTGATGCACGAATAATACTCTTGGATATATATACAGTAAGATCAAGAATTTGATGGTTTGGTTCAATGAGAGAAGTAAAACTTTATATATATGTATGTATGTATATGGATTTAGAAATGGTAATTTTTTTCTTATTTTTTGTTTGGATTTGTTTTGATTTAATAATTTTTTATGTAATGTTTAGTATATAAGCGATATGTTTTTGTATGAGTTTTGATTAATCTAAATATTTCACATTCTGATAACCTTCAAATTTTCTTTTTCATTTCATAGATCAAAACTATGGTACGAAAATGAATGAGGTTCAATTTCACAATGCAAAATTGATCCCCATAGTTTTTAATTCAAATTTTAAAATTAGACCTATGTCATTTCCTTTCAACTAGACATTGTCTTCCAACTTGAGCATACCATATTTCAAATTAAGTTGTATGTTTTTGTATAAAGTTTCAAAAGCCTAATTCACTTTACAAATCATTTACAATCAAGAGTTCTCACTTACTACTTGCATCATCATTCACAAAGAGGATATGAGCATTCATAGTTACATCAACATCTACATATTTAGGGGCAAATAAGAATATTGCATGATTGCTCGTTGACTATCTTTGTTCATAAGTCATCAAATTGATTTTCCTAGAGGCTTGACCAAGGAGGACATGGCCCTCACTTGAGAAACTCCTCAAAGGTGTTTGTAAACACCACTAGTCCCTTATTGCATTCTAGATACTCAAAAGCAAGGGAAACTAGTTTCCAAATTGCAACAATTACTAGATCAAAATTGCATAGAATAAACAAGTCAATTCTACATAGGGGAGAGGACCCAATAGTTGAGCATGTTTTAATAGTTGTGATAGCAGTTGTTAATATAATGCCCAATAGTTGTGATAGTAGTTGTTTATAGAATGCCCAATAGTTGTGACATAAGTACCCTAGCTTAAACAAAATGTATCCCTTTGATCTAAAAAGCAACCAATCATGTGATGCCACATCAGTGCTCAACTACCCATGATGTAAATGCATAAGTATTGGAAGCACTTTTTTTTTGGGCCTTTTTGGACACCTTGACAAAAAACATGCCAATGTGGCATCATATTTGATGATGTGGCCCTAAAACGAAAGTTATAAGCAGAGGACTTGCCATGTAAGCAACTGTAAAAAATTTGGAGTGATTTGAAATTTTCACGAAGGATTTTGAAAAGCACGAAGTTAAGGTGCACAACTACTAGGTCCTCTCCCCTAGAGAGTTTTATTTTGAATAATGAAATTGAATCAAATTGATTTTTCATCACAATTTTTTCCTAAATAAAAAAAAAGTTCAAATCATTATCTTATAGGATATTATAGAGCCAAATTTTATATCAAAGCATCATTTTAGATCACATAGTGACCATTTATAGTCTAATACCACCAAAATACTCTTAGAGCTAAGCACTCCTAAGAAAAGTGTGCTTGTGTGATTTTAATATATTGTGTTAGCTCATTATTCTAGGATTTTCTTTTTTGATAGGTAAGTGATGCCAAGGAGGTAGCTTCCAAATTAAAAAAATTCAAATAGAAATAGGTAAGAAATATTAGCTCTTTAGAGGTGCATCAAACCCTTAAAGGGGTGCAATACAATTTAAATTTGAGTCATTAATATCAATTTCGGAATGTGATTGTAAAATCATCTTATGATCACATATTTTCTGGAAATTTCTTTATTTTTCCTCTGCATCACTTTCCACTCATAGGAGGGCAAAGAATGTTGATCAGTTATTACAAACCTGTGACCCTCCCTTGGAAGAAAATTCTCAATGAAAATATCATAAGTTCAACCATTTGTAAGTTATGACTTTGAATGGGGTATAAAGTCTCTTCTATAAATGAAAAGGATTTCTTCAGTGTTAACTCAAGCATTGAATAATGTTCACTTTTTTTTCAACTTGAAGAGATAAAGGATTTTCCAAAGGTCCATACATAATGTAATGTTGCGAGAGGGAATCTTTCCACCAAGTAGCTTGATTTCCTGAGTTCACCTTTAGGTGGAGGTATTCAAAAATAATCTGTCTTGTAGTAAAATATTGATGACATTGAAAGGGAAAACCTTCATAGTCCAATGTCTAAGACCAACTACACTTTACAATTTTAAAGGTAATATCTATAGGAAGAGAATTTGAAGTATCAAGATAAATAATAATGTGTGCAAAATTTGTATGTGTGAAATCTATAGTATCATGATTAATTTCTAAGAAACTGCCTAGAGTATTACTAAGAGCCTCAAAACATGCATCCAACCAAAATTGGAGTGAAAGGTTTGGAAGATGAATCCACACAATTTTAACCATGAAAGTCTCAGTAGAAGGATTAAAGTTAGGATTCCATGGTTTGAGAATGAGGACATTATGGCCCCAAAACCAATGTTTTTCATAGAGTATAGCATCTCAATATCTCTCACAATAAAAACAACAACAATTAAGAAACCAAAAGCACAAGGGTATATTTCAAGGTTACCATTCAAGAGAGGCCTTTGAGCATCAATGATCCATTTTTGTAGGTTTGGAAGATCAAGCCACAAGAAATTGAATCTACCAATTAAAATATGTGTAGCGAAAAATCTTAACTTTCTAAAACTTCATTTTTATGTCGGGTGAACCCACAAAAGTGGTTTACAATTCGAGTGAGGAAGGAAAACTTCCAAAAACCACACCCATGCAAAAAAAATCATTTTGAGGGGTTTGAGTGAACTCAATGTTCGAACAAACACTAAAGGGGTTCGGTCGAACCAGGGTTCGAGCAAACCACTTTGCATGTGGGAACCCGTGTTTCCCATTGTGGAAAGGGGGTTCGATCGAACCCTGGTTTGACCGAACAAGGGTTCGAGTGAACCCCCTTTTTCCCACCTTCCCACCCTCTGACACAAAAAAACTCCAGATTTTCGCCCTTCGAAGCTCGGGTTGAGGATGAAAATGGAGGAGACTTCACGGAACCAACTGGAAGATGGTAGTCCTCAGAATGAGCTATCCAACGAATATAATTTTAATATGTTTTGGTTTTATTATGCATGTGCTTTTTTAGTTTTATTAAACATAGGTTTTTCACTGAAAATCAAGCTCTTTGTTTTGCACATGTGGAAAAATAGAAAATTATCAAAATAATTTTTTTAAAAATATGTTCATGCCGAGTATTGATGTCTTTGATCCTAGAAAATAAATAAATTGAATTTCGATACATACAAAAAAAGTTATGTTGTATACAGTCCGCCTATGTCTGAATTGCAATTGGTTTGACTTCGAAACTTGATTAAGGAAAAAATATTGAATAAAAAACTATGAGACCAAATGAAAGTGCTAGATATCGTAGTTATAAATCTAAATTCGAAAAAATTAGAATTTTATCCTTCATACAAAAAAATTTATGTTGTATACGGTGAGCGTCACTTTTTTAAAATGTTGTTTTCTGAAAAAACCAGTTTCATGGGAGATGGAAAAAAAGTGCAATCTGATTCCAAAAATTTTGGAAAAAATATTTTTAGAATCTACAGACAAAATGTGATGAGACTCTAGTTTGCATCATCTTCAAATTCCTCACGGTTTAGCCGCTATAGGTGCCCAAATATGAAGATTTAGTTAAAAATAATAATTGCAGTGTCCAGTTTGGCCAAAAATTGTAAACCACTATTGTGGGATCACCCTGCCATCCTCACAAACAAGGATAAGAGCTTTGGTATTGTGTCACCAAAAAGTGTAGCCTTTGACACTTTTCACTCATTTGGACCCTTGCCTATGGATTTTGGACCTTTTTCAACCTCTTTTTACCCCTTTCCAAGCCTTGTGTCAAAGTGTTGTAAGGTGTTGTAAAACATTTTTACCCTTTCTCATGGCATAATGACCCCTTAAAACACATACATGCCTTACATTAGTTTGTTTTGTGAGATAATCCCAACAAACAATAATAATCACCTTTTAATCCTCAAAAACCAATGAAAAATGCCCAAGTGTACTAGGTCGCCACCTTGGGCAATCTAGTCCCATGTGGCATAAAATTCAAATTTAACTTAATATTCTTTCAGGATTTTGTCTCTAAAACCCTAAGTTCGGCCTGTATGGTGTTATTTTGGGAAAATTAGGGCATATCTTGTATAAATAAGGGGTTTTCCCCTCATTTTGACCTAATTCCATTCATTTTAAACCCTAATCCCTCTTCTCAATCACTCCTCTCTCCTTCTCAAGCAAGCTAGGGTTTGAGCATTCCAAGTCAACAAGACATCTTTTCCTAAAGCATTTAAGGGTTGATTGCTGCAACAACACAAGATCTCTCATCATGGCAAGGCAACTTACTCCATTATTCCATTGCTTCATATCCATGCTTTGCATTTTCTATTCATTTTGGTTTAGTTGCCTAAAAGGGGTTTGACCAAGGCAAACCCCTAATCCCTAACAATCAACATTTTCTCTTTCTTTCCTTGCATGTTTGAAGATTTAGGTACATTGAAGATCATTTAAGACTTTGAAGACTTGTTGAAGACCTCTCCTTGTTTTCAAAGTCCAAACATTCACTAAAAGTCACTTTTAGGCCCGAATATTAGAGTTTCATAAGCGAAAACCTGTGAAGAACTGAAGTGTAGACCTAGGGCTTTCGTTCCCCCTTCAGAATTTCCAGAAATCCAGAAGAGGACTAAGTCACCAAAAATGGCAACCTAGTCCCATTGGATATGCCTTTAAGTGATTTTCACATTTTCAGACACCCATTTGGCAAAAACGGGCTCTGGACCAATTTTCTTAGATCTGGGACTAGGTCGCCCAGATTGGCACAAGTGTCCCAGTCGACTTCTACAACATTTTCATTAGCATTCTAGACCTCCATCAGATCCTTCTTCAAATTACAAGTGCACACATTCTATCTCATTCATTTTTGTTTAGTTTAGTGTATATTTCTAGGTCATTTTGTACATGTTTGCATACAACATTGTGTTTTCCAGCACTTTGCATTTCTTAGGTTTAGCATTAATAAAACATTTTTATTTTCAACTTATTACATTTAGACACATCACACACACCTCACAACCCTTAATATTTTGAATGAACTCACCCAAAAAGTATATCATTAGGTGAAAGAGAGTCATTCTTCCAACCTAGCTCTGAGGTGAAAAACCTTAGGGGCCTATTTAGGGAATCCTCTCTCCCTTTTAGCATATAATCTTTTTGGTGGTTCAGGTATAAAACTTGAGGGGTTTGGTTTTCCCCCCATACAAATAATTTGAGGTAGATTATGGAGTATTGGAAAGGGAAGCCTAATAAAAAAATTGATGCAACCTGATTGAATATAGGTAATAGATTAAAAAAATTAATTCAACCTGGTTTTGAGGATCAAAGATGGCCTTAAGGGCCTTAAAAAAAATTTAAGTATGAAGGATGAGGAAAACCTAAACCCCAAAACCTGAAATGGTGTCAAAGTTTGTGGGTTGGTGTTAAGGTTTAGGCCTTACCAGGAATGTTAAGAAAGGGGTATAATGAATCCTCGAACCTCGACATCGGAAATGGTCTTGGTGTTTAGAGGTTGGTGTTGAGGCATTTTCCTTAACATGAAATACAAGAAGGGGAAAGGTGAAACCTCAAACCTTGACACCTGAAATAGTTTTGATGTTCATGGGGGACCTTGAGGTTTATGCCTTAATATTTTAGCAAGCATGCAATAAGAAGAAAGCCCAAAGGCTGACACCTAGAAGGGTTGAAGCTTGTGAAGGAAATGTTCGGGCATCACAATTCGGTAGGAAGGCTTATGCCTTACTGAAAGGATGGTAAGTGGTAAGAGTTAATGATGAGCCCTGACACTTGAAATAGTTTCGATGTTTGTGGGCCAGTGTTAAGGCTTATGCCTTAACATGAAACAAAGGAAGGAGTAAGAGGTAACCTCAAACCCGACACCCGAAATGGCTTCAGTGTTCATGGATTCGGTCATAAGGCCTATTCCTTATCAATTTATTGGTATGCAGTAAGAAGAATATCTAAAGGCTAGTACACAAAAGGGTTAAGTCTGTTAATGCTTGAGATTATTTTAGACATTGCGAGTTGGTAGGTTGGCTTACACCTTAATACAAAGGCATGAAAGTGATAAGGTGAAAGAGAGAACCCTGAAATCTGACAAAATCATGCATGTTTCAAAGTTTGCGCTTCGATGTTTTGGAGGTTAGTGTATTAGTTTATGATGGTGTAAATGAAGGAAAATTGTAAAGGGTAAGGCCAATGGCCAAACCTTGTCAGGCGTAAAGAGGATCGAACACTACAGTTCGATCTTTTTCCTTGAGTCCTTAAAAGCATGTTAATCATGAGGTAGAAGGTAAAGGGTAAGGCCAATGGTTGAACCCCGATAGGTGCAAAAGATCTTCAAACATATATGTTTGAACTTTCTTGTTAAGATTTTCTAATCACTTCAAGTAGGAAGTAAGAGGGATTAGCAATCCTCGACCACCGACAAGCATGAAGGAACTTGAGTAATTCCTCCATTCTGTGGAATGCTTGTGTTGACTTGGGTTGACCTATGCGGGTTAGTGACACATGGCAGGAAATGATTGCTCTAATGAATGATTCACATAGTTGTTGTGAATCACTTGAAGATCTATGATCGAATTTAAAGCAAGTCAAACCTGACATTTGTGTTTTAATATAAGGTGGGTAAATGGGGTACACTCTAGGCCATGACATGAATTTCAAGATTGATGGTCTACATTCAAATATCAAATTGTATCAACAACTAGGAAAATGGAATTATGGCTCAAAAAATGATATATTAGCTCCAACTACATTCTTGCAAAGGAATGGAGGAAATGGATGCCACAATTAATGTAAAAGCTAGCTATGAAAGTAGAGAGAGATTCAACAAACATGAAAAGGAGATAAAATGTAATATAAACCCCAGTGGGAAAATGCCAAAAAATAGCTAAGGCAACAAATGAGGTCGGTGGTGTTTGGCTTGAGGGAGATAGCTTGTCGAGGAAGCTATGCGGGAAAAGGAGAGATACAAAAAAAGAAAGAAAGGAGGATGGGAAGGAAGGAGAGAAAGCAGTGGCTAGGCATGTCACTCTCTCCAAGTGGTGGAGGTTGGAATGTAGAAAATCACACTGCCATTTCAGATTTATTGTATTACCGAATCCCTTATTCAAGTTTCATGGAGGACAAAGGAATTATGGAGCAGAAGCAAGGGCTCAAGACCCCATCTCAGGCCCTTGGAGGATACTTATGCAGGTATGATGTTCTATCTTTACTTGATTTTAATCACGCCCACCTGATATTTGTGTACGTGTGGATGCATTTGCATGTTGGACCATATTGTGTGTATTGAGAGCATTGGTTGTGTATTACATACATTGATTCTAGTGGGGCGATTTATGAGAGTTATTTTTATACCTAGATCGTATCTTTGAGTTTTTCGGGGCTGCAAGTGGATGATTTCACTATAAGTAAAATATACATATGCTATATTGGGAATATTGATTCAAATGGGTAATTTTGGTTGTTGCTAAAATTTGTGACTTAACCAATAGATTTCACTACTAAGTAGTAGTTACCATTAGAAATTTAGGCTTAAGTTTGAGATAAGCAATTTTGGGGAAGGTCAAAAACCTGTGAAGCCTATTGGTGTAATATTTATGTTTTAGACTAAGACTATAATTTTGGCTTCCCTTGACCATTTCATTGGTCTCTAGCTAAACCCTTGTGTCATAAGCCATTGTATGGCGATTTTAATGTTATCCCTAAATGAATGGAGCTTGGGATTTTGCATCCCTTTTGGTCATCAAACGTAGGTAACAATCATTTATATATAAGTTTTTGATACATACGAACTGGTAAAAATAATGGGTATTGGAATGCTTTGTTTAGTAGAATTTGAGTATCACACTCATGGTACTATTTGATAGTTTTTTAGATAAAATTTTGTATTGAAAAATCATCTTATTTTATTTGAATGAAAGATAGCAAAGGATATCATAGTATGTGCATATAACATTGTATATGATGTGAGAGTTATTTCAATCCGTAGTTTGACCTATTGAAGATTTTAAACTATTATTATGTTCTCTTTAATTATGCAATGTTGAAATAAATTGGGTTTGATAGGCTTGAAAATTATTACCTATCAACATAATGAAGATGTTATTTTTTGAAGATGATTCTCTATCAAAATGATGTTGTTTATCTTTATTCTCATATTAGTAAGGAAACCCAAATTTGTTTTATGAGTATAAGATATGTACTTGTAGCATGTAACTGTATGATTATGAGATCAAGGATTTCAATTTTGTAATTATCTATGTTGAGCGAATCTAGAAGTAGAAATCATACACACACAGACACATTATAGATTTTATATGTGAACTTGTCTAAAGTTATACCTATAAATAAATAGTGCATTATGAGCATACAAAACTTGACACCTAATTTTCCTATGGCCAAGTAATCTATGTGCAAGTAACTTTATTGTGTGATACATTCAAGTGCACTAAAATAACATATATGATACAATCCTCATTAAATGTTTTTATTTTCATTATGTTGAGTATTAAGCTTAATTTATTCAAATTGTAATATCCATGACTGAGTTTTGTCAAATTATCAAGGATCGATTCTATACCCCTTATGTTGTTAAGATATCCTTACCAAGGTTTTTAATCCCGGCTTCACCAAAGTGGGTGGTAGTCGACTATGAAACTGTATGGGGAAAGGACCCTAGAAAGGGTTGCATACCCACTCATATAGTTTATAAATAAAAGAATAGAGGTATAGGATGAATTGGAGGAGAGAAATGAGTTTAGCGTATGTCAGTGTTATTGGATTATGAGTGTGACTTCAAGTTACAGTCATCTTTGAACCTAAGGGTTATACCCCTTGTGTTAGTCAACCAAATGTATGATAGTTGAATTGTCTAGAAAGATTAAATATGTGAATTGTCTTATTAACCTTTCACCCTATGATCTTGTTAATGTTATACTATGACCTTTGTATTGTTTGGATTTGAACCACAACTATAATTATAATCATTTTTTTTAAGATATGATATGGCCACCTTCATCCTACATCATACTTGGTTATCTATTTTGTCAAGTGGTCCTTGAGTAGCGTTAAATTGGGATTGTTAACCATCATTCTCTATAGTAAAAAGAGAAGCCCTTACTAATTAACCGTTGTTGATCATTTTATGTATCCACTATACTGTTGTGAGTTGTTGTGCTTTAAACCTTGGTGAAATGTGTGATTGTTGTTCAATCAAATATGAGTTGGAGTGAACTCAAGTTGTTGAACTACGGAGCCTTTGCGCAATATGTAGACAAGGCCATTAGAGATGAGCCTCTGAGGAATTAGGTTTGGCCCCTAGGTCTTGTTCTCTTATTATTACTTAGATATTACTATTGATATATATATTTTATTATTTAACATGTAACTTGAATTATGTTACAGATTATTAATTAGATAGTTGAACTAACTAGATCTATCTCGGTGATGTGGATTCCATGTCTCCACTAGAACTCAACCATGATTGTCTCAACAATTGTTTACCTGACCAAGTTTGTATAATTGATTGGTCAAATGTTGCTATGCTTTCATGCAATGCATGTACATAAAGTAAACTTTTGTGAATTATGCAAGTGTTTGTGGTCAAAATTTGAAATTTGTGTCTTGTCCTTAAGTGTATTTTGGTGTAAAATTTTGGGCATTACAATGGATTATGTAATATGTCATCTTGAGAGTGTTTACTTCATTGTGTTCTTACTAGTTGAACATGCTATATTGATGTAATTAATTATTTACATATTGATTGTGCATTTATTATGGTTATCAAATAATGCTATTAAAGTATTTATGATGAGTTGTGTTGTGCAATAGAAATAGGTATAGAGGAGGGTGAACTAGGTCTTGGTGAATAGGAATTCCAACCTATATTCAATTATACAACAAAGATATAATGAAATAACTAAATTAGATAAAATAATTATGAATGTATGAATAATTATATTTTATTTAATTACCATGCCAATAAATTATTATTATTTTAGAAAAAAATTAATTAGGTGTAAAATTTATTTATAATTTTAATTTAAATATTGAATGTGCAAGTTGTTATTTTCTATTTCTAAATTGTAGATGAATTTTTTTCTAAAATTAGTTTGTGAATAGATTTTATAATTAAATAATTTTAAAAGTTAATATTTTATTATTAGATACTTTTCTAAAAAGATGTGCATAAAAGGAAGAAATATTGTTTTTAATAGAATAGGGAAAAAGATTTTAGTATTAAACAAAAATTAAATTAATAAGTTGGTTCATGTTAACTTTATGAATTGCATAGTAAGGTTAAACTAGATGGGCCTGGGGTTGGGACCCGTAACAAGACCAAAGCTTAGGCAAGTGCTCCTGTTAAAGATTTGTCTGCTATTGGGGATGAAGGCCTGAAGAATGTGGTGTGTGATGCGGAGGCTGTTGATATCCTGAAAAATATGTTGTTGTTGGGTGGGGTCCTCCTTTTTTGCTGACTTTTTGATGTTGTTTTGTTGTGGTTTGGCTGATATGCTCTAGTTGATTGTATCTTTCGGTTCAGTTGTTTTTTGTGTAAAGGGTCTAGGCCCCTTCAAAACCCGTTTTTTACCTCTAATCAAAATTTATGAACTGCATATCCTTGATTTTGCATTGTGCAAGTTTTTAAATTTATATTCTTGAATTATATACATTGGTAAAAGTTAATGAATTAGAATAAAAACTATATTTTATATTTAGATTTAGGAAAGTTGATTATTAAAATTATAATTAAATATATGATTAAAATTTTAATTGTCTTAGTGTTGACATGTCTTCCAAAAAAATAATGATGAAAAAAAGATAAATGCTCACTTGAAAGGTATTTTACTCTCTCAAGGGTTTCAATTCATTCTAAAAGGTCGTGTTTAGTTACTAGAACCCTCTAATTGACTAGCAAACAAGAGAATATTAATTATACTAGATATACTTGAAATATTTTTTTTTGAAGCATGCTTTTGTGATTTTACATTTTCTTGTTAATAAAGTTAAATGATATCACATGAAACTAAAAATGACATTGAAAAGAAGTTTATAATCTAAACCTTCTAGTTCTAAGCTTGAACATTGTTAAAATAAACAATTAAAGATAAGGCGTGGATAAAAAAGATGAGCCCATTACTATAAAACAAAGATATTTAATATCCAATGAATTTGAGTAAGATTTCAAACCATCTAAATCATGGTTGATTGTAAAACAATTTGATTAAAAATATTATAATCTTAAAAAAATAGATTAATAATATAATAAAAATAAATAAAAAATTTAAATGCACAAATTATAATTTATAAATTGATTATTTACACACACCACCATAATTTGATTTAATTTGATATAGATTCAAAACTACCACTAAAATTATAATATCATTATTAGTTTTATGTTGTTTGATATTAGATTCTAAATCTACTTTTATTGGCTTTTTAAAACTCCACTTATCATATTCCACTATTCACCTTTTTTTTTACTAATGCAATTCCATGTATTGTAAAGATATAATAATAACATTAATTTGACGCATATGTATGCAATTGGATTTAGTTAAATTTATACAAATGAATTTAATAACAAAGTATTATAATTAAGACACTACCTCATGTAGTCAACACCATCCCTTACACCTAAAGTGAAACTTTTCACTTTTGTAATTATCCATACACCTATAAATATGGTTGGAAATTGGTAAGAAAGGGTTTGTTAGAGAGAGAGGAATTTGATAGGTACTTTTAATTGATTGAAGCATGTAAAACATATAAATTTTCAATAAGTTTATTAAACATCAATATTTTTCATTCATAGTGAGGATAAAGCAAAAGAAATGATATTTTGAATGAGGGTTTGATTATTTAGTTGTGGTATTATAATGATTAATGGTTAAAGGTTAAAGGTAAAACTTGCTTATAATTTATTTCAATATCATCTTCATTAAATTATTATATTAAATTGAATTATAGTATTTTTAATCAAAAACATTGTTACATAGTAGTCATAGAAGTATATTACAACTACCTTAAGCATATTCATCTTCAATAGTTACATTTGCTATGACATTAAAGTCAAATTATACAATTAAAATTTACAATCAACTTGCATACACCTTTTCATTAGGTAATTCAAAGGTTGTATACAAATTAAATTAGTTTTGAGAATATAAACATATAACCTCAAAGAGCCTAAAAGAAAGAGATATAATAAAGTGTTTAGCTTTTTTATGTACATAAATAATTAGTGCAAATTAAGACTTTTCAATCTAATCTAATCCTAATTGATTAGTAATAGATCTAGGACTAACAACTAAACAAGAGATTCATACAATAAAACACAAACATAAAGATAAAATAAGAGAGAGAAAGCTTGAGAGAGGAGAAAATATATTATATGAACCTAGTGGAGTGATGAGCTAGGAAGGAATAGTTCTTACAATGTTGTTGAGGATTCGGTAGAGAAAGTTGGGCATTGATAGAGCTTAAATCTCTACCAAAGGGGCATATGTGTTCCTTGTAAGGGGTGCACCTATTCTTATCTCAAATTCCTATAAATTTTGGAGTGGAGAATCCTAGTTTTATTTTGAATCTAGGTTTGATTATCACCATTAAGATCTTACATAGAAATAGAGAAACTAATAAAATAATAGTGTTAAATCAAACAAACTAAAGTAGAATTAAAAATGCTAATATACAATAAAATTAGAAAAGTTATAAAAGAGTAAAATGAATATAAAAGAGAAAGAAAGTTTCTCAAAAAGTATGAAGGTCAATGTATTTGATTTTTGGTAAAGGGGCACAACTATTCCTTGTAAGAGGCATGGCTATTCCTTAGGTCTCAAAGAGTTAAAATTTTATAAGAAGATTTGTCACTATCTGCAATCACTTAAATTAATAATTATCATATGTCACACATCTACATAGAAATACCTACAAAATAGGAAAACTATAAAAAATAGTGTTAAAGAGAATCCTTCATTGTTTAGCCCCCTTATAGGTTTTTCAAGATAAGTTCAAAAATATAAATTGACGCAAAACTATCATAATTAGATGGTTGTAATGTAAACAAAGAGATAAAATGGCTAGGATAAGTAGAAACACACAAAACCTATTGGTGGTAGAAAAACCCCTAAGAGATGGAAAGAGAAAAGTAAGGGAAAGAGAAAGGAAATGGATGAATGTGAGGGTATAAGGGTAATGTTAATTCAGAAGATTGTGGGAGAATAGGATTATAAAAATAAGAAAAAATAGGAATCAAAAATCTATGGGAGAACGTAACCAAATAGCATAGCATTATGGAAGGACAAGATGAAAGGGCCACAAAAGAGCTAAGACATATTCCAATAAAGGCTAAAAAATAAATGTACAAAGTAAGAGAATTCTTCAAGGGAATCCAATTCTTAATATCTAGTAAAGAATCAAAAGAATAAGAACAAATAACTCAAGAGAACAAGATGAAATCACCATTATGGATTACAAAAATAGTAGAAAATTTGGTCTATTATACATTTTTAATTAGATTATAATCAAATTCTTAAAAAACATGCCAATTTTTCCATTAGGGTGAAAGCTCAAAGTTCTATCTCACTTTAGGTCAACTTGGCATAACTGAATTTAATAATTTCTACGTATAATTAAATTTTGGTAAAAAATATATTGTATTTGGATTCCTTCAAGCTCAATTAAATTTATGCCACAATTTTCTAGTTATAATTGTTCACTAGATACATATGTAACATCACTTTGGTGTAGCTACAACCTATCATGGCTTAAAGATGCCACAATTGAAAGGTTATAGGAAGGTATGGCTTGAGGGGGACTCTCTCAACATTATTAATAATTTGAAAAAACTCCCCCCCCCTTCGTGGAGTATTGAACCTTTCATATTAGATGTTATCAAAAATCTTAATTCTTTTGATGAGTATTATATATCTCATGTTTTCAGAGAAGGAAACGGTCTAGCAGATGTATTTGCTAACCTTGGTGTAAGGGGTACTAGGGAGTGGGGTGTGAGCCATCCCCTCCCTATGGAGGCTATTGTGTTCACAAATCATGATTTTCAAAACTGCCAGTGTGGATGATGATTTGTTATGGCTCAGAGCTTGCATGACTAGTATCACATGGCTTGCCATTATGTGGAGTGATGGTGTGGTTGATCTGTGTTGTGCTTATGGTACCTTATTGGATTTTTGTATGGGTCAAATTTTTAGGCTCATTATTTGCTCCTGCCATATTCTTAGTGCCACACAAATTGTGGGTAATTTTGGGCTTTCATTCTCGAAGTTTCTCCTCATAGCTTGAAAAGTTCTCAAACTTTTTAGCTTTGCAAATTCTTGAGCCATAGGAGGAGATAGGAATCATGCAAAGCCTTTTTACTGTGATTCTATGAAGAGAAATCAAGAGGTGTGGTGTATTTTAGAGAAGGGTAGGCTCACTCCTTATCTGGAAAGATTGCATGGTAACAATCCATAGGATACGACTCAGTTTGCTAAAGCCTAGAATAATCAAGTTTTGAAACTTGGCGAAACAAAGTTTGATGTTAATGAAGACTTTATTGAAAATATAACGAGGCTTCCTACTGATGGTAAGAAGGTGTTTAGAGAAAAAAATGAGTTAAGGGTTGTGATGCAGATAAATTTCAAAGGGTCCAAGGAACAAGACTTGAAGATGGCTAAGAGCAGCGGGTACCAACGTAGCTTCCTTAAAGCACTCTAGGGGGACATTGCAGAGGAGCTCATGAGATACATTACCCTTGAGGGTCATTTCTCTACGGTGAATTCCTATCATTTTTTGCTTCTTAATCATTTCTGCCATAAAAAGAGAATTTATTTCCCTTTTTATCTGTTACTGTCGCTAGAAAGTGGTCTGAAGGACCACAAAAAGAACCCCAAGAACTTGGTGTTGCATGTGGGGCTTATTATGTTAATTTCTGAGTATGCCAAATATTTTGTGGTGTCTAAAACGATTGCTACTCCCAAGGGTAAGCAATTAAAATCGATAGTGGAGTATGAAACTGCCTCTTATGAGGAGTCGCTTAGCAAGAAAGGGAAAAAGAGGAAAATTGTTCTAAAAGAGGAGTCTGTTTATGAGGAGGACACATATTATGTCCCAAATTCTCAAGCATCAATAGAGGTGGTCCCGCAACCCTCTGATGTGGGTAAGTCTGCGAAAGGGGCTTCGAGTTTGAAAAAGAAGGGTTATGAGACTTGCAGCAATGAAAAAGCTAATGATAAGCAGACTTCGAGCTTGAAGGAAAAGATTGAATTTTTCAGGGATACTTCCTCATTGGCTCCTGGTTTGGATTCCCTACCTAAGAAGGGTTCAAAGGTGGGTAGTAACAAGAAAATTACTATTAGGTCTGCTGGCTAACTGCAGGAGATGCAAGCTGCCTCTCCCTTGAAGGTGGTTGGTGGGCAGGGTGTTGTGGAGTCCCCGAGCATGGACCTTGAAATGCAGAAGAGAGACCTTGAAAATAAGATGAAAAGGAGGTTAGTTGTATAGGAGATTGCAAACTCTATTTAAAAAATCAAATTTCCTGCTACTGGTGGTAAGGGTAAGGAGGCTAGTATTAGCCAGGACAAGGTAAGCTCCTCTTAGGAGGATGATGTTGTGGGTAAGGGTGATTTTAACATTGACCGTGAAGATATTCTTGATGTTCTTGGGTTGGCCAGGGAGGGATCAATTTATTTGTTCAAATTGTTTAAATGGTTGTTTCATGAAATTAACATGACCAATATTAGAGTTCGGGGTGCGATGAGAAAAACTGGCGAGTCTTCTGTACAAAACCAGATTGATGCATTGTTTGACTCTCTAAATATAGTAGCTGATGAAACGTTGAAGATGAAACAAAACCTTGAGGAAAGAATCTTCACCCTTGAGGATCAAATGGAGAAAATATATGCTAATTTGGAGAAGGGTGGGGAGGGGATAAATTCTGCTGCAAAGCTTGAGTCTGTTGGCATTTCAAATCCTTTTGAAATTTCCAAGAAATGCAAGGGATCTGCTCCTGGAGAGGTTACTGGTGTTGGTGGTAAGTTGTTGGAGGAAGAGGTTTCTGTGGAGAAGGCTAGTGGGGGGTAGAATGTTTTGATTAGCAAGGTGAAAGAGGGTGGTCCTGGGGCTAGAACGAGGAACAAGACTAAGGTGTAGGCTAGGGCTCTTGTTGTGGATTTATCTGAAGTTATGGATGATGGTCAGAAGGTTGTGGCGTGCGATATGGAGGTTGTTGATATCCTGAAGAACATGTAGTGGGGATACTTTTGTGCCTCCTTTTTGGCTTATGTTGCATTGATGGTGTGTTGTTTTTTGGCTATTGTGTGCTTTTTGTTGGTATCTTTTGTTTCAATTGTCCTTTTTTGTAAAGGGTTTCAGGCCACTTCAAAACCCATTTTTTACCTCTAATCAAAAACATCACTTTGGTGTCAATTTACAAAAAAATACATATTTAAAATCACTTTGGGTGGTATCACAAACTAGCTAGAACTAACCAAAAAACTAAACATGTTGACACTTAGACTTATTTACCTTCATTAACATAGGAAATTAAAAGATAAATTTTGATGTCTTTTCTATATTTCAACAAAGGAGCTCATTGAGGATCTCTCAGATTAAGTATAATTGATGAGAAAAATAATACAAAGGTAATAAGGAGCAAAGACATGCATATATTTTGTACTTTTTGAGCCCTATGAGGCTAGGCTCCATCAACCTTAGCTCATAAGAAATAGAAAATGGGATTTTGGTCCACAAATTGAAAATGGGACATTATGTTCCTCAAAAATTCTAATTCAAAATTTTCAAAATTTCTTGATTCTTCCCTAATGACATCCCATTTAGGTAGGTTTTTTAAGTTGGAAAACAAGACACTGAAGACATCGTTGAGCAAAACATAGCGCATCTTGTTGCAAAACACTTGTAGAGCATAATATTGTAAAGACATCATCTAAACTAGGGGTAACATAGATGAGTCATGTCTCATCCCTTAGATATATGTATAGGGAAAGATATGAATGACAAAATGTAAGCAAATATAAGGAAGAAAGAAGAGAGGAATGTATGTAAGAATTATATATAATACTATACATGTATAAAGATTAGATAAAGGATAGCAATAGTATAGGGGGAGATATAACATTATACTATTTTGATCTGATTAATACAATGGATACTAGAATTCTATCTATATAATCTTATCTATTATTCTATGACTGTATAAGTAAGTTAATCCTATCTTTGATTCTATTGGTGTTTCCCTTTATATGATTGATTTCAGGGAATAAACTACAACACTTAGAAAGTAATTGGGGATCATAAATTTGGTTTGTGCATGTTTCCCCAAATTTCTTGCTAGCATTGGTTCTATTGTCGAGACCCTGGTTAGGTGATATAAAGGATATTAACACCTAAAATTTTAAAAATTTAGAATTGGACATAAGTGAAGAAAATACAAAATAATGAAGATATAAAGATCTACGAAACCTTCCTCTTTGTGCTTACCTTATGAGAGGGGGTTAGGCACCAAGGGAATGGAGAACGGAAAGGGGATGGATTCTAGAAGGAATCTCTAAAGAGACGTGACCTCTAAGGAAAAATTACCAAATAACTATCATGGGAAACAATAACAGGAGTAATGAAACCCCAAATCAATCACATCCGTGACAAAAGGAGATAAGAAAACCACAAGAAAGATTAGAGAATAGATTGAATTAGTAAGAAAATTAAACATGGCTAGCCCAAATGGAGAAGAGAGAAAACAACAATAGAGGATTGAAAGAGAAGAAAGATATATAGAAGGATGGAAATTGTGGAGAAGATAAGAAGTGAGTGTGCCAAAGAGTGTGTTGTTGAGCATGCCAAAGGGGGTGTTGCCAAGGAAAAGGGAAAAGAGAATAAAGAAGAAGATTGGGAAACTCAGAAAAATTAGAATTGTGTTGGGAAAATTTAGGACAACTCCTAACCAATATAAAGAAAAAAATTAATGATTATAGGGAATCTAGAATATTGCTATTAGGACCTTGTAATAATATAAAGAATCCATTACTACTATAACCTTCTAAAAGTATGAAAATCAGGTTAGACCTATCAAACCTTACCATCAACCTGGATGATAGATTTATGGAATTTCTAAAAACTCTAGAGAAGACTCCATCATTTCAAGAAGAATATTTAGAATAATTAATCAATATAAGAATATAGAAATTAAAAGAGGAAGAAATAAGGAAAGGTGGAGAAAATAGATTAAATTTGGGCAAAGAATTATGTTTACAAAAAAATAAGATGATACTAAAAAATAAGAAAGTGAAAAGACATTTTCAAGAGTCACAACCCCCCGACCAAGATCCATCCCCTTAGTCATATAAGAGTTGAATAATTTTAAAAGAAGATGTATTGCAAGACGAGGAAACAAGAAAAGAAGCAGTGTGGGAAGAAATATTGGGAAAATAATATTTTGATATAAAATTAACAAAGAGACAAAGGTAGATAATAAAAACCCTCATACTTTTAGAAAGATAAAGTGATAGAAGAAAAACTTAGTCCACAAATCTGAAAAGTTGAAATTGGAGAAAGAAAAGATATGATGGAATTTGCAATCAAGATCCAAATATTTGGCAAAGATGCAACAAAGGATGTAGAACACATGCTTTTACTAGAATCCCTATGGGAAAGGCAGGATATAGATGAAAATAAGCCAACATTACTTGACTTTGTATCCTCACTCAAAAAACGGGTATTAGACTATTATAAGAACTATCCTAACCATAGGAAAAGCTAGAATGAGGTAAAATAAGACTTCCTAGCTAATTTTGACACTTTGGGCATTCCAACAAAGAGTGTAAGTCAAATGAGAGACCTAGTACAAAGGAAAGAATACTCAATAAAAGAATATGATAAATGGTTCAAAGAAGTTTTCCTCAAGCTAGAAGAGCCATTAACATAAAGACAAAAGATAGAATGGTTTATTTTTGGACTTCAAAAAGACATAAGAGTAGCCTTAGATGGAAGAATATTCAATACCTATACATATCAAGTCACCATGGCATACCGCATTGAAACTCAAACCTAGCGCAAACCTCAGAAGGATGATATGAAGGATAACATTAAGAAATTATAAATTGCGGTAGAACAACTAACAATATAGAATTCTATCTTAGCAAGAGGAGAAACAAAGAAAACTAAAGAAATCAGGTGCATGTACTGCTCAAGAGAAGGTCACCTCTGGAGTGAGTACCCTAAGGCTCAAGGAGAGAGAACCATTATTGAACTACACATAGAATTAAAGACAGTTTCAATAAAAAAAAGCTCAATATATTGTGGGACTTGCCAAGAGTGGGATAGTCACCTCACCGAGGATCCTACAAACCAATTTCAAATATGGAACACCATGAATCATCATGACCTTAAATTCCCTATGAATTAGAACTATGATATAGACATAGAAAAGAATATGGTATATGCCAAAGGATTGGTGGAAAGACCTCTATGATGCAGGATATATGCACCCACCATGGAGGGATAATAGAAGTGCATATGTGTTACAAAATATCCTACCACAAAACTATATAGGAGATAATAGATAATCCAATTATAGAGGAGGAAAAAGACATGGTAGAAATAACCACTAGAGGAGTGATGCAACATGTTACAATTGTGAAAAAATAGGTCATCCTGGGGTAAACCCACAAAAGTGGTTTATAATTCGAGTGAGGAAGGAAAACTTGCAAAAAATGACCTCATGCAAAAAAAAATGGTTTTTGGGGTTCGAATGAACCAATAGGTTCAAGCAAACCAAAAAAGGGTTCAAATGAACCTTGGTTTGAGCAAACTAGTTAAATAAAAGGTCCCACCATTCTGCCAAAAAACACAAAGAAAACATGTTTTGAAAAGGGGGTTCGAATGAACCTTGGTTCGGGGTTCGCTCGAAGGCCCCTTTTCCCTCCTCCTCCCCCTCAGGCACCAAAAAAGTCTAGAATTTTGCGCTTCAAAGCTCAAGTTGAGGATGAAAATGGAGGAGACTTCACAAACCCAACTGGATGATGGTAGTCCTCAGAACAAGCTATCCAACAAATATAATTTTAATATGTTTTAGTTTTATTATGTATTTATTTTTTTAGTTTTATTAAACATAGGTTTTTCACCGAAAATCAAGCTCTCTGTTCTGCACATGCGGAAAAATAGCAAATTATAAATAAAAAATTTAAAATAATATGAGTGCACCAAATATTGAAGTCCTTGATCCAACAAAAAAAATTTGAATTTCGATACATACAAAAAAAGTTACGTTGTATATGGGTCCACCTATGTATGAATTGTAATTGGTTTGACTTTGAAACTTGATTAAGGAAAAAATATTCATTAAAAAACTATGAGACCAATTGGAAGCACTAGATATCAGAGTTACAAATCTAAATTCGAAAGAATTAGAATTTTATCCTTCATAGAAAACAAATTATGTTGTATACGATGAGCATCACTCCTTAAAAATGTTGTTTTCTGAAAAAAACTAGTTTTCAAAGGAGATGGAAAAAGAAGTGCAATCTAATTCTAAATTTTTTGAAAAAAATATATTTAGAATCTACAAAAAAAATGTCAAAAATCACTAGTTTGCATCATCTTCAAATTCCTCATGGTTTAGTCGCTATAGGTGCCCGGAAGTGAAGATTTAGTTAGAAAAAATTATTTGAGTGTCCAGTTTGGCCAAAAATTGTAAACCACTATTGCAGGATCACCCCATGTCATAAAATGTTGGTAAAAAAGAGAGGATAACATGTCCTTTTTTGGAGATGATTCACATGATATTTTTAGATGTGACAAGGCACAACAATACTATCAGAATACAACACGATCTACAAGATCTATAGGACAATAAAGGATCCAAAGTGATTAGAAGAGTACCACAAGGAGTAAAAAACTACCAAATAATAGATAACTAGTCCTTAGACACATCAAATGAAGATTATTCCAGAGATGATCGACCACCAAAAATAAGTAAAAAGAAGTATGAAGCAAAAACAAACAAATCTATAGTACTAACTAGATAGGGAATAGATAGCAAAAATAACAGTAGAGAGATTAAATAAATTACTGAAGAAATAGACCTGGAAGAAGAAGAAGAGTATGAACACTTCTAGCCAAATAAGAAACAACATGATAAAATAGTGGAAAAAAGAAAGGAAATAGATTATACAACAACAAAAAGATGAAATAACATGTTTTTCAGAAGAAGTAATGATGTTGAAGAGTTTAGCCTCATTACCTCAACAAAAATATCTTTTAGTAAACTTGAAACAATTAAGGAAGTATTGGAATAGACAGAAACAACAAGTACATCAGATTGCAAAAGACTAGAATTGGAAAAATGGTCCACTATTAATTACTATAAATTTGAACAATAATAAAGTTAAACATGTAATGATAGATCTAGGTGTGGACCTTAATATCATCCTGGAAACTAAGAGGCTAGGAAGACCTAAGATCATTAGAACACCTATGAATATTAGTCTAGTTGATGGTTCTAACATGGAAACATTAGAAACATGGAAGAATGTAGAAGTAAACATAAAAGGGATTACACAAATTGTTGATTTTGAAGTTGTAGAGATGAAAGAGCCTTTCAATACTTTTAGAGCATTGCTTGGACTCAAATGGTTTGTAAATTCCAATGGGATAGTAGACTGTAGAAAGGAAGAAATTTCTTTAGTGGATGATAGCAGAATAATACACATCCCCCTTAGAGAAAGAGAAGACAAAACATATATAGAGGAAATTGCACAAGATAGAGAAGAAGAATATCCAAAGAACCTCTACTTCATTTCCAAAGCCTACACATTATCACAACATAATCTATTTGGATTCAAAAGGGTATTCATGATACACAACCATCCACTCACCACATCTGAGAAAGAATAGCTAGAAAGGACAATGAACCTAAACCAAATCCAAAGAGGTATTTCACGTATTAAAATACCAATATTTTCTAGAGTAGGTGACCTAAAAGAATACATTATAGGCATGGAAAGAACATTTCAAAATGAAACTATCAAAATTAGTGCCTTTCAAGACACTTTGGTATATAATGTTTCATGTTGATGGTACACACAAACATTCTATTCCACATGAAACACATTTTAGATTTTAATCAAGGCTCAATATCTATAAGTAGATGGTAGAAACAATATAATCCCCAAATATGAAGGAACTATCACCCTAGAAGAACATATTGAAACTTGCATCCATATATGGACAAAAGATGGAGAATATGATCATTGTCTCTATATACAACTTTTATTGGACCCTAACACCAATAGTCCAAACCTGGTACATCAATCAAGAAATAAGAGGAGAAACTAAGGACTAGAAGAAACTCCAAAATGACTTCAACCATACATTTCCTTTTGGGGCAAAAACAAGCACATATATATTGCATTAAGAAAAATTAAGGAAATCATATTCACCTTAGCCCCATAAAGTGCCCATTTCCCACAACCAACAAACCCACCACCCTAAAGTCAAGGGATTTGGAAACTAATTGAATGGATGGAAAAAAAAAACACAACAAGTATCAAATCAATGTTGTGCCATCCAAAAATATGAAGAACAACTGGACCCAAAGTAAGAGATCATGGTGGAAGAAGGGGAAAGGTAAATACACATAAACAAAGAACCTAAAGAACAATACTATAACCAACCTCTCTGATCAAGGGAACAAAACATAGCTCATGAAGGAAACACTAAATTGGCCAAACTAGGGGATTATTGAGATGAGTTAGTGGTAGCATTAATTATTGAAATATTGACAGAATATCAAGAACTATTCCCACACACATACATAGAAATGAAAGGCATAAAAGCAGAAGTAAGGGTAATGAAAATTTAGTTAAAAGAAGACACCAAACCCCATCGAAAAAGACCTTATCACCTACAAGAAAATGGGGTGAGTGAAGCACTAAATAATATTATATAGGCAATAATTTGACCAAGATGTGCAATGCAAATAGGATCGACTGGGACATTCAAATTCATGTGATTCTCTAGGTAATACCACACTATTTTTAAAATATCCACCAAACACACCCCATTTGATCTCTTATATGGCATGGAATCCAACATACCAATACATTTTATGGTCCATAACCTTCACACAACACTAAACTTAAGACTAACCAAGGACAAATCAATCAAACACCGCCTCAAAGAATTGGATAAACTAGACAAAGAAAGACAACTAGCAACACATCACCTCTGGATTGAAATATGTAGACAAAAAGAATGACACAATCAAAATCTCATGAATAAACAACTTAAGGTTAATGATACGGTCTTGATCTGTGATAGTAAATTAAAAATATAGGGTAAAATTAAAGTCAAATATATGTACAAGGAAAGATATGAATGAAAAAATGTAAGCGAATATAAGGAAGAAAGAATAGAGGAATGCATGTAAGAATTATATATAAGACTATACATGTATAAAGATTAGATAAAGGATAAGAAAGAGTATAGGGGAAGATATAATATTGTACTATTTTTTATCTAATTAATACAATAGATACTAGAATTTTATCTATATAATGTTATATATTATTTTGTGAATGTATAAGTAAGTTAATCCTATCTCTGATTCTATTGGTGTTTACATTTATATGACTAGGTCCAGGGTATAAACTACAACACTTAGAAAGTACTTGGGGCTCAGAACTTTGGTTTTTGTTTCCCCAAATTTCTTGCTAATAGGTTCCTCCCATGAACCAAATATTATGTGACGACTTCACTTCTTGAATTTACATCCTTGTGACATTTATGGTATCAAGGGACAAATTTTGGATGGTGTAGAAATATTTTGTTAGGTGAAACCACTTAATTGATGTTGATTTTGGTGTGAAACATATACCCTCAAAATTATTACTACCCACTTATTCACCATTTGTAGCTAATAAATTATGTTAGGAATGAGTTTTAAACCTATAAAATAAAATAATTCCTACCAAAAACAATTAGAAAATATACCACGTCTATGATTGATAATATTTTTAGGAAACCCTTGTAGCATAAGCACCTTCATAAAGAATAATTCAGCCACATGATGTGTTTTGAATTAAAAATAAGTGACAAAGAAGTATGAATAATCATTTATCCTATCCACAACATGAACTAAATATTTCTTGTACCTTGTAAAAACTTGTCATGAAGCCTATTAACACATTTTTCCACTTTTGATGGGAAACAAGTGATGGCTATAATGAACTTACTAAAAAATCATGTTTTTCTCCATTTGGCTAGTAGGTGATATTCTTTATGACGTGTTTGAGATCCTCCTCACCAAATATCATCCCTAATAATCTCTCTTATATAACTAAAATTACTATAGGATCTAGAGTGTCACACTATAAGTGCATTATGTAGAAACTTTAAAAATATGCTTCATTTTACATTCAAGCTCTAGGAATATTATACCATTCTACAAAATAAGAGCATATACTAGTACATACTTGTCCCCTTTGCATTTCCTTGCAAAATTTTAGTAACAAAGGTATTCTCTTACAATGAACATACGTGATAGAAGTAGATAAAATAATATACTAGAAAAGACATCAACAACTACAGTCTTGTTGCCCTTAATACAATCTATTTAAAAATTATGATCTTGGAGTTTCCTTACACATCCTTATTGTAGAAATTCCAATTCATGGCAACCCAATGAGAACTTAAAACCATTGTAATATGTCTCAACCACATAACTACCATGAACCAAGTAATATTTGAGTTTCACTATAATATGTTTGGTGAGAGTAGAGACTGAAATAACCTTATTGTTGCCTTGTCATTTTCCACTCTACTCGATACCAATCTCCCATTTCTATCTTGTATCTCATTGATTAGATATTTTGGATCCTTCTTGCTTTCACAAAATTATGGATTTTTTTGTGTGTTGAGATCACTAGCTTCCAACCATGTTTCTCTTGCCTTTTCTCTCCAGTAGAGCTCTTCATGAGCTAGTATCTTTGCATTCTCTATCATTAGTAATATTTCTTTATGGAATTCCTCTTGGTACATTCCAAATCGGATGACCTTTTCATTTAACTCAGCTATTTCACTTCCAATTCTCTCTTTTTTCCTTGAATATATTTTAAAATGACTTTTCATTTAATTCCTTCAACTTCCCTTTTAGATATGTCATATTTTTAGTGAAGATATAACATTTTGTTCCTCCTATTTTAGGAGCATCTTCCCATCATGCCTGATTAGTTTTATCAAATACTCCCTCCTCAACCACATTCTTTCAAACTTAAAATAACCTTTAGCTAGTGGAAAATCCTCTCCAATTGTTAGCTCCACTAGAAAGTGGTATGAGATCATAGTGAGAATAATTTTGTATTCAAATCATATCAAGGTATTTAGCCAATTTTGTGAGATGAGGAATTGATCTAGTTGCTTGACGATATTAGTGAAGCCAACCCATCAATTTGTCCATGTAAATCTCCCATTCTTTAGTGGGATGTTGCACAATCTAATAGATTCCATAAAAATCCTAAAATCCCTCATAGTCACACTTTTCATCCTTAATCCTCTAATTTTTTCATCCATTCTCAAGATTTTATTATAATCTCCTCACAATATATATTTATTATTATGTTGATTGTTGATTCTTACTGCCAATAATTCCCATAATTTCCTTTTCTCTTGATTTATAGGCCCATAAATGCAAAAAAAATGTTGGTAGATGGTCAACGCTCCCCTCGAGATTCGTGACATGGACTAACCACCTCTTGTGGATTCGTTAAATCTAGCAATTGTATCGGGCATTAAAAGGTCGATCTTTTGGTGCAACGACAATTATGGGCCAACAATTGGTATCAGAGCCAAAGGTGTTGGGTTCAAATCCCCTTGGGTAATGCTAAGGGGGAGTTTGTTGGTAGATGGTCAGCGCTCCCCTCAGGATTCGTGACATGGACTAACCACCTCTCATGGATCCATTAACTCTGGCAGTTGTATCGATCATTACAAGGTCGATCTTTTGGTGCAACGACAATTGTGGGCCAACAAAAATGTGAAAGATAATTTAGAATTGTAGTGCCTTACCTCACCCATAAGTCAGCGTTGTCTATTTATTTGATATCCAATTTGGCTAGATTCCATAGGATGTCGAGCCCTCCCATAGTCCCAATTGGTTCACTAAAGATACCCTTCCAAATTCTATAGTGTCTTAGGAACTTGATTGCCTCTGTCATATGAATCTTCGTTTCTTGCAAAAGTACAATTTTGGCGAACATTTTTTCCAAGTGGTGCTTGGTCATGCACATTTTGTTAGGGGTGTTTAAGCCCCTAACATTGCATGTGGCGATCTTCATTAATCTCCAAGGGAGGGGTTTCCTCCCTTGGATCTCAGCATATATTCTTTGATGTTCAATAGCCCTTTCTCAACCATCAACTCCTCCCTCTTTTGTTTGTTAATTTTCCTTTCTCTCCTCTTCTCCAACCTCATTTTTGATTTGTGGATTTGGATGCCAATTGGCTTATGCATCTTGGATCAAACATTACCAGCTTATCCAACTCCAAGTATTCTTCTTCCATCCACTCTTCTTCTTCATTTTCCTCATTGATGTCCCTCTTTTGTTCCTTACCTCTGTCTTCCTCGAATGTTGTTTCTGCCTTACTAACTTTTGTATCTCTTTTGATCCCTTTTTCCTCTCTTCTTACTTCTAAGTTAGGCATTCTTTGAGGGCTAGTTGTCCCCTTAGTAGGGAATATCTCCATCCCTTTCTCTTTCTCTTTATCCTTCATCCCCTATTCCTCATTGATTTCTTGCATCCATTTGATGTTTGAGATTCGTGCCTTTTTTGGGAGCACTCTACCTCCCAATGTCTCCTAATCTTTCACTCTACATAGGAAAATTTCATGTCTTCAATAATTGTCAGTTGCATCCATTCTCCAAAAGGGGTGTTCAAATAAATTTCCAACAAGATGGGCTTAATGTGTGCCACCTTGATTCTGGCATAGATATATGAGTTGGTCTTTATATATCACTCATCCACTACCATGGTCAATCCTATATTTTTCTTGATAGCTTTTAATTGTTGCCTTATCCAAAATTCTAAGGGAAAATTGTAGTCTCATCCATATAGGTTTTATTTGCGTAATGCATTCGAGTGGGTTAAAGTTTGGGACCCATTTTTGGATGTATAGAGTCAATTCTTCCATCATCCATAAATCCTCCAATATTTCCACCCTTGATTCTTCACTTGAAAATTCAACATAGAAGAATCCCTTCAACATGAATCTTGGTGTCGAGCTATTCCTCCAATTTATTTCTATCCATTCCCCTACTTGAACTCAACTAAATTTCCTTCAAAATCTTCCCACTATTCCATTCCTCATCATCTTGGTTACCAGAATGTCTTCCTAAAATGACACTTTGACTACTCTCTCTTTTCCTTTTGCATATTTGGACTCGCCGTTCTCATTCTCTAGCAATGTGGGGTTGATCTGAGTCCTCATGTTTCCTTTTGCGTATTGCAAATTATTGAACACCAATAGATTCTGCTCCTTTTCAAATTTTATCAAACTTTTCCTTTTTTTTTTGAAACTCTGCACCATTTATATATATAATATACATATATATATGCATACATATATATACATATATACACATACATATATATACATACATATATATCCATTCCCTTGTCCACATGGTATCAAAGGATGTGTCATGCTAGCATCACTGGTCACGTTAAAAAGTTTGTCTATACACTATACGGTATAGGGAGCTAAACCAATTCCTACAATCTAAAAAAATTAAATACACACACATACATATATATGTTTATATGTACATATATATATGTATAGATGTATATATACATATATATCTATATTTATATATACATATATACATATATGTATGTATATATACATATATGCATATATATAATAATGAATATATAGATATATATGTACACATATGTATATATACACATATGGATATAAATATATATGTATATATGCACATATATTATAAACGTGTATATATATATACATATATATACACGTATGTATATATATGTGTATATATACAGATACATATATGCACATGTATATATATGTATATATACACACACAAATATATATGCACGTATATATGTATGTATGCATGTATATATACGTACATACATACATATATGTATATATACGTACATATATACATACATGCATATATATATATATACATACATACATACATACATACATACATACTTATACACATACATACATACATATATACATACATATGTGTGTATATATATATAGATATGATCAATTTTATCTTATATATACATTTAAGGTTGTTGTATGATTCATGTGCTTCCATTGACATCAAAGTGGAGGAAAAATATAAATTATATAAATGTATATTTTGAATTCTTAAGCTTCATTTTACACCGCTTTTTTTAGATGTCATGAATACACAATTACAACACTCAATTGAACTTGTTTGGCAGACTAAGTGAATCCTATTCTAATTCGCATCATCTTATTGCCACTTTACATCTTCATAGTTCTTCCCATCTATAATATACAACATTTCCCTTAAATATAGGCTTTTGAAGATGTGATCATGTCCCTTAAATTGGATCATATGCACAATTTCATCCATCATTTTCAAAATTTAAAATCTCACTTTTCGAGTCAACCCTTTTAGAAATCAAACTATTAAGACATTGGCTTGCACATTTTACCTCAAATTAAACAACCAAGGATCTATATTTAAGGACATCTCTTAGGTCATTTTAAGCATCATAATATAACTATTATCATGGATTATCATTACTTGCTATCATGAAAAGACATTTTTAAGTACTTGCATCAAATAAGCATAAAACATTAACAAGCATCATCATTAGCATCTTCTTTTTTTTTGAAGAAATGTACTTCACGGCGAACCCCCGCGCACACCCCCCAGCTAGTCAAGGAATGGGCACAAAGTAAACCGTCGACACCACTTCGAGTGCCTAACTCAATGGGGACATCAAGTGGGGCCTAGCACGATAGAGGTGGCCAGCCTAAGGGAATGGACCTCGAGACCTCCCACATGAAGGTATACAACATACAACCACTTGAGCTAGCCCTCCATGCCCTCATTAGCATCTTTGCACATTATCATTGTATGCATGGTGTACATTGATCCTATACATTGATATAAGGGCATGAGTCATAATCAAGATAAATCATGATCTTCAACCTTTTTCCTTCAAGCAAGCCCCCCAAAATGCTTTTACACATCATTAGGATTTTACATATAGGTATACATACAAGAAAACAAGTTTCATAGATTAATAGATGTAGATGACAAATCCATGTGTTGTATGATAAAGATTAGATTGTGAGCTTGAATTCATCCTACATGATAGAAACCACATTATTAAACCGCATGATAAAGGGGGTTGGAAAGCACTTTATTCTCTACAAAACAGGTGTAGAAATGCTGAATTATGGGATTGGAAAACCAAGAGAAATTTGTTTGGCTTACTTGTGACCCCAGTGGTTCTATATGGGTGTGAAATTTGGGGCAACAACATGTCAGATCAGAAATGGAGGCAAGTGAAAAGAATTCAAAAGCACCTAATTGTTAGCAGCGTTAAACTAAAAACTGTGATACTCTATGAGATCTTATTGGCGGAGATAGGCACCTTCCCCTTGGAAGCTTCTGCGATGATTTAGTTACTAAGTTACTTGTAGAAGGTCCAAAATATGGAGAACCATCGTTGGCCTAAGCCAATTGTAGAAGAAAAGTTGGATAGAAGAAATAATACATGGATGAAACAAAACAAAAAATGGATGGAAAAGTGGGGTGTGAATATGCAGGATTGTCCAAGTACAAATGAATAAATAAAAAAGTATGTGAAGCAAAAATTCAAAAATGCTATATGGATAAAACAACCAAGGCGAAAAAAAAGATTACTACATCAAAGAATTTAATCCTAAGGGGGACCATGAAGAAAATGCCTATATAGGAGCAAATATTAAATGGAGAGCAAAGATGTTGATAGCTCAGCTTCATACTAGATCACATCATCTTAGATGTGAAACAGGCAGGTGGATGGTTCCTAAAGAAGAGTGGGAAAAAATAATATGTCGTTTTTGCGACATGGGTTTGGTGGAGATAGAATGACACTTTGTTATGGAGTGCTCAACGTATAAAGATATTCGGGTCAGTTATGAGGACACCTTACAAGTTGATAACTTAAATACCTTGTTTGAGGAGGAAAGGTTGGTCAAATCGACAAACTACATCATCAAAATTCACTGTCGCAGGGCTAACCTCGAACAAAGATCTCAATCTGCTTAGGGTCTTTTCTTTTTGCTGGCAGTCTTGTGTTGTTCCTGGGGTCCCTTAGATTGTTGTGGCCTCGTGAACGTTATTAAAATATTTCATTCATTCATTCAATCAAAAAATAAAATTAACAATCACATTAAAATAACTAGAAAGTTCTTATTTCTCCCATTTACATTTGCTAATTTCAAATCATTAATTAATATAAAATTAATTTCAACTATTAAATCAACATAAACATTAAACTCCTAAATACAATTCACTCAAATGACTCAAATAAAAATTATAAAAGTGTACATGCACTCCAGGCTATTTGGAATGAATCTACCAGATTATTTGAGTCCCCTTAGGGAACGTCCTTCTAAATTAACTATAAAGATGCGTTTATTTCTTTACACTTCTTTTTAACACGTTGGACTAATTCTCCAAATAAATTGAGTTAATAGCTTGGTTAAAAATAAACTTACTGAAACTTGACAAATTCAAAGAACGCGAATTAATCTCCAAAACCCAGTAAATAAACTCCAGAATTCCTGCCTTTCTAGAAAACCAACATGACTATTAACTATTATTCAAAGCTCACAAGCAAAACAACAGGCGGCGGACCAAGATAGGTAACAAAAACGTGTTTTGCACTACAAAGGTGCAACCTCCTCTCCAACCGGCGACAGAGTGACTGGGTCAGAATGCAACCGCACCTACTCCTTGCAGTACAGTTTGATTAGTACGCGTACTACTATCTACAATGAAATCAATAAATGTCCTTTAACCGGTTGGATCGGTGTATAATAAGCACAAGTCCAGCATAATTGTCCTGGGTTAAACAGGATAAGTAACCAGGTGGATCAAATCACCAGACCTTTTATTTTTCAAACGGGGATAAAATAGGGTACCCCATATGGAGGGGAGGCCTGCAAGTAAAACCCAGTTGGCCATTGATGCATATTGATCAAGCTGGAGACGCTTTTCATTGAAATTTTTGATGCGTTTAGAATAATTCATCGTTTAAGGCCTTTTCTCCAGCTGAATTCAGCCACGATTTGTTCAAAATTGGAGCTTTGATCGTATAATTTATACATCAATAGCGATATTATTAATTCAATTTTTTTAGTTGCACAGAAATGGCCCCGGGTACGAGGGACCTGCAGCTGACAGGCATTTTGAAAGACGATGGATTTGATGACTCTATTGACTTAGAAGCGGCTCCCCTCTTGGGATCTTCTTCTTCTGACGGGAGATTGGAGAATGCCAAGGGATTGGAGAACTTGGAGATAAATGTAATTGGCATGACCTGTGCTGCGTGTTCTAGTTCTGTGGAGAAGGCTCTGTTGAATTTGAATGGGGTTAGTAGGGCTTCTGTGGCTCTGCTTCAGAATAAGGCTGATGTTACCTTTGATCCCTCCAAAGTTAAGGTAAGTTCTTGATCATACCAAATTTGTTTTTAAATGTGAATTCATCTGATTGGAGAGCGCGTAGTCAAGATTGATCAGAAAATTGAAATCTAAGGCGTAGAAATTTTGAATGATATATAAAAATAACTTCTTTCTTAAGGGGACATATTCAGGATCGATCATAAGATTGAAATTTAAGAGTTATAAATTTGAACACCATATATAGGTGAACTGCAGAATTCTATTGTTTCTAAAGGAGAGGAAAGTCAGGGATCACCCTAAGGGATACAAAAGTTGAACAATAAATGTAAGTAGAGCTC
Organism: Sequoiadendron giganteum; assembly: GCA_007115665.2. Lineage (NCBI taxonomy): Eukaryota > Viridiplantae > Streptophyta > Pinopsida > Cupressales > Cupressaceae > Sequoiadendron > Sequoiadendron giganteum. The sequence continues at coordinate 514,557,674 of CM021108.1, read as the reverse complement.
TCAAATGCCTTGTTTCTAAAGGGGTCGTATTCAGGTGTCGTCAAGAGATAAAAATCTAATGGTTACGAAATTTGAACAACATATATATGGGTGAAAACCCATTTATTAATAAAGTGGGGTTGACACTCCAGGTAGGTGCCTGATAGGATGGGATCTCAAAAGTTACCTTTATCTTTGTAGGAAGGACATTATCGATCTACTCTAAAGCAACAGTTTCAAAGAATTATATAGATCCCTATTAGACACTACAAGGAATTTAGCAGAAGCGTTACCCTAACCAATAGATTCAATGTTCAGAAAAAGTCTGGCTATAAATTTGTTGTGGGTTCTGCATGACCCTGATTGAATCAGTTTTCGTCTTCCATATATGAAAACATATTTTGGCACTTTATCTCTGGAAACATAGTTCAATTGTGGAAACTGAATATAAAGAAGAAAATCATTGTTTACAAAACATGTGGCTTTACATTTGTCGTGGGTTTTGGGGGATCCCGTCTTGTATTAAAATTTATCATCCTTGTACAGAAACATTTGAAAAGAACTATTGAAAATGTCCTATTCTGTATATTTTGTTTTATTTCAAAATATGAAGGTGTAAATTTGCCTATTTATATCTGCCAAAACATAATAATAAATTTTATAAGATTTTTTTCTCTGACAATTTTTTCTTTTCAAAATTTGTCTTCTCCAAGTTCAAATATAAATCATATATTTAGGTTAACACTAAGTTGCCAAATCAGAATCAGGTATGGTATGAGTAAATGGGTATGGTATGTCAGTACATCAATTTTTTTGGGCTGGGTACATTCTGGGTATGGCTGTACAAAAAACATATAAAAATCATAGATATATACATTTTGCAGTCTAGAAACAGGAACTAAGTTCAGAATACCACATATCATGCATATGCTAAACAATTCTACCATAAATATTAGAAATTTGAAATACAGAATACTAACTCAATATCAATTTGTCAAAATCGAATGTTATGATAGATATTCATTGTTCAATATTAAAATAATACATTCAGTAATCAGTTTCGTATGGGTCTTTATCAAGGCCAACACCATGACCATTATTGACTTTAGATAATGTACGTAGATTAGAAGAACCACAAGCAACTCCACTGCCATTCACAACAAAAATATGCTGGCTAGTAGATTAGAAGAACCACAAGCATGCCATTCACAACAAAAGTATGCTGGCTATTTGGCTACTCAAAAGTGAAAATGACTGCAGAATCAGAGGAAATTCATGGCACTGCTTACTCTGCTGATTGAATCTTTTTGTTTGTTAAGCAAAACACGTTATTTTTATTTACCTTCTTACTTGTCAAACAAAACAAAAGTGAAAATGACTGTCAGTTTAGGGTTTACGGAGTGGTTTTGATGGTCAAAAGTCAACAATATGCATAGAAATTGTTGCCTGCTGCTGGAATCACTCTGGACTCACCTCAACATAGCTAGAATTGCCTGGTTAGGCTCATGAATGATTTGAAACGAATCTGTGCATTAAAAATTGTGCCCTGGACGAATCCACAGGCGAAAAAACCCTACTCTGATTCCGAATCAAATTGTGCCTGGATATGCCTAAGTTTTTGGCTGATTCGTTAACATAGGACCATTAACAAAAGGTTTTATGTATTATCAGTTTCAGCATAATTTGTGCAAAATAAATTTTGTAATTTTCTTCTACATTTCATTTGGTTGGTATGCCATTGAGTTCCAACCATTCTGTATGCCTGGTCAGATGTTATCAAGTGTTTGACATAGTTCAGATGCTCTAAACTGATTGATATGGATGCCTCTCAATTCTATAGTATCTTTATGCCACGCCCTTCCCTCATGATTCTTTATCACCTTCACCTTTTGGCTTTAATATTTATAAATTTTCTCCTTTGAGTTCTTCTAACATCAAAGCATTCAAAGCCTCTGTTAATGATTCTAGTTTGAGTATGTATTTATAATTAAAAGTAAAACCCTACAGGTTTCAGATGAAATCTGAAAAATGACAGCTCATGTGAAATCTTACTCAATATTTGAAATCCGAACTGAGACTATAAAAAATATGATTTAATTCCTTACTTTGTGTTGTCCATTATTTTGCTTGTAATATCTGGAGCAAAGGGGTTCCAGACTCACAAAAAACGATGGGTATTTACTGCCCAACCTGATACAATCTCAATTTAGATCGCTAACACAAAGCTGTAAAATTTCATCTTCACCAAGCAAAATTTGAGATAGTCTTGTGCAGAATAGAACAAGCTAGGTCTTACTGTGACCTTCTGACCTATTCCATAATTTTCTGGTAAAAAATCTTTAAAGTTTGAGATAACTTGAACTAAGCCTAAAAAGGTCTGTTACCATATTAGTCTAGCGAAAATCAGAGCCTGCCAAATTCTGTTTGAGTCAAATTCAGGCTCTACATGTCTCTTGATCACCTGCAATGTCCCCTGTTTGAAATGGAATTGTAATAAAATTATAAATTAAAATATGAAAAAAATAAAAAATAAAAAATAATATAATTATAAAATATGAAAATTAAAGTTTAATTTTATCAAAAGTTAAAGGGCATGTGAAGAATCATGACTATTGAAGGGAAAAAATATCTAAGAGACACCAAACAAGGAGAAGTAACCACCATGCAAAGAATACATCTGTTATTATCTGATTATTACTCCTTTGGAGCATGGAGCTACAGTTCATTTAACTTGAAGACAAAACACCTCATAACAGGAATTGAAGGATGGAAACCCACAGTTTCTCAAGAGTGATTAAACACAGTAATTACCATTCTGCCAAGTTGACTGATCTTCTAGTAGACTTTATTAAAATTTCATGTTAATAACATTTGCTGTTTATCAGCAAATCTGATTGCTATCTTTAAAAGAGATATTTAATTGTGCAAATTTGATTAATTATCAGAAATATCAATTAGAAAAAGCATAGTATTTGGTGTATATACTATTGTATATAAATTAAAAACTAAACTTGATTGGATACTAGGAAATATTCCCTCCGGGGTATTAAAAATTCAAATGGGACATTACATCTCACCCAAGCTTTATAAGCATATCTCTCAATTGCTGAAATACCAAAAGACTGGTTGAGATAGAGGTACACAATAAGGGGTTGGTTGGTTGTCAAAGCTAAGGTTTCCCATCGCTAAATCATTTCCTTGTATGTTAATGGAAGGTGGTGATATGATAATCTAGTAGGGAAGAGATAATAATGTACAGAAGTATTGGCTTATGGACATGATAGTAGCTTCTTACATGGTAGGATGTTGTGTTTAGGTACACACCGTGATGCAATCAAAGATCAAGAGCTCCAAAATTGGAGTGTTGACCTTCACAGCCATAAAAAAATCCCAACTCCTTCACTCAAATAATCACTTTCAGAAAAATCAAATAGAATTCCAATGGAAAGAAACTTATTTCACTATTCCTCAAAAATTTGTATAGTAAAACTTGTTCACAGACCACTTTTTGAAAAATATTTTGAACCTGCAAATGGAAGTCTTTTCTTTTGAAAACTTGTGCAATGAAAGCTCCCATATTCATCTACAGGAGTGCATAATCAGAATTTTTTCCTAACAGCATCAACATGCTTTATTTTAATCCAAAAAAATCCAGAAAACCCTGTCTGGGCATTGGAATCTGAGCACTGTTTCCAGCAACTTGTAACTCTTCCCCTCTAGGAGTTGGGTTTTTTTAATTCTCGAATCCTCCTCTTCCTCCTCCTTTCCCTCTCTACCCGCCTCTTGGAAATCACCTAATATTCCCTTTTTTGAAATCTGGTACTCCTGAAAATGTAACTCCCCTTCAAGAATTAAATTTTGTAACTCCTCATTCTTTTTGCAACCAGTAGGCGCCTGGAATAATGCATTACCAAAATAGGGGTTTTGAAATTCTAAGCATGGAGTCCAAATCAGCCATAAAATATTCCATACTTAGGTATTGGATTTCATATTTTTACATTTGATAATTTTTGCATTATAAAATGTGCACTTTAAAATCAACATCTACATGGTCTAAAGTACCAGCTAAAATTAACATTTGCATAATATTAAACCCCTTATTTCACCCTTGGGATGATATTTTGAAGACAATAATGCCCACCCATATTAAGTTTTAAATTATTGCTTTGAGAGAGTTGAACCGAGTGCCGGAAAACTTGCCTGCAGCTAAAAATCACACAAAAAAGAAAAATAAAATTAAATACCTTTTTTGGGGATGCAGAATTGCTTGGCACCCCTGGATGCTCCTGTGTCACACCATATACCTCCTCTTTGGAAAGCTTTCCCTAAAGCCTGGTGATGGTACAAAAGCACATCCATGCGCTTTCATCCACTCCTGATTCTTGACATTAGCCACATCTCACCCCTGCTTAAGTGTCTTGTGCAAGAGTGCTCTTGCCTGGGGAACGCTATTTGGTGAATTTGTAAGACCCTTCACTAAGTGTATTTGAGGTCCAATTTGTATAATAATGTGCAATGTCTGTAAAAGCCTAGATGAACTATATTATGTTGGAAAATTGTAGTAAAAACGAGTGAGTGTTTAGGCCTGTTAGGTTTCTATCTTGCCATATTGGATGTCTACCCACATCGATACTTGAATTTGTATTTGTACAACTTAGGTGCTCCTTCCCAGGTTTAGGAGATTGCAAGAGCAGTATGAATGCTGCATTTGGTTATTGAATGAATCTCACAAATTAGTTGCATAAACACTTTCCAAAAGAGGCCCTACTTTAAGGCTTACAGTTCATGATTACTTTCCCCCTTGTATTCTCTGTTTGTTTTTGCATGTCGATACATAATTTTATATGGTAAGCTTTATCCTAATAACTTTATAGAGTAAGATATAGATTTTTGTGCCTTTTCCTACATATCTATAATTCATCAATGACAATCTGCTCAGGTGGAAGCCATGCAAATCTTTTGCAAAACTAAAATCCAGAGGTTATGCTATTCATGGTCGTCTTAAGTATAGAGTAGTCCTTAGCAGTCCTTTAAAACTTGAGGCATTTTTCTTCACAGCTATGCATTATCATGTTTTAAGGATTTTGATGATTCTTCTTAAGTTAAGTCTGTAAGTAAACATAATCTATGGTATATTGTGTCTCTGCCTATTTGACTTAGTCATATATGCTTTATTATTGAACAATTATATCCACTTAATTTACTAATAGTTCTGTGTGTAGTGAAATACCATTGTTGGACTTATGCATTCTGACTACAATAAGATTTTTTATTTTTACTTGCAGGAAGAAGACATTAAAGAGGCCATTGAGGATGCTGGTTTTGAAGCAGAGATTATCCCTAAGATTTCTACTTCGTCTAAAGGTCAGGGAGTTGTGACAGGCCAGTTCAGAATAGGTGGAATGACTTGTGCGGCATGTGTTAACTCGGTTGAGGGGATATTGAGAAATTTACCAGGTGTGACACGAGCAGTTGTTGCATTGGCCACTTCATTAGGGGAGGTTGAATATGATCCAAATCGAATAGAAAAGACAGTGATAATCACAGCAATTGAAGATGCTGGGTTTGAAGCGGAGCTAATACATAGTGGGCAACAAGATAAATTGTCGATTGGGATTGATGGGATGTTTACTGAACATGATGCCAAATATGTTGAAGGCATTCTTGGTAGTATGAAAGGAGTCAGGATGTCTGTGGTTGACTTAATCCTTTCAAAAGCGGATGTTCTTTTCGATCCAGAATTGACAGGTCCGAGATCCATTGTAGATAACATTGAGAGTGGAGGTAGTGGTCGCTTTAAAGTAATACTAAATAGTCCTTACAATGCTTACTCTCCAAGTCATACAAATGAATCTTCACAAATGTTGCGGCTGTTCACTTCCAGCATATCTTTTAGTGTAAGTCCCATTTCTACGTGTTTATTTGTTAATGTGCTGTCTTATCAATAGTGAATTATTAGCTGTTTTTTGCTATTGTAGATCTTTCATCATCGTGCTTTTGTTTTTGAATATAGATCTGTTCTTGCTCAGTGAATGTACTGGTGTTTTACAGGTTCCTGTTGTTTTTATTGGGGTAGTCTGCCCTCATATACCATTTATGTATAGTCTGCTACTGCTACGCTGTGGTCCCTTTGTAATGGGAGATTGGTTGAAGTGGATATTGGTAACCCCTGTTCAGTTTGTCATTGGCAAGCGATTTTATGTTGCAGCCTACAGAGCACTGAGAAATGGTTCAGCGAATATGGATGTATTAGTTGCACTTGGCACATCAGCTGCTTACTTTTATTCTGTCTGTGCCCTCCTTTATGGTGCCGTTAGTGGCTACTGGACAGCAACCTATTTTGAAACAAGTGCTATGCTGATCACTTTTGTTTTGTTGGGAAAGTATTTGGAAGTTGTTGCAAAAGGGAAAACATCAGATGCTATCAAGAAGCTCTTAGAACTTGCACCGACAACTGCTTTGCTGCTGATTAGAGATTCAGGTTTGTGTTTGTCTTTTATGCTTGTGGTGTTGCCTTGTAAATGTGATAGACTATTTTTACTCTTTCTTTAGTGATGCCGAGTCTCTATGGGCTAACTGTGGTAAGATTAGATCATTAACATTGCTTTATCACACTCTTGCATGGTATGCTCTTCTATCTTGTTGTCTGCAATACTAAGCATGTATTTCATTGGGTTGGATATCAGTTTAGGCTTTACTGTAGTTAAGGATTTTATAATAGAGTTTGAAAAAGTAATATATATTTATGATATGAACCTGTATTACAGATAGCAAGTTTGTGGGAGAAAGAGAGATTGATGCACAATTGATTCAACGAGGTGATATACTGAAAGTGCATCCAGGGACAAAGGTCCCAGCTGATGGAACTGTTATATGGGGTTCCAGCCATATCAATGAGAGCATGATTACTGGTGAGTCTACACCTGCATCGAAGGAGGTAGGAGACATAGTCATAGGAGGCACAATGAACTTAAATGGAGCTCTTCACATGGAAGCAACAAGAATAGGTTCAGATGCTGTCTTGTCACAGATTGTTCATCTGGTTGAGACAGCTCAAATGGCTAAAGCGCCAATTCAAAAGTTTGCTGATTATGTAAGGTCTTCTTAACATATCTACTTGGAATCTTATAATTTTCTGCCGCATGCAAGTCAAACTCTATATTGATCTTTTGATATATGAATATTTGCATAAAGTCCTGACAAACCTTTAAAAGAGATTAACAAAGCTAAATATTTTTATTAATGTTAAGCGTCTGAACTAAGAGCTAAAACTGATTTATATTTGCAGGTTGCTAGTGTCTTTGTTCCAGTTGTTGTTACACTAGCATTTGTGACATGGTTGGGCTGGTAGGGTTTTCTATATCCATTCTCAGCATGTAGCTCTATTTTGGTAACAATTTCTGTACTTTCATATGTTGTTATGTAGATTTTGCTCTTGATGCAAAAGAAACATGTCATTGGTTGTTGATTGAATTACATGCTTTCTGTAGGTATCTTGCCGGAGTTCTTGGTACCTATCCAGAAGAATGGCTACCTCCCAGTACTGATCACTTTGTTTTTGCTCTCATGTTTGCTATCTCTGTGCTGGTCATTGCTTGCCCATGTGCTTTGGGGCTAGCTACTCCAACAGCTGTTATGGTGGCAACTGGTGTTGGAGCCACTAATGGAGTTCTTATCAAAGGAGGTGATGCTTTGGAACGTGCCCAAAAAATCAAATGTGTTATATTTGATAAAACGGGTACCCTCACAGAGGGTAAGCCCTCTGTCACTGCTGCTAGAGTTCTATCTGACATGGAACTAGGAGAATTTCTGAGAATAGTTGCTTCTGCAGAGGTTGGTATGAAGTAGGATTACTGAGTTTAAGGTCCAAGATAGTATTTGATTTCCACATCAATAAGATTTTGAGGCATTTATATTTTCATTAATCTTGCTGGAATACTTGTATTAACCAGGCAAGCAGTGAGCACCCATTGGCAAGAGCAGTTGTCAACTATGCGTACCATTTTCATTTTTTTGGTGAACCACCCAAGGATAATGATATGCGAGCACTCAAGACCAAAAATACCAGTTGGTTATCAACTGTCTTAAATTTCACATCCCTACCTGGAAAAGGGGTGAAATGCTCAATAGATGGGAAAGAAATTCTGGTAAGATATATTAAATTACTTCCTATCCTTGTTATAATTGTATTGATATTACTTTTCAATCTCCATTATATGCACCTAACCAAATTCATGTCAATAGGTTGGCAACAGGAAGTTGATTTTGGAGAATGGAGTGTCAATGCCTTCAACAGCAGAGGATTACTTACTGGGTATGGAAAAACTTGCACGAACAGGAATACTGGTGGCCATTGATAAAACATTGGTAGGAATCTTGGCTGTTTCAGATCCACTCAAGCGAGAGGCAGCTGTTGTCATACAAGGCCTAAAGAAAATGGGTATTAGACCTATCATGGTTACGGGAGATAACTGGACAACAGCTCGAGCTGTTGCAAAAGAGGTAGGAATTATGTGTTGCATTTGTTCAGTGTCATATCTTTCGTTAAGAATTGTGATAAGATATGATATTTAACTATTAAAACATTCCATTGGTGCGAAACATTTTTTTCTAGAACATTGTTATGCTGCTTTTTGCTTTGCATTATAAAACAGGCATATGAATATGCTCACTCTCAAACAAACTATCCAAAGTTTTCTATTTCCCAGCCTTCAACTTGACAATATTTTCCAACCATGCATATTATTAAGTTAAAGCAGCTTGGCTGGTTCAACCCATATGGACCCAACACTGACAGTAGCTGTAGGATCTACCAAACCCCTTACTCTAGAGGCCTTCCCCTATTGAAAGAAAGGGGATTGGCTTGAGCATCAATGCCATTCCCTGAGCAGACTCGGAGTGCCCTACCATAACTATTATAGAGCGATGGGCGGCTGACCCCCCTGGCAGAGGCTCAGTCCTATTCATGGGTTCAATGCTGTTCATGCCCCGTTCCACCTTCCAAATAGAAGATCCTGCCAACTTCTTCTGCGGGATAGAGAGTAGGGGGCCTCTTTTGCACCTCTGCCTTTTTAACCCGGTCATATTATGGTACAATGAGGTAGTCCACCTCGCGGAAAGATCTCTCTACATATTCTCAACATCAGGTGATTGATTTGTTGCTCTCTAACGTCCATTGTAAACACCCAACATCCATCCTCAGATCACTCTCTGGAGCAGCGGGCTTCATAGATAGTAGGGCCCTCTGCAACCTAGATCAATGTCAGAACCATATGTAGGAAAAGGAGGTGTCCATCAAATAATAGATTGATGGCGATTTCCTGTAATAATTTTGTCTTGTTTAAATTTTAGCTTTTTCCGGCAATTTACAAATACTAAATATATTTGAGATGGAAAAAACTTTAGTGTGTTTTATGTGAATTTGGAAACACAAAATAAATTTATTTGGTTTCTCTAAATTCATTTTTTGAACATTGGCAGTTGGGTATAGAGAATGTCCAGGCTGAAGTGATGCCAGCTGGTAAAGCTGAGGCAGTTCGCTCTCTTCAGAAGGATGGCACTATGGTTGCCATGGTTGGGGACGGGGTAAATGATTCACCTGCATTAGCAGCCGCAGATGTTGGGATGGCAATTGGAGCTGGAACAGACATTGCAATCGAAGCTGCAGATTATGTGTTGATGAGGAATAGTTTAGAAGATGTTATTACTGCAATTGATTTGTCCAGGAAAACTTTTGCAAGAATCAAGCTGAATTATGTTTTTGCAATGGGTTACAATATGATTGCAATTCCACTGGCGGCTGGGCTCTTCTTTCCTTTTCTCAAAATCAGGTTACCCCCATGGGTGGCAGGGGCTGCCATGGCTCTTTCCTCTGTTAGTGTTGTTTGCTCATCTTTGCTATTACGAAGGTACAGACGACCTCGATTGACTGAGATTTTGGATATTAAAATTCAATAGCCTCCTTGATAAAAATGTACAAATTCTCATGACATGTACAATATTCATTTGCTTTAGCCTTTTATAAATAAATCTCATCGGTGAAAGTTGCATTGTCACCATTGTGGCCCCCATATGCATGTTGATTTTCTAGTCCAATAAGAATTGGATGAAATATTAGATGTTTTGGGATTTTGATGTACAGTTATACTGTTTTATGGGATGGTAGCGTAACCTCGTCACTCATCCAAATGGATGGTTTGGGAGAATAAAGGATGATTGAGTACCCTATTTGCCATCTGGACAGTTCGTCAGGATCATTTGTTAGAAATGATTACAAACTCGGGAGAGGAAGCTTGATTTTAGAAGTGTGAATGGACGTTTTATGCCTCTTCAAACATGGAAAAACTTCGAAAGTCAGTGTGCCTATGTCAACACAAGTTTATATTATACAGCTGTAATTCTTCCTAAGTCAAATCAACGAAAGAATATAACAGAATTTGCCAATACTTGTTGAGTTGATCTGGCTTCCCATTGTCTGGTAAAATTCAATGAGAGTCTACTCAAACTGGATTCAACATGTTAACTTGGAAAGCATTGTCAAACACTTGGCACAGTAAACATTGTCTATCAAAGAATATGCTGAGTTTTTCATTATCTTTCCATAGAGTGGTGGGTTTTGCAACATTGCTGAGTCTTTTTGGTTGATTTTGCTAGAAATTAACAGGTTCTGCATTTCTTACATCTATGCCTGTAAAATGCATAATTCTTGGTTGGTGAGGCCTCACACATGAAACCTATTGATATATGCGCTCCATGAGAGAATAATTTTACCAATTAACTTGTGACCACGACTCTAGACGCATCTTAAACATATTAGATTTGTATTGTTCATTTTAAATGATTACCTGCTTTTTCGGATGCAGATAAATTAATCGTATTGGTTATATTGTTCTGAAAAAAGAGATAATCAAAACTTACATGGGATCCAATTTTGATTAGTGTTTTAAGGAGGGTGAGAATAACAATACACAAACAGCAGAACTGTTCATGTAAAACAAATATTACTAGACGTTAAAACTCTTATTTATGTGATGAAGGCCGAAAGAACTTAGATCCATCGCATCTGTATCTTGTAACCGTGAAAATTCTATTGCAGTTACTGATTATTAATCTCCTATTTATATAGATTATTTGAACACAACTGCAACTTCACAAATAAAACCAATATTAATTTTCAGCAAATCAAGAGATACATAAACTGCTTGCCTTTTACTCGCAGAGTTCCGACAATATTTTTATCCAGAAATTCTTCCTTTAATTTCTCTTGTTGAAATTCCACTAGTTTTGCCTCCAATGCTATCACTGTGCCCTTGCTATCATTGCAAGACTATTTGCTCTCATTGCAAATTTTTCTCAAGTATGTGTGTTATCCAAATGTCCATTGATCCCCTTTTAAACTAATCTCATTGGAAAACCAATGGTCATGATTTAATCTCAATCAGTGGCTAAGATTAATTAGATTCTAACAAACTTTAATTAATTGGTTTCTAGAAGTCTCTAGAGGAATCAATCAATTAATTAATTAATTAATTATCTCTAACTAATTCCTTTCTAGAAGTTTATAGAAAATCAATTAATTAAATAATTATCTGAACCTAATTAATTCCTTTCTAGAAGTCAAGAATTAAATAATAATTTTTGGGAATGAAAAAATCAACTGTTCGAGCTACAATAAATTAACAGTAACATGCTATGTGCGAGAAGATACTAGGGTAACCTACACATTTTAATATTCCTTTATGCTTCCTTGATGTTTATAATAAACAAGTGTTTTTTTTGTTATAGAAAACCTTAGCATGCATGTTTAAACATTTCACATCCAAAACAATAATTGCTAGTTGAAAGGAAATCAGCTTGGACTTGTAAATAAATTTGAAATTTTGGTGGTCAAATCCATGCCCACAATTTTGAACTAGGTTCATTTTTATGCATTGCTAGACATTAAACATGAATGCATTGGGACATCCACCTTGTGGATTACTCTTCTTATTCCAAACACCACATCCTAATGGAGACCCCTCAAGTCCTTGTTAAGGAAGAGAACTATTTCAAGAGAAAGTTATTAGAGAGCTCGCATGGGTAGCGGAGTGGGCTTGGGCCGTGGGTTTGCTCCCCATTGGTTTCGAGTTCAACTCCGCTCTCAGGTTTTACCTGGTTGGGACTAGCTTGTGTGCTGATGGGTCCCCCTGCAGGGGAGTAGTCTTGCCTCAGCTTGCCCCGTTGGGCGCTGGGCTGGATCACATAGATATTCCTATCGTTAACAAAAGAAAAGAAGAGAAATTTATTAGAGGTGATAGAAATTGAAAAACACTCTCAATCGTGATGATGATCTAAGCCCTAGTTTCTCTTGGCAACCATTACTAAACTCCCTTGAACACTATCACTCTACTTTATCTCCATCTTGAGTTCTCTCTTTCCTCTCTTTTTCTCCCCTAGAATTTTATCTCAGTTCCTATTATCAACTCTCATTTTTTGATTTAAACGAAAAAAAAACACTCATCTTTTTCTTTTTACCCTTCCCTTCCATCTCCTCGTCATCTCGTTCCATCTAGTTATGCCACCCTCTCTTGTTTGTCTTCATCTTCTTCCCCTCTTCTTTTCTATCCTACTTATTTTACAAGCTTCATTACTTTTTTCTTTTTCTTGTGTTATTGTAGTTATTAGGTTTATTAAATTTTTCATAAAATAATTATTCATTATTGGCTATTTAGGTTAATTTTTTCATTTTAGTCTTTGTTTGCTCTTATAGTTAGGTTTGTATTTAAGATAATATGAGTAATATTGTGATTGTTTTTTAAGATAATTTAGTGGGGTTCAATTGGGGTCCTCACCCTTTAAAAATATAATTTTCATAGATTATCTTCAGTGTTCCATGGGGTTTCGGGGACGGGGACGGGGACGAGGGGACAACAGGGGACGCATTTCGGGGATGCGGGGATGGGGGGTCTTAGTTTGGGGACGACAGGGGGACGGCGGCAGGGTGCTGAAATACATATAGTACTTGAAAAAATAGTTATAAAAAGATGTATAAGTATAAGAATTTTACATCTTTGAGACAACTAGGAGTCCCCTAGACATCTTGAGGGCACCCTAGCATCCTCAAAGTCCTAGCGACGTCTTGGAGACATCGACACTAGTGGTGGGATGGTGGCGTTGGTGGTGGGCTGGTGGGGGGACGTCCCCCTCAAGTCCCCAAGTCTCTAAAACATCCCCCTCTTGGAAACACGGGGTTTTTTGGGGGGCACGCGTCCCCGTGGAACACTGATGATCTTACAAAAACAAAAAGGAAATGATGCTTAAAAATGGTGGCAATCAGTCTTAACCTTTTAAAAATATAGTTTTCATAGATTATCTTACCAAAACAAAAAGGAAATGATGCTTAAAAATGGTGACAATCGGTCTCACCCTTTAAAAATATAATTTTCATAGATTATCTTACCAAAACAAAAAGGAAATGATGCTTAAAAATGGCAGCAATCGATCAACCATGGACAACAAAAAGTACAATGTTAACAAACCAAAGCATACACAACTTGAACTAACAAAACAAAATAGATATAATTAGTTCATTAAACATTTGGTCTAAGCCCTCAACATGGTCAATTTTAACTATTTTATTTTTAGAGAGCGCGTTGCCCCCACACTTATAAGGAATGCTTCCCATTCCACTTCATTGTTCATCCTTATACTAAAGAATATCGACCCTCCATAAATTAAATCTCATTTAGAATCACACAATAAAAAACCTTCCCCCACTAAACTTGGGTTTCTTCTTGAAGCTCCATCAAAATTTAATTTGACATAATTGTTCTTAAGGGGCAACCATTGTTCTCCACTAGCTTTTTTTGTTGTATTTTTCCTCCCATTTTTGATGTTTGGTCTTATTGTTCCTTATGTTTTGAACATGGATAAGATATTGATTTTTATGCATAACAAGCATATCCTTTTATTTAGAATGAAATATTATTAATTTTAATACAGATTTGTCTTGATTTTGAGGCATTGTTTTATTTTTGAGCTTGTCTTAGGTCATGGTGGAGTTTGCATTTAACATATTATGGTCTATTTATTAGGAGAATTAGGAATAGTAATAATATTCCTTCTTTATGCCAACTCTTTATAAACAATACTAATATTATTGGTGTTGGTGTAATGTTACGCTTCACCCTAGTTATTAAGTTCACTTAGGATAATGAAATAATTTATTTTCCTTCACCTTGGTAACTAGTAGTGGCATGTGTAGCCCTTCATTTGACATCTTCATGTGCCACAATTGCCTCATCAATGCTTGATTGATAACAATTAAGCACCATTTGTATCTCAATTCATTGAGGACTTTTAAAAGCGGGGGCCTCCCACCATACTATTATCATTGCTACTATTGACTAGGGTACGATTTTTAACCTTTGTTGACACTTTATACATTGGTCAACCACCAAACAGTGATTGCCACTAGCATCTCTAGGGATATCCCACCTCTAATTGATTTGATCGAACTTTGAAGGTTTCTCACAACCTAACCATGGTTTGGAGGGATACTCAAGTGGTTTTTCTAGTGCAAAGCGGTTTCAAGTGAATCCATAGGCAATATTGGCATCTAGGAGGCATCTCTAAGCATTTTTTGTCATCTTCAATTTTTGGCATTTTTATGGATAACAAGTGGTTTTTTTTTTCTTCATCCAAGGTGCTTTTTTGACCTAATAGGAAAATTTTGGCCAATTGACACTAGTACTGTGTTCCTAGACTTGATCCCCAATTTACACATTCTCTTTAATGCAATTATGGTTTTAACACTAATTTTGTAGGCCTCATTCTTAGGTATCAAAGATTATATTTTTTTTCTTTATCTTGACTAATTTTTGAGGGCTTCACAATGGTGTAGTTCTTAAAATTTGCAATTTGTCATAGGTGTTGAGAAATTCTTGATTTGGGAACTTTTGGGGGTTTTCTTGTACTTATACAAACACCTTTTCAAGTACTATTTTTTTCAAAGTGATTGCTTTTCCATTTACTTTTAATTGATACATTCTATTCTCATTCTACTTTAGATCTATAGTTTCAACATTTTTGTCTTATTTGGCATCTATAAAACATCAAGATCAAGTCCACTTTATAGATTTTTTTTTGACACGTAAGAGTTATATTTATATTATTCAAATAAAGATTACAAGCATATGCTAAAGAAGCAAATCACCAAAAGCCAAGTTTACCATTTAGGTTTAGCTGCTACTACCACCTTGCTAAACATCCATCCAAAAGCCACTAAGGGCAAATCGAAAGAAGCTTCAGCCCATAGACCCCTTGCAAACCCGACCACCACAACCCACCTATACTGATAACCACCACCCATACGTCACTACCTATCAAACACAAATTTAGCAGATAATGCCATCCTTTACACAATTTACAAAAACCGGTCTTCTGATATTAACTGCAATACCCATACCCGAGATTTACCAAGACAAAGACAAAACATATTTACCAAACCCTAAACTTTCCCATACTCACAGAAAGCCATTGGCCTTAGCAAAGGCCTTGAGGTCCTCAATCCACTCTATGTCCTGCACAACCATGAGCCCTTAAAACTTTTTCATATACTCCACTGCCACAACAACCATCATTCGATGCCTCATGAGAGCTGGTCCCTTCATATCCAACAGAAATGGAAAAAACTTCATCGCCTCATCTGTGTTCCTTAGCAACTCCAAGTCGCCAGGGCAGGGAATACCAGTCCCCACAGTAGCAGCCTTCAACACCTTGTCCACACCCAACAATAGTTCCTTTTTTAAGACCTTTTCCAGCAACACCTTAGCATCCACCTTCGACACATGGTTGTCTAAAAGAGACCCCAAGAAACGAGAAGTGACATGCGTATTATCCCTTCCATACTCGCATCTGTTTAAGTGCCCGGAGCCCAACACCATTTTCATCGCCACAACCAACAAGTGGTCAATATTGATCATAATCCTTTTAAGGCGCTGGTTTGTAACCACCCTAAATGTCGTTTGATGAGTTTTGGTACCCAAAAGAAATGGGTGTGTCTGCACCAAACCATACTAAACCCTCCATTGAGACTTCAAACGTGAGCACCCTTCCATCACCGAGCACTTCCACACACTTGACAATACAAATGCTTCTTGAAATACATACCAAACTACTAGAGCCAAAATTAAAACAATGGCCACCACAACCACCTCGGCTATATTTAAACCCAAAGAAGTCACTAGACTTCCATCATGAAATAGAACTTAACGGGAATGACATTAATGCCTTGATGCTACACACAAGAGAGGTTGTCCTCGTCCTCAAATGCCAAACAATCCACTCTGTATTATGTCACATCAACTTATGAACTGGTACTCATAATCCGCCACTCTATCAACAAACCACTCCTTGTTTTAAGTGCCCATTATGGGCTCCAACTTGTCGATCTTCACATGAATTCCTTGCCAACATGTCGATCTTCACATGGACTCCTTGCCAACGTCACCCTTGGAAAGAGCTCTCGGTTGTCTAGGCCCAAACAATAACCCACCACTCCTTGTCCATTTCACCCGTCACGTACCCTTCGCCTCTCATGGAGGGCTGCCCTCCCTACCACCCAAAGTCCACTTTATAGATTTTAGCCAAAGGCAAATGTACAAAATCTATTTATAAAGTGCAACTTTCATTTTTGTTGAGAGATCTCTTGATTGAGTACTTTTTTGAGAGGATGCTGTTTTGGTTATGCTTGGCTTTTCATTCTTTTTTTTGATGCCTATTGTTTCTAATTCTTGCGATGGGTGAACTTGATATCCCTCAATTATTTCCATACAACTATTCCACATAGAAAAAAATAATATGTAATAATTTAAAGTGTACAAGACTTGATAAGCATGTATTAGGTTTTGTACCTAAACCTACTAATGCAAAAGAAAAGAGGGAGTGGTTTGACCAACATGAGGAAGCTCTTGATTATATATGTTCATTTGTGTCTTTTGACTTTCTATTTCATATTTACAAATGTGAAATTGTGAGACCCCACCATTGGTGACTGTTTATTATACTACTTTTGTGCCAACTTCATAGTGAGCTACTATCACCTTGGACATTTTATATTCTAGTTTATTATTTAGTTGGACCTACTATCTTGACATTTGATTATGGTTGACGGTATAATTACATTTATGGGCTAATTTGATTATGGATATGTTGATGTGAATGGATAACATGCGATTTGTAAATGGATAACTTAATTTATGAATTGTTTCATAAAACATTAGGTTATTTTGTGAAGTGAAAGTACATGCCTAGAATTATATTTACATAGAATTGAATGTTATTGATATGTGATTTAGATGATTAATGAATTGTTTGAATATTGTTTCGAGTAAACTCTAATTTCTTGTTGCTTTCGCTATGCAGTCAAGTATGATAAACT
Organism: Sequoiadendron giganteum; assembly: GCA_007115665.2. Lineage (NCBI taxonomy): Eukaryota > Viridiplantae > Streptophyta > Pinopsida > Cupressales > Cupressaceae > Sequoiadendron > Sequoiadendron giganteum. The sequence continues at coordinate 514,540,276 of CM021108.1, read as the reverse complement.
AACAATTGAATTTGAGTGTGTAAGGATTCCATTTCTAATGAAAATTAGGTCATGTGGTAACCCCATTTGTGAATAACCAATATAGCCTAACCATAGTCCATGTACTGGAGGGAATAAGTGTTTTTTTTGTAATATAAATTTATATTCTTGATGTAAAATTTTCCTTGCTATGTTGTGAAGTTTATTGTTTTGTGCTAAGAAATTTATGTTTACTAAGTGTTGTGTTGGGTGAGTCAAAAAGTGGAAGATAATGTTAATTGAAGTGACAATTTTGAATTTATACTTTTCCAAAGGGTTTAGAGTGGTCCTATATTGCTATTTTTATCTTATTTGGCTTTTCATAAGGTTCTAGTAATAAAACTAGGGGTTAGGGTCTTTATGTAGGGTATAAATTAAACCATGTTTGATGTTTGAATCCCTTTCCATGTCCATTTGTAAATGTGAAAAAAATTGAACTTTCCTGGTTAAGTCTAGGTTGCGAGCATGCTTTAATGGGACACATGAAAAATTCTGGATGGTGAATATTCCCCCAGTGCTTTGCTCACACAATTGAGAAATCAAATTTGAAGATGTGGTCTCTTAAAGATTTCTCACACAATGAGTGAGAAAATGCTTAGGTTTTTTTGGAGATTAATTGTGAAGGTAACAAGTGCCACCTTCACATTGAGGGATGAAGAGATAAAAGTCTATTAATTATCAATTGTGGATGGAAAGAAAGGATTTTGATAAGTTGGAAATTGGGTTTTGCATAGGGAGTTCTTGTGAGTTAGAGAGATTGAGAGAAAGGATTGGTTGAGGAGAAGAATATTGAGAAGGATTTGGTGGTGGAGCTACATCAACCTCCTTCAAGTGTTGGAGATTTTTCAAGGTAGGCCTCTTGTCTCGTTTGCTTTAGTTTTGTGAAAATATTGTATGAATGTATTTGTTTGGAGTTCTATGTTTTTAGTTTTGTTGTTGTTAGTGTTGTTGTTTGGTGTTATGTTGGGTTTTGGATAGTTGGAGTAGGATCTCCCAATTGTTGTGAGCATTCCATGTGATGGGGTTTGAGTGGATTAGAACCCTTGTTGGTAAAAAAATCATTGGATATACCCATGTGGTTTATTGTATGAGATGGATGAGTATAAATGTTTGTGAAGAATTGTGATATGGAGTTTGTGTGTCATGGGAGAACATGATGGTGAATTTTGAGGATGTGGTTATTATTGCACATATATGTTTTTGGTTATTTTTACCATAAGAGAGTGTCCTTAACTTCCCCTCATGAGATTCTTAAGAGAATCATTGTTTAGTTATACCTTGGGGCTTCGGTGTGTAGTGTTCTTGTGCATTTTGTGGTAGAATTTTTGTGTTGTTTGCTAGAATAATCATGCATTAGCTAATAATTAAATAATCTTTAATTGATTATTAGGCTAATTCATTTCATGCACTTAAACTAAACTTGGGAGTGTTTTTTTTGTTTTTGTCAACTAAAGTGAGCTATTATTAGATAATTTTGTCTCATAACATATGATGACAAAACTTGTCATGATCTAATCCCTTTCTCATTTAGGGTTTTCTCTTACTAGCACTCTCCATTGTATTATCTCTTATGAGGGTCAACCAAGATTTTCATTCTATAAGTTTTTCTAGTTGATGATATAACAGTTTATTGTTTGTAGCTCTCTTGTATGGAAGGTGTTTTTATTGTTGTTTGATCTTGCATCTCATGTTATTCACATTTCTAACATGGTATCCGAGTGTGGAATCAACAAACCCCTTTTCCATTTTTGATTTTTTTTTCTCAACTAGGGTTACAAGAGACAATTTGAAATCCTCATTTTTTTTGCAATTTTTGGATGGGTAATTTTTTGGTGTATTTTGGTGCAAAAAGGACCTCACCATTGCACTTAGGAGGCTGAACAAATGAATTTTGATATAAATCACTCAATTTCGACATTGGGAGCTTTTGAGGCAATTTTTTTTATATACAAGGGTCGTATGGTCCTTATACAGTCTGTACGTACAATTTTTTTTAGCATTGAGTGCTGGTCAGAGCACTTAGCGTTAATCACCAACACCAACGCTGCAGTCCAAGTGTGCAACTGCCTGGTGACATCAAAGCCATTGATGTTGGCCACTACGGTTAGTTGATTGCCAGCGTTAGTGGTAGGGTGCTTTCCGCCAACAACTTGCAAGTTGCCAGTAAGTGCTCGTTAATCTGCTAGTGTTAGTGACCTCTTTGCCACCCTAGGGTCACATGGGTGACTAATGTCCAACCCCTGGGGGGCTAATTTTTTTTTCTTTTTTTGCAATTTTAGTAAGATTGGGAAAATTGTGACAACTTTTTGCTCGGGTATCAAAATTGGGAAAACATGATATCGTCAGGAAGTTGGTTCTGAGCACTGCCCAATGGTGTTGATTTTTTCTCATATTTTTCTGCTGATACATTTTATCATATGCTAAAATCAGAGGTTCCATTTTCACTCTCAAGCTCATAAATTACTAGTTTCTCCATTTTTTGCGATTATAGCAACGTTGGAAAGGTCTTTTAGAGCTCTTCACTATTATTCATGCAATTTTTCTAGATTTTTCCTTAAGTACATTTTATTCATTTTTTTTTTTGTGTTTTCACATTTTGGTGCATTATTTGGACGCTTCAAATCTTTGATACTTCCTGTTTACGTGGGATGACTTATTTTTAGTTGTTCTACATTTATTTCGAGCATTTTGTCCTATTTGGACATATTGATAATCTTTTGTAAGCACTTTCTCTTTAGTAGACACACTGAGATAAAGTGCCACTATTGTCCACGTTTTTTGGGGATTTTGCACATCCTATTGTGCTTTTTGTATTCACACCATGATATAAAGTGCCATGAGCGCGTTGTGTAGGCCTTTTGTTTTTCTTTCACACCTTTGTCAAGCAAGTGTTCCTTCCATGATAGCATTGAATCCTAGTGATTCTTGCCTCATGCATGCGTGTCTTGTTTGCACACCCTTTTTCCAGTTGCAGGTACTTTAATATGCACATCCAAATATTTGTTGTTCTCATTCATGAACTTTTTGGTGACACAGTTTTAGTGGACTTGTCTTGACTCTCCCTTTCTGCATTATGGAGGGGTTTATACTATTGGTGCTAATGCTTCATTGGTTTCATTTTTTTTGGAGTGATCTATGTATCTAGTTCTAGCTCCTATGTATTACGTGGATGTAGTGGTTGGTTACCCATGCATTTTAGTGAGATTGAGCATTTACCATATGAACACTCTTGCATTCTTATTTATGTTTTGGTGACCTTTTATTTTTACTTGATTAGTGTTTTTCAAACTATTGGTACTTATATTTTTGACTTGCATCTTGCATGGTTGAGTAGTGTCATTGGGGTCACTCATGCAAATTCATGTGCCATTTGTATCTTTGATTGCTAGATGTTTTCCTTTGGTTTCCATTTGATTCAAGTAGTGTTGTTGGGAGAATTCATGCAAATTATTGTTTTCTTGATCTTGATCATCATCTATTTCAGATGAGGTTCTTCCTTTCAGCACTATATCAGTCATCATTCAACAATTATCTACAAAATCTTCATGCTTCAACGATGTTCTTCATGTTCCTATTATTTTTGGGACACTATTTTGTAGGCTTCTTATACCTTCATTCACCTTTCTTTCTTTTGGAGAAGTTTTTCCTATGAGGTTTTCTCCTTTACTCTAGTTGTGAGAGATTAAATTGTACATGGGTACCTCATCAGGCCTTGTTTGTCGAGACCCATCATGCATTCTTTGCTTTTTATGGATTCACTTTGTAGGGTTTTTAGTTACTCCTTAAGTTTTCACTTAAGGGGGGGTGTTAGAATAATCATACATTAGCTAATAATTATTTAGTCTTTAATTGATTATTAAGCTAATTTATTTCATGCACTTAAGCTAAACTTAGGAGTGCTTTTTTTTTATTAACTAGAGTGGGCTATTATTAGATCATTATGTCTCATCACATAGGATGACGACACTTGTTATGATATAATCCCTTTATCATTTAGGGTTTTCTCTTATAAGAAATCTCCTTCACTATATTATCTCTTATGAGGTTCAACCAAGCTTTTCATCAAGTAGAAGAGTGGCTTCCATAGGGGCCAGAGCCTAAAGAGGTAAACTGAGAAACCTTCAGAGGTGGTTTAATCAAGTGATAATTAAAACAAAACTTAGAATATTAGGTGGTACTTCTCACTAATCAAGATAATTATGCCTCACTCATATACTCAAGGGCTCGTTTAGACTTGGGATGAGTAGGAAGGCCTGGAATGGCAAGGTCATCTATCTTGTCTGTACGAAAGGTATTTGATTTCGCATGAGTGAGTATGGGGGCCGGGATTCGGTTGAGGCCACCAGGACAACCCTTAGTGGAGGCCGAAGCCTATGAAGATTCCCAGAGGACAACCCATGATGAGCTGTGTGATGACACTCTGTCTAGGACAACATTTGGTAATTTGGTTCAATGTGTATGGTTCTCATAGCATACTTGATTTGCTTTATTTCTGGAAGCAATGTGACCATGTAGATTTGTACTCGTGTTGTACTTGCATGGTATATGAGTTGTACTTGTGATGTACTTGTGTTATACTTGTGAGGTTCATGTGTTTGGTTGTTTTAGTTTGGTTCAGTTTTGGTGTTGGTCTGTGTCTAGTGGTAGATGGTCTTGGCTAGGATTCCTGGTTACTATCTCCTAGCACGGGAGGTGGGCCTTTGGGTTCCACTTGGTTGGGTGGTGTGCACTTAAATCGGTTGGGCTATCTTCATGTTCATGTGGACGAGATTTCCAGTTGGAGAGCTCGTGGTTTCAATTGCAGTTCTTGCTTGTTTTCATTTCAGTTATTCTTGTAATTATTACCCCTCTTTGTTATCGAGGTGGAATTTGTAATTGTAATCCTATTTATTGGACTTGCCTCATTCGGGGAATGAGTGTTGTAACCTTATTGTTTAATGAATGGATTAATGCATTTGAAAGTTACTTATTATGCTACTTGTAAAATTAACTTACTTGGAATGAATGTGTTATTTCATTAATTAAATAATTGACATGGGTTTTATTTATGTTTGTGTTGAGGTTCTATATAACCTTTGTCTCATAACCTTAGAGGTTGTTGGGATTAGTTAGTGAACTTGCTTATTAATTGTTCTTAAACAAAAAAAAATTAGCCTGTTTAAGTAGTTGTTTGCAACTTCCTCTAGGGTTGCGTGACGGGGCGTTACAATATCTCTTATTTGAATTCAAAATATGGCATTACCCACCAAGATACAAAGAGGCAATAAAAAACTAAAAACAAAACTGAAAATATCAGAGAGAATTCTGGCATATAATAGTTGGAACAAGAAGTCTCCAAACTGACCAGAGAAGCCAATTTGAAATTATGATGAACCAGTATCCAGCTAGAGCGATCAAGAGCGTGATTGATTCCACGTTAAACAAAGAGTTTAACAAATCTACCTCATGAAGTAAGCATTTAATCACCTGAACAAAATCCTCAATAATAGGATGCTAAAGTGACAACAAATATTTCAAATTGAATAGTTATTCCTTCATTAACATCATTAAAAGCGACACATTCAATGCAAAATATTATTTCTAATATATTCCCTAATTAGTTAAATATAAGGTAAAATGAGAAAACATATGAGTATATATTCTATCACCAACATTGTTAATTGACAGTATAATAAAGTCTTTGTGAACATAACATTTAAAGTATCATTTTGAACACTCTTCATTCCCCCCTGTTGCTGCCAACCATGTCCTCATGGTTGAGGATCTGGAAAATTCCTATTTCTACTCACAATCCAGGTAACCAAGTCAACCAAATCAACATTTTGCAACATATATTCTAAGAAGATTCTAGGATGAGCATATCCATTCAGTGTTTCAATTTCTCCTACCCAATCTCTCAAACTTTCCCCTATAAATTGTGGTGGTGCATCTAATGTAGGTGCAAGAATTATGATCAAGGGTAGTCTGAATCTCATTCCAATACAATTGGCTTGCTGCTCTTCTATGACATATAGCAAGGCTCTCACTCTAGTGAGACTCTAGATAATATTTCGTGGAGATGAGTTCTCTTCTTCTCAATGGCACTGGGATGCTACAAAACCTATCTCTTGCTACAACCAAAGCTCTGTATGGAAGGTGATCTTGAATATCCTTGAAAGAATGAATGCATTTAGATAGATTTCACTTGTAAACTGGTGCTACATTCTATAATAATGCAAAATATCTAAATCCATCTCTGAAAGTCATTGACAAAGGGGTTTCATCTCTCATAGGTGTTAGGGTTAGAAGACAAATATCTAATAGTAAAATACAGATTTGATTAGTTAAATAGAGAAATAAAACACATAAAATTATAGTAGAAACAAGACAACACAAAGAATTTAACGTGGTTCACCCAATCTGGGCTACATCCACAAAACTGCAACCATCCAATGATTTTATTATCTAGTGTAAAACATATTACAATCTCTCGAATAATGCCATTCTACAATTCTCATCCCAACCGCTTATAACAAGATTTTTAGAAGCTTCTAGAAATTAGGGTTCTACAAAGTCGATTTTTTTCTTTTTTCAATGACAAAGCGAAAAAATAGGAGAATTTTTTTTCTCGAGGGTTGTCGCCCCCAAACCCCTGCTTGGGGCCCGAATCGACTTTGGACCCCGATGAGGATACATGAAGAGTGTATAGTATAACATGATCAATTGCCACATATCAACAATCTCCCACTTGGAGACTGATCAGGCTCCACACTAACACAATCTCCTAGTTGGAGATTGATCCTAGATGAGACGACTGCACTTACAACTCCCACTGAAAATATGCACCTTGGACCCTACTGCTCTGTTATAATTTTAACCATGAAGACCAACCAAAGTTGAAGAGGAGCTCAAATTCTCTCTTATCACTTCCTTTGTAAACATATCCGCTGGATTGACATCTATATGTATCTTTTCCAGCTTTACCTGTCCATCCTCCAACACTGACCGAATAAAATGATATCTCATATGGATGTGTTTGGTTTTAGAGTGCACGGAAAAATTATTTGCAAGATGTATAACACTTTGGCTATTTGTAAACAGGTGATTTTCAGCCTATTATTTTCCCAACTCTTCCATGAAAAGTTTCAGCCATATCATCTCCTTTGCTGCCTCTATTGCAGCAACATACTCTGCCTCCGTGGTCGATAAAGCAACCACCTTTTGTAATCGAGAAATCCAACTCACTACTGTCCCACCAACTGTAAAAACATAACCTGTGGTACTCCACTTGGTATCTATGTCCCCTGCCAAATTTGAGTCAACATAGCCTTTTAAATCAGTATTAGAGCTCCCAAAATATACACATTTATTGGATGTACCTCTCAAGTACCTGATAATCCATTTTACTGTATTCCAATGTTCAACTCTGGGATGACTCATATACTTGCTAACAACTCCTATGACATGTGCAATATCTGGTCTTGTGCATATCATGGTGTACATTAAACTGCCTACAGCTGAAGCATATGGTATCTTGGAAATTTTTTCTTCCTCCTCTCGTGTCTTTGGACACATATCCTTAGTCAATTTTACATGACTGGGCAAAGGTGTGCAGACAACTTTTGCATTCTTCATATGAAATCTCTGCAACACCTTTTCAACATAATCAGACTAAGATAAAAACAATTTTCTATTTTTCCTATCTCTTGTAATATTCATACCAAGGATTTGTTTTGTTGCCCCCAAATCCTTCATAGAAAATGAATTTGCTAACTATTGTTTTAACTCCTTTATGTGATCCATGTTAAACCCCACTATAAGCATATCATCACCATATAAACATAAAATAATGTAGCTATCTTCACCTAACATCTTAAAGTAAACACAATGTTTTTAATTACACCTGTTGTAGCCTTCCTCAACCATAAAACTATCAAATTTAATATACCATTGCCGAGGTGCTTGCTTCAAGCCATATAAACTTTTCTTCAATCTGCACACTAGTTTCTCCTTACCATTGACCTAAAATCCTTGTGGATGTTCCATATATATTTCCTCTTCGAAATCACCATGGAGAAAGGCTATTTTAACATCAAGTTGTTCTAAATGAAAATCTTGAGCAACCACAATACTTAAAATAATACGAATAGAAGTCATTTTAACAACTAGAGAATTTTTTTCATCAAAATCAATACTCTTTTTCTGTGCATATCCCTTTACAACTAATATAGATTTAAATCTTTTTTACCTCCATCCTCCTCTTTCAGCCTATAAACCCATTTTTTTGGTAAAGCCTTTTTACTTGCAGGCAACTTGCATAATTCTCAAGTTTGATTTTTCAGCAAGGATTTGATTTCTTCTTCCATTCCATGCTCCCACTAAACCTTGGTATCCACCTGCATAGCTTCATCATAACATTCCGATTCACCAACATCAATTAATAAAATAGAATACAAAGAGGGAGAAAATCTTTTCGGAGGTCTACTTATCCTTGAAGATCATCTAACATTCACTGGAGTTTGTGGTATTTGTTGTTGTTGTTGTTGTGGAGCATGAGGAACCACTGGAACATCGTTGTTTGGAGTATCATCCAACACTGCATAATCATTTTCTTTCTTCTCATGTTGTTGCAATTGATCTTTGTACAACACTTTCTCATTGAATATGACATCCCCACTTCTTACAATTTTCTTATTTTCAAAATCCCAAAGCCTATAACCAAATTCATCAATTCCATATCCAACAAATATACATTTTTTTGATTTTGCATCAAGCTTGGTTCTATTTTTAGAATCTACATGTGCAAATGCTTCACAACCAAAGGTCTTGAGAAAAGAATAAC